>JANEYF010002739.1:0-600000 GCA_029963845.1 Rhamnusium bicolor | reverse complement strand
ATTATTTTCTGTGGGGCCATCTAAAAAACTTAGTTTATTAAACCAAACTGGAAAATGTTGTTGAATTAAAAAAGAGAATTAGAACAGAAATAAACAACATTCATTAAGAAACCATAAACAAGGTTCAGCAATACTTTATTCATCGTTTAGGGTACTGCCAGCTACAACAAGGAGTACATTTCGAACATTTGCTATCAATTGTTTATATTATTAACTAACCGGTAGTTCTAGTGGTTATTATTTGTTCAAAACATGAAAAATTAGTAAATTATTATACTCAAAATGGCTGTATCTTTCAACTTATCAATTTTAGATCCAAAGAGTTATACATTTCTGGAATCAGATTGATTCAGAATCCAAAAATGGAGAAATATAGAGGGTGTTCTATTTTAAAAAATATCGGTGATGTCATAACGGAAACAGTGATGACATCATAAAAAAAATAAAGAATAAGGTGCGTGATTAAAATTAAAAATCGAAGTGTCCAAGGATTTTTTTTCTAAATATTTTTGGTTTAAGAAATAATGAATTTATTCCATACTTTACGGACAGACTGTATAAGAAATTATTAGGCATTAATTAATACATCACCATAAAGGATTGTGTAATAGAGATTCTTTATTTCGTCCGTGTAGATTCCGTCCACGTTGCCATTGAGTTGGGGTCCAGGTTTTTTGAATAATGTCACTAATCGCACGAAGTAGGGTTTTCGCCAGAGATTCGCATTCCAATTTTGTGTCTCCTGATGAAAAAATCATCAGGATCATCACGCATGCTTATGAAGCTTCATTGATTCTGCCGTAATTTGCATGTAAAGTTCTTGTAGCATCTTCTCGACATGACCATTTTGTTGATGAAAGGAATTTTAAAGTAAAGTTTTTTTCATTTCCTCACACTTTCTTCAACAGAATATCCCATCTGTGAGTAGAGCCCACGAAAAATGCATATAATTTTTGTAAGAACATAAAAAAAATGCACTGCTTCCGTAAATAGATCAACACTGCACTGACCTACACGTTCAATGAATGGGCCGTGTGTGGAACATAAAAAAGTAAGTTCGCTTTTCCCTGATCTCTGCCTGCATTCCCTTGTGTTTTCCCGACATGTTGCTTGTGTTGTCGTACAATTGACCACGAAAGTTGGCAACGTCAGTTCTATGAGTTTCAATGCATCGTTTTTATGCAATTTTTAACCCTTAAAATACAGTGTGCTGATAAAATGAGGGTTTAAGAATTAAAAATGGGTGTCCTATACTTTTAAACACAGCAACGCCGCGTAATTTCTGCTAGCAATAAATATATTCAAACATTTTTTTTACACTGTAAGCATTTTTGATATTACATGTTTGATGATATTTTTAAAATCAAATCAAATTCAGAATGTCTTCAAAATGGTTCAATATATAAAAAAAATTAATTAAGTTTTTATTAAATATGATTTGCACGAAACAACTACTCAGCGGGCAAATACCCCGACCTGCATTGGATTATACTTTCAAATCATGATAGATCGGTAACCAATATCATTTGTCAATTTCTAACCAAACATAGACCGGTTTCAAACTTATTAGTTCTTCTCAGTATGCCATAGGTTATGGAACAGACAAATGATAGTGGCCAACCTGCTAGTCATATACAGACTAAGGTAAATTGAGTAGTGGTGATGGTGATATTTAATAACAGTAGTTTAGTCCACCTGGGCTAGAGGTCGCCGCTCTCGGTACTTGCTTCGCAAGTCGCTATTCGCCACAGAGACATCTATGATGTCGGTCGGATAGTAGACCATATGAGAAGTTTCACATACCTCTCACCACTACTCAATTTACCTTAGTCAGTATATGACTAGCAGGTTGGCCACTATCATTTGTCTGTTCCATAACCTATAGCATACTGAGGAGAACTAATAAGTTCGAAACCGGTCTATATCTGATTAGGAATTGACAAATGATATTGGCTACCGCCCTATCATGATTTGAAGGTATAATCCAATGCAGGTCGTGGTATTTGCTCGCTGAGTAGTTGTTTCGTTCAAATCATATTTAATAACAGTAGTTTAGTCCACCTGGGTTAGAGGTCGCCGCTCTCGGTACTTGCTTCGTAAGTCGCTATCCGCCACAGAGACATCTATGATGTCGGTCGGATAGTAGCATTTGGATCATATGAGATGTTTCACATACCTCTCACCACTACTCAATTAAATTTTTAATTAAGAAGAACATAAAGTTTCCATTGTCGTAGGTACTCAAATGTGATGGAAAAAATATATTCAAGGCGTCGCGACGCCGGTACGTCTTTAGGTTATGGTTACTATTTCAGTGGTAAATTGTAGCTTGGGTTAATGTCTAAGAAACCCATAAATAGTTTTTCTCAATAGCCCCCTTTTCTTTCTGGTGCCGTGTTTTTAGTGGAGGTTGACGATAACCATGGCGTATTGTTCTCTACTTTCAGATGTTCTTATAAGTGCCTCTGCATTCAATTATGCTTGCATCTGGGGCTGAGGCGTCGAGTTTGGAGCTCCCTGTACAAAACAAATGATTTAAAAATATGGTTATACAATCGTCGTTATTGGGCGAATGAGGTAAATTATCTTCAGGGGAACATACGTGCATATTAGCTTAATAATAAAGTATATAAATGAACGTAGTATTTAACCTCTTTAAGAATTTTAATTATTAGCAATTTACATTTTTGTAAAACAATTTATTAAATGATTTTCTAAAAATCTAATAGTTAGAGGTAAAATATTATGCATTATTATTTTATGTTCACGAAACACATTAAAGTTAATTATCCGTTAAATATTGCGCATAATGACATGTAAATGGGGAATATTGTAATAAAAAAGTAAAAAATTGATTGACATGCATATTAATTTGAATAATTTAAATATTAAATTATTGCAATTAGTATAATTTTATAAAATAACCCAGGTTACTTGGCTATTTTCGTGTACGGTAATTTTCTTATTACATTTTAACTAATTTACATAATGCTATATTATGATTTGACTTACACGATCGACGTCCTTGATTGGTTACTAATTAAATTATTAATTATATCTCATCAAAAATATGGTCGTCATTGTTTTTATGTTGTGGCTGGTAATTATTAATTAAGGAAGCAAAGGTACCAATTTAGCAACATTAGTGATATAATTTTATACATGTGATGATCGTATGGTTTTTTCACATTATATGGACAGCAGGCAGGTAAAAATTTTAACTCCTCAGGCGAGGAGAAATTAAATGTCCATTATAATGTTATGAAGTCATAAGAAATTATAGCAATTTACTCTCAATTATGCGTAAATGGTTCTTCAAATATCGCTGAACGAATTTTAAATTATTAACTTATTTCGAACTTTCTGTTTTTTTCTGTATGTACATACAAATACAAACATATATCATTATCTTAATCAGAGTATTATTTATAATTATTGCCGTAAGCTTCTAACATCTGAAAAAAAATTGTCTAAATAACTTTATTTTAATTTCTAAGACAAACGTTTTTTACCAGGAATATATTATAGTTTCATGTTAACACGTTAAACTAGCTGAAATAATTGTACTATATCGTTGTCAACTACCTACACTATAGGAACAGTAACAATTAAATTTTTTTTTTACATATTTAGCGTTGGTTCATATCCAAGGCCAATCATCGACACCAGGACAGCACATTAGTGCTTGTATAAAACTTAGAGATCGGGAGGTAGCGATAAATTCCAGAGACGACTTTTACGTAGATATAATGTTATATTGTAGAACACTTTGTTGTTGTTTCCACGGTCATGTAACTTCAATTTAACGTAAAAATTTACTAGGGAATAACATCCGCGTATACTGGTATAAATTAATATAAGTCACCGTTAATTATAAAGGAAAGTATTACTGGTTGTCTGAATTTTTTATTACCTACTTATTAGAATGCCGCCAATAACTTTCTTGTGAACGATTCGTTTTTTTTTGGTATTTTTTTTCTTTTGATTGGATTAGAACGAGGACTTTTCGAGCGATTGTGGAAATAAATAGACCTTTCACCGAGCTGGTATTTTTTTACTCACCCAGTTTAGGTATTTATGGTGAAATTGGTCATAAAAGGAGACAGTGAATTATCTGGTGATATTTGCGTGATTTGTTGTGATTGTGCTTTTTTCCTATCCTGTAAACAGAGTTATCTGGATTTTTACTTTTTTTTTTTCATCGTGCCAAACACATCTATACTTCAAATAAGTCCTATTTTTTCTCTAATTTTCCTTATACGGGTAGTATTTTTAGTCAAAAATTATTCTCTAAAATTTTCTTTTGGATGGGCGTTGTTTCATTGGGACCTCATTGTGGGGCTTTTTTTCCACTCCAAATACCTCGCTCTCCCTAGAGCGATGCAGCAGCGAAGTTGTTAGACTCTTTGTTTGGAGAGGGTAGAAAAAACCGCAATAGAGGGTAGACCACCCGCGAGGCGGAGATCGGCAGCTTAGTTTTCCAGGTTTTTTCTAAACAATTAATTTATATAAGATACACGAATATACATAAACATATCAACTTATTTTAACGTGAACCACGCTGTAACAAACCTCTTTTGTATCCAAGTTTTTATTAATCGTAGAGTTTTTTTGTTGTTGTTAATTTCTTTCTTTTATGCCATTGAACTGTGTACGAAGGCTGGAATATATGCATCTTACACGCAGATCAATAAAAATTTTCTCAGATAGCCAAGCAGCTATAAAAGCTCTTGGCTCCTACCGGTGTAACTCCAAAACGATATGGAACTGTCAGAAAGCTCTAAATCATTTGAGCAAGAACAACAAAGTGACTCTGGTCTGGATACCCGGCCACTCTGGTATGGAAGGTAACGAAATAGCGGACTCCTTAGCCAGAGAAGGAGCGGGATCACGATTCATCGGACTAGAACCAATACTTGGCATATCCTCAAGTACTGCCAAGATGGCTATCTCAACCTGGGCTGAAAGGCAAACTCTCCAGTATTGGCAAAAGTTACCAGGATTAGTTCATTCGAAGGCGTTTATAAAATACCCTTTGAAATCAAGAGCTAAGAAATTTTTAGAGTTAAACAGCGTAAACCTGAAAACTCTAACAGGCCTATACACCGGGCACTGCCGACTAAACTATAATCTGCATAAACTCGGCCTAACGGAAAACGCCAAGTGCCGTCTATGCCTGGAGGATAATGAGAAGGCAGACCACATCTTATGCACCTGTCCCGCTGTGGAGAGGATCCGATTCTCAATATTTGGCAAAGGGCAATTGCTGCCAGAGGATCTGGACACATTCTCACCCAATAAAGTTATCAGTTTCATTAAGAGACTGAACTTATTGGGTGAAATATAATTAGGTGTGAGCCACAATAGGCCTACTGATGGCCGCAGTGGAGGGTCTGCTGAGACCCACTCACAACAAACCTAACCTAACCTAGTTTCTTTTATTCCCTTTTCTCATAAATAATCTTGTGTAGATTGTTTGACATTGTTATTAGATATATTAGTATTACTGGGTTATGTATTAACATGTTTTGTACTGTATGATTCAAACAGAGGATTGTAAAAATTCCAGGGTTTTGATCAGTATACGAGTATATACGTAGGTACGTAACTTCATCCTTAAAGTTACAACTTTTTTTTTAGAGATTATTTAATATCATTATTTATATGTTATTTGCATAGTCTGCCCTTTTAAAAACGAAACACATTGGGGTTATTTTATGATTGCTGCATTCATTTAATTTTCGTTTTTTGCGTATAAATGTGAGAATAATCTTCGTATTTTTTACAAATATATTTCTCACAAATATACATATCAAATTTTCGAGCGAATTTTAAATATATGCTTTAATTTTGGGTAGATTTTATGGTAATATTTGTAAAAATACGGCGTCGCCAGGCGTGATCACGTACTCGTGCACCGGATTCAAAAAGTTATATTTTATATTGTACATTTGATTATAAACCATTCAAATTGTCATACTGTATAGGGTGGGCAAATTTCGATGTTTGTATAGGGTAACTCGTAAACTGTAAGAGATATAAAAAAATTGAAGACACATTCTCAATCTCTTTTTTTGAGACAAATTCACTGTCGAAAACAAAAGTTTGCTATCGTCTTTTGTTTTCGTCAATATCTTAGTTGTTTGTAAAGTTATGAAAAAACAAATTTTACATTCTTCAGACCCTTTTTTCTGGATAATACAGTGGCGACAAGAAAATGTAACAAATAAGGTGCAATTTCGAGTTATGGCATAAAGTTTTATTTTTCAAATGGGAATAATAATTAACTATGGTTTAGTTAAAAAGGAAATTTTTTTCTATTTCAAATTATATATCAGATGTGGGGTCGCATTTGATGTGTAAGTATTTAATAGCGAAAATAATTTTCTAGTAGATTACTTTTTGCGTCTTTTTATATTTATTCCAAGTAGGCGTGTTTCATCTATGACAGTGGTTATCCGTTTGTCAGTAAATTGCATATTAATAATTTTGTTGCCGTCATAGTTACACCCCATTTAATCATAAAAGTGACGACGTCATACGAAAATTACGAGAAATATGATATGCTAGAGTGCTTTATTCAAAGTAATATCAATTGTAATATTGCATCCGAAATATATTTCAATCGCTATACAGAAAGAAGACAACATAATAAAGTTATTTTTAAGAGGGCAAAAGAAAATCTCTTTAATTGTGGGTCCTTCAACAAGCCAAGACCAAAAAATTACAACACTGCAGATGCTGAGGAAATTTCTATAACAGTAATTGGAATGGCGGTTGCAAATCTTTCAGTTTCAAGTCGTCAGATTGAAGTTGATTCTGGGATTTCAAGACGTTGAGCTTTGGATATTTTGAGGACATACAAATTCAGGCCTTATACAATAAGGAAACAACATCACCTGCAACAAGCTGATCTTCAGCGACGATTGGAGTTTTGAATATGGTATCGTCAAAAAAGTCAACAAGATCCATTCTTCTCTAGAAATGTAGTTTGGACAGATGAAGTCTACATTAGCAGTGCAGGAATTTTCAACAGGCATAACGAGCACTTATTGGCCTGATGTGAACCCTCACCGTACCGTTGACGTGCGATCTCAGAGACGCTTGGGTTTAAGTGATTGTTGTACTCAGCGCCGGCCCTGGAGTAGAGCGAGAGGAGCGGTCGCTCTAGGCGCCTGAAGGCAAGGGGCGCAAAAAAGCCAAACGGGAAAAATAATTTTCAGCGCAAAATAAAATTTTGATGGCGCCTTTTGAGAGGCGCGGGAGCAATATTGTCAGAATTATTATTTATTTAACATAAAACCGAAGTAGAATTATCGTGAAGTGAAAGCGTGTGTAAAATAAGTTTTCTAATTCCACGCGATCAGTATAAAGGATCTAAACAGCGATAAAATTGAAGTGGCCCGAAACGAGCTACTATTGACTGTGACGTCACACCATACCATATTCGGTAGTCGTCGCGCCGGGAAGCAATACATTCAGATGTTTACCGGTGTTATAAGACTGTGGTTGATTTGTTAGTGACTGTTCTGATATAAATATATAATTGTGTTTTATAGTACCTCTTATTGTAGTTGTACAGATATTTTAAAATGACTGATCAAGGTTTTTCAAAGGGCCAATCTGATAATTTGCCTAAAGTGGATATGTTTATGGTGGCATATTTTATACAAAATAGTGAAAGTTTTTCCCTTGGAGAGGTCCGCGGGGTCAAGGCAGAGAAGTATGTATTTTTTTTAGCTTTTAGTAATAATTTATAAACATAAAATAGTTATGACCTGATCACGGAATAAAAAGAAATAACTACAAAATGCTTAGTCGCAACTAAGCATTTTTAGCAGACTTAGTCTTATGTTTGAAAGAATTTAGGGTAATTCTTTACAACAGCCACTTCTATATTTTTCATGTTTTTTTTGTACACACGCGTAAAGTGTCTCTATAGAAGACATTTGCTGCAAAGGAAATGTTGCGCAAATGTATAATTACCTATCGTAGGTATTTTCGTACTATGTTTTGGGGCAAGGGAAATAAGTGATTGTGTCGTGTTGTCATTCACATAATAGATAAATGTAAGATTTGAATAGAATAAATTAAAGAACAAGGGAAAGGTATTTGCAATATACTATATATACTAGAGGTAAACATTTTATTCTTCGCAGACAGTAGTGTTATTGAACTTTTATATAATTGTTGCACATTCTGTAGGATACACTTCGCAGTTTTTTGAAAAGAATCTTGTGTTTGTCTTATAAACTTCATTCTTACAATACCTAATGTATTGACTACATATTTAATTTTCTCTCCCGATGGTGCCGACTGTATTGGCGAAACGCGTGGCAGTATATTTTATAGTATAAACTAAGATTCATTCTTACAATACCTAATATATTGATCATATATTTAATTTTCAATTTTTTTCATCTCCCGATGATGCCGACTGCGTAGGCGAAATTTGTGGTAGTATATTTTACAGCATTTTGGTGTCTTTAGAAAATTACTTCAATTTTAGTAGCACATTGAAAATTGCAACCCTCTGTAGATTCATATTTTTAAATAAAATGTCCTATAACTTTTTAATTTACTATTTGATTTTTTTCAAAAACAATGGATTTCTTCCTCTAGCTAACACTAACTTATAGCTCAAATTTCAATTCGAACGGATTTTGTTTTCTTTAGTTATCGTGCTTACAAGAAACGTGAATGACACACAGACGGACAGACAGATGACCAGACGGACATTTTGAAAGTTGTTCAGAATTCGATGACGAAGGAAATGATTTTTCTCTTGCGAGCGATATTAACGATTTTAGAAATGTCCCGATCAAATGCAATATACTCTTCGTAATCGTATTTGCGAAGAGTATAATAATAAATAGCTGTTTACTTTCGCACCAGGAAATTACCGTTACTCAGTATCACTAAATTACATTCTATCTACTAATCTTATTTTCTAACATTATATACACATTCTTTCTTTAATTCTACCCTAATTAAAATTCAATAATTCGGAATTCGGAATATTATATTGCCCGCCTGCGAAAAACTAGTAGATAGACATATAGTATTTAATAATGTACACATTAAAATGATCTTCACACACATGTAGAAACCTACTGCTCTGTGAAATGTCTTTTTCATTTCTTCTACACGCTTTTAGCCATTTTGATCGACGAATCTTATCTTCTGGCAACATTATAAATATTTTATCTGGCACTTTTACTGTAGTATTCTTACACAATGGTACAATGCAATATTTAAAATAAGGAGTTTTTTGTTTCCATTTTAAGTACCTATACACTTAAAATTTATGGCGATGCTGGTATTTTTACGGCTGAAATCAAGCAGTCGAGTGCTGGGATCTCCGTCGTGGTATGGTGTGATGTCACGACTACTCCCGCGCTTTTGAACCTGTTTGAAACGGTTCGCTCGCGCGCGAAACTTTAATAATTTATAACAAATTTATTATTGGGAATTAAGGCGTCATATTTTGCATATCTTATTTTTTAGTATTGTAGAACATTTTTATGAAGTAAAAAAAAATGTGCAAGTTCCCTATTAATGAGATTTTCTTTTAACCTCTTAATAATAGCTTTATTAGGTTGTTTTCTTTCTGGATAGCGACTGAAATATATTTTGGATACAAAGACGATAGCAAATTTTTGTTTTTACCAGTGAATTTGTCCCAAAAAAAAAGAGATCGAGAATGTGTCTTCCATTTTTTTGTATATCTTATAGTTACCGAGTTACCCTATATAAACATCGAAATTTAACCACCCTGTACATATTTTAAAATTATATTTCTCTTAAACTTCACACTTCTCTAATAAACCGTGTAAATTACAACTCCGTTCATTGCGTAAAATTATTACCGAACACTTACCTTACCACCATTAAACGAACCACGACCCTCGCAGAATAAACTAGGACGTGGGCCTATCTCCCTCAAAAACTTAATCTCGAGGGCTCTACAGAGAAGGTCCATTAAAAAAAATGTTTGTTTGCGGTCACTGTACAATTTTTCCATTAAATCTGGATAAAAACAATTAGAGCCCGAATGACCCTTACAACCTAATGAAATATTATCAAACAATATGAAATGATATCCTTATGTACTATGCAATGAATCTGTTTTCTTTATAAATATAGTTTAAAAAAACTAAAAAACACGCTTTTAAAGCACATCAAACTAAAAAGTGAAAAATAATTATTAATATAAACTGAAAACAATAATGAACGAAAAATACTAGTATTATTGTGAAAAAAAGCGTGGGTTGCTCGATATACGAAAAATATGGCACAAAGCGCCCCACGCTTTTTTCACAATAATACTAGTATTTTTCGTTCATTATTGTTTTCAGTTTATATTAATAATTATTTTTCACTTTTTAGTTTGATGTGCTTTAAAAACGTGGTTTTTTAGTTTTTTTAAACTATATTTATTTTTCACTTTTTAGTTTGATGTGCTATGAAAGCGTGTTTTTTAGTATTTTTAAACTATATTTATATTGCTTATTGATGAATATTACGATCCAACAGATACTTCTGAAAAAAATATATTTTTTTTGGGATTTGAACTCACGCCCGAGGAGTCCGTCGTTTCGCGTCGACTAAGACTTGCGCCTTAGCCCGCTCGGCCAACGAACGAACTGAGAATCACGGTATGTACTAACAGTAATAAGCCAACTTGCTCTCACGCAGAGGATACGTGAGGAAATTAATTATTTAATTCTGGCGATCCTGATCAGGATAATGATATAAACTTATCAAATTATTGTATTGTTACCGGTTCTTCGTAAGTGTACAAAGTTTCAATTAAATCTGTCCATTTAAAGTGGGTCAAAATCGAGTCCAAAGAGTCGGTTACAAACAAACAAACTCACAAACAAGCATACAGGTGAAGCTAATAAAAGCGTGTTAATAAAAATGGGAACAAAGAATAGAAGTTTTTTATCAAGTAATTAAACATTTTGCAGCTATAAAGAACATTTATTCACTGATCGACGGGGCTGGATATTGTCGAATATCCAGCAACAATTCATACATATGTAGATATAGGTGGATCCCATTTCCTGGCTGACGTTTACAACCACTGCCCCATTGAAAATAAACACACCATGGACTTCGAAGTCTTTGCAATACACTCTAAATACGTAGTATTTATAAAATATCTATGTGAATAACACGTAAATACGTAAACAGAGCGAAATTAAAGACAACGGAAATTAACTATTTTAAAACGTCTCGGTCAATTTTTTCAAAAGTATATTAGTGGGCAGTATAGTAATGGCCAGATGCCATCGGAAACGACACAAAGAAAAATTATTTATCACAGAGATGTGACAGTATTATCCTAAAAAATTATTCTGAAGTGAATGACAAGTAAAGGATGGGCAAATTTCGATTTTTGTATAGGGTAACTGAGATACAAATAGGAGACAAATTCACTGGCGAAAAAAATTTGCTATCGTCTTTTGTTTTCGAGTTATAAACAAAAGTTCGATTTTACGACGTTTAGACACATGTCAATATTTTGGTTGTTTGTAAGGTTATGAAAAAAACAACTTTTACATTCTTCAGCCACTTTTTTCTGTATAATATAGTGGCGTCGAGAAAATTTAAAAAAGGTGCAATTTCGAGTTATGGCATAAAGTTGTATTTTTTTAAATGGGAATCATAGTTGGTTATGATTTAATTAAAAAGGACATTCTCTTTCGAACTATGTATCATATCTGGGGTCGCTTTTGAAGTGTAAGTATTTATGAGCGAAAATAATCTTTTAGTAGATTACTTTTTCGTTTTTTTTATATTTATTCCAAGTAGGTGTGAGTCATCTATAAAGCTGGCCGAGGCGGCTGGAGTACAGCCACGGTCTTGCGCTGGCGTCACACGTGCCGATTTAGGAAGTCGCTGCAGTCTTATTTGAAAGGTTAATACGTGAGGTTGTACCTATAAATTATACATAATGTCAAACGCGCCAAAGGGTAAAAAATGACCGTACGCGGACACAGTGAATAAATTTATCGGTGAATTTCCGGATTTATTCTATGACGGATGCAAAATAATTTGTAAAGTTTGCAATCAAGACTTAATGTGCTGGCACAAAACAGATTGTCGTCGTCATATCAATACCGTGCAACATCAAAATAAAAAAATGGCATGCCTTTGACAACTCAGTTTATGTTTGATTTATTGTTAATGTTAATAGCCTGTAATATTCCGCTACACATACTGGATAAACAACCATTTCGGGAGTTTTGGAATAAATACAATCCCCAGGTGAACTTACCAAGTCGTACATCGTTACGTAGATATATTCCAGCTGTTCGTGAAGACATTGTAAATATGATTAATTGTGGATTAAAAAATACACGGCTCTGGTTATATATTGACGAGACGACAGATTGTAAAAAAAAATCTATTTTAAATATTATAGTACGTGTACTGGACCCTCTTAAACCAACATTTCCACTTTTACTAGCTAGTAAAAGACTAACTGCGTGTACTGGCGAAATAATTACGCGTGTGGTGTTGGAGACATTCGAAAAATTTGAACTTTCAACAAGTCAAGTATTGATGTTTGTGACTGATGGTGCCGCGACAATGCGCGTGGTAGGCCGTTCTCTTCAAAGAGACAATTGTAGGTTTTTACATGCTACGTGTAAAGTGCATGCGTTACATCTTGTGGCAGAAACTATTCGAAAATGTTTTCCACAGGTAGATGCATTAATAGCAAATACAAAAAAAGTGTTTCTCAAATGTCCTAAACGGCTTCGAGCATTTCACAGAGTGTCCTGGTATCCCTGAACCACCAGAGTCGATTCTTACACGTTGGGGAACGTGGTTGAAAGCAGCTTTTTATTACGCCGAATATTTTCAACAAATAAAAGCTGTGATACTACAGTTCAACCCTAACGAAGCTGCAGCTATTAGGGAAAGCCAGACAAGCTTTCAAGACATTTCCCTTGAAACAGATTTATAAACTATTAATAACAATTATAGAGGACTACACGACGCAATAGAAAAATTGCAAAATAGTTCGTTGTCGTTAGTGGAATAGCTGCAAATAGTGGACGACGTAAATACACAGCTACAGGCCATAAATGACCCAAAAAATAATCGCGTTAGTGAAAAATTCGAGAGTGTATTACAGAAAGATCCTGATTTTAGCAAATTAAGACAAATTTGTGATGGTGCATCTACAACTTCGTTAAGTGAGTTCACAGATTGTTTTACTTATGCCTGTATTACATCCGTAGATGTCGAAAATACAAACATATTTTTTCACCAAAGCGAACATCACTGACGGAGACAGCTGTAGAAACATACCTGATGCTATTATACTATAGATCTTCCCCACTTTGTGATGACGACAACCAAACTACTTCATAAATCTGCTTAAAAGGGTGAGTTTTATACAAATTTTTATAAAATGTAACATTATTGTTAAAATTTATTTCCATTTATTGTACTTATTCAAGTATTATGATATGATGTAAACATATGAGTCATATGACGGCTCTGTCGGCTAGGTGACCTCGGCCAGCTTTCTATGATAGTGTTTATTCATTTGTCAGTAAATTGCATATTAATAATTTTGTTTCCATCATAATTACACCCCATTTAGTCGTAAAAGTGAAGATGTTTTACGAACATTACGAGAAATATGATATGCTAGAATGCTTTATTCAAAGTAATAACAATTGTGACATTGCATCCGAAATATATGTCAATCGCTATTCAGAGAGAAGACAACCTAAAAAAGCTATTTTTAAGAGGTCGCAGCATCAGTCATTCTGTGAAATACTATTTTGCAAATACAAACGAGAATTACCAAGAAACAAATTTTATTAGCTAAAAACAGATTAATTAAAATTAAGATTATGACAATAACTATTATAACAATTATCAAATCAACCAAATTTGCGCAGAAATATGTTTTCTATAGAAAAACGTTTGCGCGAGTGCATATGTGTTAATAGAGGACACTTTGAACAACTATTGTCATACTCTTAATTTTAATTAACCTGTTTTTAGGTAATAAAACTTGTTTCTTGGTAATTCTCATTTGTATTTGCAAAATAGTGTTTCACATAATGACTGAAGCTGCGATATGTAATTGAAAATTACTCGAAAATGGACGCCCCTGGGAAAATTATACAAGTATACCTTTTTTTGTAGTGTTTGAGTCAAGGATTACTAAAATTAAAAGAAAAATAAAGAAACCTAATTGCAATTTATTTCTATAGTATAAATTGTCATATAACCCCTATTAGTACGGCACTGGATTGTTAGAATGCACTGAAAGTTTGTCTAATTACTGCTCTTTCTAAGTAATTGTTGTATACAAAAAATGAATTCCGTTGATTTACTCTGTTAAAAGATATGAGTAAAAGAGTAATCCGCTAGTCGACCATTAAACACCCTGTATCTTGTTAAGGTAGCATTTTCGGAAAAAAAATTGTTTAGGATTTCGTATTATTTCGACGTTATCTACACTCCGTTTAATTTATGGTACTCAATTTAGAATCACCTTGTATAATCAAAAAAAAAAAAAAATTCGTAATTTCCTGATATACTTAATTATTATAATTATGATGAGGAACTTGATACTTGATACTTAATCCTAATGAAATCGTCGATGGTTTTGCGAATTTTTTTGACACAAACCTAATTTTTCTCACTCGTCTAATAATAAGCAAGATATGTTAAATGGCAATATTTTACATTCATTAACTATAACGGAGGAGATGATATAACTAAAGCACTTCCATAGTCTCGATGCCAATACTCAAATAGATGAGATCTACACATCTACACTTCTTTTGAAGGCATTCGATAGGCTGAATCACGTCATAGCAGGCTTAATAATGTAGATTTTCAGACATTCCTTATTAACCTTTTTAAATCATCATAGTGGGAGAACACAGTATGTTGAATACCGTGGTCATAAAATCTTTTGAGATATCGGCAACTTCTGGTGTACCCCAAGGGTCAATATTGGGCCCCTCTTATTTATTATATTTATTAAGGTATTGTGGATACACTGGTTTTACAGCTGCCACAACATAAAGGTTTCCAGGTCATTTGTGATTTGAAAGAGAACATGTGTTCTTTCTCTCTTCTGTAACGAATAAAATGTAAAGATACGCAATAAATTATTTACCTCCGCATAACTCATGCATTCATTCAAGTAAATATATATAGTCCAGCAGCCAATCTGTGAAAAAAAAATTTTAAATTTTTTTGCAGCAGCTGTACACTACTTATTCTATGCGGGTGGCCTGACTATATTGGCTTTTAGAGTCCTTAGATGACTCCCAACAGGTACAAAATAACTTATATAAAATTCAGGACCGGTGTATCAATTATAATTTACTTTTAACTGTGATGAAAGTCTTTAGTATATTGGGCCCTACTAGGGTTTCTCTTCAGCTTATTTCTGATTCTCACCCTGTATTTAATAAATTCATGTTTTATTTGAAAAAGTCATCTCATAACAGTTGTAACTCATAATTATATAATAAATTTTTTAAACGAATGATTTGAGAAAGATTATCACTTTACTCAAAACACTCATAAAGATATAATTTTCATATCATATGTAATTAAGCAGTTCTAATTTTTCTAAGTAATAATGAGAAATAATTATCATTAGCGTAATTCTTAAGACAAATAACACAACTGCACTGGCTAAATAAGAGGAAAATTACATTTGAAAGTAAACTACAGCCATTAAGACGCACCTATGTGTTTGTTCTCGATTTCTCAAATGTTGATATAATATAGTGAATTGTTGTGGCTACAGGCATTAATTTATGGGATAAAAAACATTCCTAATTATATTTCTACATAATTATTAGGATGTTGCATGTTGAGGGCGTCATTATCCTAGTAACTATGCAACACATTCTGTTTGTCAATAATACCATCACCATTTAGTTGTTTTGTGTTGTGTTGTAGTGAACATGTTAATACGTTATAAATTTATAATGCCCTAGGGCGTTATGGATACTCATAACGTCCTAGGGCGTTATATCTCATTTAATGTACCTTACAATAGGGTTATTATTGCAAAATAGAAAAATAGTAGGATATTAATGTCATTAACGGCATGACCTAAAAAACAGGACTTGCACTGACAGCAGCTTGTAATAATTAAATTTTGTCCAACTTAACAACGCGAAAATCTATCTTTAGTAAGGACTACAGAAATTGAAGATGGATTTTCGCATTGTTAAGTTGGCAATAATTTTTATGGTTAAGTAATGCCATTGACGACATGACATAAAAATATCTGATGTGGCCAGCCTTCGATCGTGTTTATAATCGAAGTGGCCAGCACATAGCTATCCCATATCAGTGTATATCATCCTGATCTAAAAAAATCACTCTAATTTAATCCTTGACTTAACTTAATTAAATTATAAAAGCATACCTTGAAATGATTCTTTAAAAGTTTCAAATAATTATGAACGTCCTTCGATACTACTCGTATCAGTAATAATTCATGCTCTATTTTTTTAATAATTTCGTCTTATCGACATAATGACATTTTTGTAACTAAATTAGATATTTCAAATGTTAAACTGCTAAATTTATCCTAACCCCATTTTATGATGTCAAACGTGTACAAAATTTCAATACGAGCTTTATTTAAGTACTTGGAAAATATGTTTTATTGACTTGATATAATAGATATGATAATGTTTCATCAAGAATATATTTTTTTATAAAGTCCTTTCAGCAGACAAATTTTTCTCATCACCGAATTTATCATTGTCATTGGCTTTTCGAATATGTGTACCAAACTTGGAAGCTTTATTTCAGAAACTGTGGCTGTTATCGCGATACTACAGATATGTGGACATATTGTTTTGCCTTAAGTTATGTTTCTTCTTCATAATTCGTCGAGATTCGTCCACAAATGCAATAAAAAATATTTTCATCCCAAAATTATCTTATTTCCTCTCTCATTCATTATGCCTTTTCTGGTGGTACCACATTCACCAAATTTAATGTGTTACCTAAAGTGTTGTTGAAAATCTTAATTGCCAAATTTGGAAATTCTCCCATTAGTATTTTTTGAGTAATCGCAGATACACACATACATACACACATACATATACACACACGAACCGACATCCATTATTTAGAAAATAGTCAGAATGGATTCAGGAGGGTTCAAAATATAAAAATCAATCAAAATCTCGAGGTCAAAAACAATTACATTTACTATACTTTCTGATATTAGGTATAAAAAGTAAGAACGGGACCGACACTGATAGCAGTTTGAAATTAAGAGGGAATCTTTTTATCTAAACTAACGCGAAAATATTCGACAAAGAAATCTTAGCAATATCTGAATTCAATAAAAAAGAAAATATTTCCACGAATATATTAGCTAAGTATTATTTACAACTACTACAGCGTACTTGTTACTATTTATGTTATCACATTTATTAACAAAGCCCCAGCATTAGAGTACCCATTTCTGTTCTAAATATTAATAAACCATGATTAAATTTTATAAACAATCATAAAAGCACACAAAACTTTCGTTCCAAAGTAATGATACAATGACATGTAAACAATGCTTTGTTTATTCCCAGCAGCTTGAACATGGTCAGGCCTGATGCTTTTCAACTTTGACATTGACAGTCCAGATATATTTTAAATAAAAGATAATTCGTTGTCATATTTTCATACTTTTATTTTACTCGCATTGTGACACTGTGGAATCATCGTCGTTGCTACCATCTGGAGTGGGATCTTCTAGCCAAGCAGGATCAATCGTGGGGCTACCAGTAATATTCTTCATTTGACGCAAACACGCATTCATGGTAATGTCTTGAATATTCTTTCGTCGTTGCCATATTTTTATATTTTTCTTTAAATCATACAAATTATTCTTTAATTTTACGTATTCTATTACATCCGGCACCTTGTATGTGTTTTTAAGTGTTTTAAAACGATCAAACTTTTCACGGGCTTTGTCTAGTTCTTCTTCCATCTTGTCGCACTCTTCTTCCGTTTCCTCAATTAATTTCTCCTTCCCAGCAATCACTGTCTTTAAATCGTTGTAATCCTGCTGCAGTTTGTGTAAATACTTTTTATGATTACTCAGCACCAAATTGTGACCACCGTTCATCCTCTTCAATTCAAGCAAATGTATACTTTTCTGATCGATTTTATCCCTGTAATGTTTATTCTCTATTTTCAACTGATCAAAATCTACCGCGTGAACATTTTCCCCTAATTCTTGTCGTTGAATTAATATAGCAGCCACTTTCTTGTACTGTATCTTTAAAGTTGTTGTGCGCAGTCTTAATTTTTCTATGTTCAGTTGAGCACTTTTCAACCATTCTTCCATGTATCTTAGAAACTTTTCAGCAGGTATCCTTTGGGTAAGTGGATCGACGCCATGAAGAACAATATTGTGTTCAAATATTTCTCGGGCTTCTATAAAGTCCATCTCTCTAATATTAAATTCTTCTAAATCCGCTTTTAAATTTTGTTTAGCCCTGTGGGCTTTGTTAAGAAACGATTCCAAGCTTGCCTGCGTTTCCTCTATAACTTTCAAAACCATGTCTGATTTTTGCGATAAGTTTACTTTCGGACCTCTGCCTTCTGCAATAGAAGACAGACTTGTGACAGAATCAAACTTAACACTGCGTCTCGCAGTAGACGCGATCTGAATTTCAAATGCTGACTGAGTTTGAGATATAGGTGGTGGACCAGTTCTCGCTCCCGCAGGTTTCTTTATGTAATTATATAACGCGTCAAATCCTTCCATTGCTCCAGGATCATTCTTATTCAAAAAATGGATAAACATGGTATTTTCTAACTTTAAATGTTTACATTCCATATCCATTTCATTAATAAACTCTATTACTTGCGGGTCAGTCAGGTCATCTAGCGGATTCGCCTCTTCATATTGTGTGCCAAGGCTGTAAACACTCTGAATTTCATCATCCGCCTCATCCGTATCTTCCGGTTTAACTTCTTCATTTTCAACAAATTCGTCGGACATGTTTCTTAATTTTTAGTGTTTAATACGACTTTGCACCAGATAATTATAATCACTAATAAATTGTTACTTGTTGACATTCGTTTAGAATTTTATTTGCTTGATCAATACTTTGTTTCCATAGAAGCATAATATTATGTGAAATCTTGTGTAACCCAGTTCAGAAATAATAGTCCAGTATGTAGGGAGTTTTGCCCTGCAAAAAGGTGGGGTAGTAATAATTTTTAAATTATGCTGTTCAGATCTGGGCCTTGACAAAAAATGTAAGTTTTAGACCTTGGGGGGGGGAGGGATCGCTCGAACCGTCATCTTGAATAAAAGGTACAAAAAATTAGTTTTTTTAAATAACTCCGCAGCGGTTGATCCAACGACGAAAACAAAGTTAAAGAAGACAAAATTCCTCACATTTTTTTGTATAAACATTTTTTGTGTAAGTTTAATATGTAACGAGTTACAGCGGCGGAAAGATGAACATTTTTCCCAAAAAACAGTAAACTCCCCATTTTTGACATATTTAGTAAGAACAAATTTCACTTAGTTTTAATGTTTTTTCCACACCAATAAGATTATACAGCGATATCTATTTCAAATAACAGTGATTTTTCTTGTTACATATAAATTTTCTTACCGCCGCAGGCGCAGTAGCGTAATAGGTATAAGATAATAGAGAATATTTATCCAAGTTTTATTCTGGTTTATGGAATAGATGTTTCCTAGAACAGTACACCACGTATAGACCGTTCCTCGTGCGTCTTTTTGTTTCTTTAGAAAAGGGCAGTCCTCTCTCCACTTCTAGTTTAGAAAGAGGGGTACGGCTATAACATCAGTTTTTACCATTTTTTCTAAGACAAAAAATGAAAAAGTTAAGGTCCGTGAATACTCATATACAACATATGAGTAAAATGACATTCAACGTATGGGATATGCCGGTTACATTTCTGCCAAGAATTATGGCACGCCACTGACAATTTATTTTTGTTTGTAATTTTAAGAATGCACCGCTAATTTTGAACAAAAACGCGTATCTAGAGTTGTAATTGGTCTAATTTGTTCCAACTAATAGTGTACAAAATTAAAAAAAGCAACAATTTTACAAAAATTATTTCTTTTTTAATTAAAATTTATTAGGAAACAAACGAAATAAGAAATTTTTAACAATGGTTTAAATTTATTGGGATAAACTTACAATCAGTGTTCAAAATGACGTTCCTTTCGTCACCCTTTCGTACACTTTTCGATACGTCCTCTCATTGATTCTCTCAATTATTCCTGTATTCTGACACCTTTCCTCGATCATATTAAGAAAAGTTTATTAATTAGAAATAGGAACAGCATAACGAGTAATAATCCACGGGATAGAGTTCTGGGAGCGAGATGACCATGCCATCGGTCCTACATGATCTATCCATAGAATAGGATGTTCTCCTGCGATTGAAAAAAAATGAGGCAGAACACACGCATTAAAAATATGTTGGCTTACTGCTCCTGGAAGGTTTTCTATTAGAAGTGGCAAATCAGCTCCATCTGTAAATAATGCAGAAGAATGAAATAGAAGGCTTCGAATACATTTCCGAGCAAACCATGCACAGAATCTCATTCGCGGTATTGCATCCTCTTAATTCGGCGTCTGTACTCTTGGTAAATAATAGAAATACAATTGATTGCTTCTTAAAACGCGATGAACCATCATGTAACTCACACGTACCGTTGCTGTAACTCTTGTGCTAATACTAGGATTCGCCTCAGCTGTTTCAAGTATCCATTCCTCCTGTTAAACCATTCTTACCGTCCTTTCACCACCATGATTAGGTTTCAAAGATCCTGCGTGCTTTAACCCAGAAAGTCCTACCGACCTTTTAAAAGGATCTAGTAGGAAACTGGTTTTAAGTAACTTTAAAACTGTTCTGAAAAGATGGCGCCACCTCATGATTCCTTTATATACACTGTTTTAAGTAATTAAGAGTTTGCTGTGACTTTTTATATGAAGTGAAATTTAATATTATTTATTTAATATTTATCGGCTTTTATTATTTGAACATGGCTACTTGGAAGTAAGTATATTACACAAATAAATTGTAGTAAGTAGTTACTGATAGTTAGATATTATTTATAAAGTGTGTCTATTTGATAACTGAATTTTAAAAGTAAGGTTAGAGTTAAATTTGATATCCCAAATTTACCTAAAATATTGGCAACCTTTTAAAAGGACGGTAGGATTTCAAGTTGCTCTAAAATTCTTTTATATAGTAATTTAATCTTTTGTCTTTTCTTCTTTTAATAGTTATAACCATCGTCCATTAAGTCTTCATGAATTTCTACAAGAGTTGGAAGATCCTCCAGGGATAATCATTTTCTCCCCAGAGAATACAAATGATGAAAATACTGATGAGGATTCTGGTGAAGAGGACAATATAACTTTGAATAATCTTCCTGGAAGTCAATTACGTGCTGAAGCTGAAGTTCAAATATCAGATGAGGAAGAGGATAGCTACGATATTGAGGAAAATTTGCCGTTATCAAGTTTTCAAAATAAAAAAAAAACTACCGTTAAAAAAAGGAGAAACAGTACGGCTGGGTACAAAAAGATATTACGAATAATTTTCCTCATTGGTCGGATATGCACTTCGTAAATAACTCATTGTCTCCTATCCAACTTTTTGAATGCTGTTTCGATAGTTCCGTAATTGACTTGCTAGTCAATTATACTAATAAATATGTAAATCAAGGGAAGTATAATGCTGATATTACTACAGATGAAATGTATTGTTTTATCCGAATTATGATTCTAAGTGAGTACTCATGTCTGCCAAGGCGTAGATTATACTGGGAAAATTCTGATGATGTCAGTAATAAACTTGTCTCTTCAGCAATGTCAAGGAATATATTTGCCATTGTCATGAAATACTTACATTGTTGCGATAATACTGATTTAGATGCAAGTGATAAATTCTCTAAAGTGAGACCTTTGCTAAATAAGATGAATGAAAATTATTTACAGTTTGCCTCGTTAGAAGAATGTCACAGTGTAGATGAAGCCATGGTGCCTTATTTTGGGCGCCATGGTTGCAAACAATTCATTCGTGGTAAGCCGATAAGGTGGGGTTACAAATTTTGGACTGGAACAACACGCCTTGGTTATGTAATTTGGTTGGAACCTTATCAGGGAAAAAACGACAATTTACCACGAAAATACGACATGGGATTAGGTGCTAATGTTATCTTGCAATATTCAGATGTCTTGGTTTCTTTGAATTACAGCTTACCTTATCATCTATTCTTTGACAATTTTTTCACTTCCATTGAACCAATGGAGGAATTGAAGAATAGAGGTATAAAAGCATATTGGTGTGTAAATGGAATGACAATAATGTCACCTGTTTCTCTACAAATTCTGCCTCAATATTTCCCTTGAATAGTGTTAAGAGATTTCACAAAAAGATAAGAAGCATATATATGTTCCACAACCAAATTTGGTAAAATTATGTAACAGTAACATGGGAGGCGTCGACAGGTGAGGCCAAAATATTAGTCTGTACCGTGCCTTAATAAGAGGTAAGAAATGGTATTTGCCCCTAATTGTTCATTGCATTGAAGTTTCCATTCAGAATGTCTGGCAATTGCATAAAAATAGGAACGGTAAACTTGATCAACTTTCATTTCGACGATCATTAGCAACAAGCCTTTTAGAGTCTTATAAAAGGGTGACAAAACGAGGACCATCAAAAAGTTCTATTCATTTACATGAACATTCGAGGTATGACCGTCTTGATCACCTAATTATTTATAAAAAAAAATCAAACAAAATGTGGAGTTTGCCACAGAGAGGCAAATTTTATGTGTCACAAGTGTAATGTTACGTTACATCCTAAACAGTGTTTTTCTGATTATCATACAAAAACTTAATAAATTCATAATTATCGATTTAGTTCAGTTTTCAAATCTTTAATATGCATTGTAATGTAATAGTTCGAATAAATAAAAATTCTAAATGAAAAAAGTTGCTGGTGTTACAAAGTCCTACCATTCTTTTAAAATACCCCCATTTTTTGAAAAGTTAAACATTATTTTCGAGATCTTTCTTCTCTACTGTATGTATAATATATACTTAAAAAAGAAAATCACTGATTTACTTAAAAACAATTAAAAAAATTTCAGGTCTCTCTGGGAGCGCATGCATATTTATAAACATTCTTCGATCTTCATAAAATCTTTCATTTTCTACATTATTACCATTAGCAAGCCCATAAATGAAATGCATATCGACCATTTCCTCAAAAGTGTAAATCATTTTTAACACGCTTTTTATATTAGCTTCACCTTTATGTTTGTTTGTTTGTAACCGACTCTTTGGACTCGATTTTGACCCACTTTAAACGGACAGATTTAATTGAAACTTTGTACACTTACGAAGAACCGGTAACAATACAATAATTTGATAAGTTTATATCATTATCCTGATCAGGATCGCCAGAATTAAATAATTAATTTCCTCACGTATCCTCTGCGTGAGAGCAAGTGGCTTATTACTGTTAGTACATTCCGTGATTCTCAGTTCGTTCGTTGGACGAGCGGGCTAAGGCGCAAGTCTTAGTCGACGCGAAACGACGGATTCCTCGGGCGTGAGTTCAAATCCCGTCTATGGCTGAAAAAAATATATATTTTTTTTCAGAAGTATCTGTTGAATCGTAATATTATTATAATATCAGTATCAATAAGCAATATAAATATAGTTTAAAAAAACTAAAAAACACGCTTTCATAGCACATCAAACTAAAAAGTGAAAAATAAATATAGTTTAAAAAAACTAAAAAACACGCTTTTAAAGCACATCAAACTAAAAAGTGAAAAATAATTATTAATATAAACTGAAAACAATAATGAACGAAAAATACTAGTATTATTGTGAAAAAAAGCGTGGGACGCTTTGTGCCATATTTTTCGTATATCGAGCAACCCACTCTTTTTTCACAATAATACTAGTATTTTTCGTTCATTATTGTTTTCAGTTTATATTAATAATTATTTTTCACTTTTTAGTTTGATGTGCTTTAAAAGCGTGTTTTTTTAGTTTTTTTTTAAACTATATTTATTTAAATGTAAATCGACAATTCGTGTCAACAAAGTTAAAAGAACACTAATAATCTTAACACCGTTTGACAAGTGCCTACTTGTTTTTGTAAGATAAAATTATTGGCGCACTTAGGGCCATTTTCTTCACCTCTGGTAAATTATTGATAACTAACAAGATTTTAAAAAATCTGACATACTATTCGGATGATATTCAGATTGTAAAGCTTATACACTATAGATATGAAATGGATAAAACTGAGCCTCGCGAAATATTTGCCAAAGTATACGGTTTGAAACATGAATTTCAGCAGCGAGTATACGGGTACTTATTGAGGGATCACCATCAACACGTTCCAAGATGAACGCTTCTACATCTAAAACTCGTATAAGTCTTCCTGGACTCTATTTACATTCATGATGCGCTTATAATAAATCCGTATCTCTAGCACGTTGGACTATTCGTACAAATGTACAATCAGAATGTTGTCTATTTCAAAAACGTTGTTCGTAAAGTCTAGGATCTTCAAGGGCATTTTGCAAAGCTTCTCCATAAATTAGTATCATGTCCACGGGTTCATTATTTGTGTAAATACCCTGTCGCCTAACGCGGATGATGCCTCTATAACCACATGTTTTGGTTCAAATAATAATATAAACTGTACGCAATGAAAAATGTCGAGCAAATGAATTTAACGATTGGTCAAAGGTTAGATAAATAATATTCCCATCTTCTATCAAACAGACACGTCCGCAAACACTTTGTGTGTGAAATTATTGCGTTCCCTCGGTAAAATTATAATACTTGTCCACTATCAATTTAATATCTTCAAGTTTGGATGTGAAAAGACCGATAACGGCATTTAAAATCTTCGCAATTTACATAATTCCAGCAAATTGTTGTATAAAGTCGATAAAATGAAATTAAGATTCAATTGGTATGGTGAGTGACCCCTGTCCACGTTCTGCCCCTTATTAAAATGATAGCTAGTTCGGACGAGAGAGGGCGCTAACGAGGTCGCTACTAGAACCAACTATAGTCATAAATAACCATGGAAGAAGGCACTACAAGCCGCATTTATTTGAATAAACAGTACACGATTATGTTGAGGCGATTGTTGGTTGTTTTCTTGTTTATTTTGAAGTGTTATGGTGGGTAATTTGGTAAATTATCCCCCTGGAGGCTGAATTTGTAACTAAACTACGTATTAGCGGTGGATCGAACGACTGGCTAATTCCTATCATTAGCGTTAAGGTTCGATTCGTGATGTTTGAATATGCTGACGTGGATGGACTCATGTATAAAGGATGTTGTTCTTAAATTAAATTGTTTCTTATTACTCTATATTAACAATTTTGTGAATGGGAAGAAATATAATAATGTTATACCTGTAGTAGTAAAATCATATCTCTTATAGAAGAACGAAAAGTGCTTATTTATAATCATTCTTATGATTACTTTTATCATTCTTTATATTTGTCTTAATAAAACTAAAATAATAAAATTTTGCTTCAAAAAGAATCAAGGATACAGTTTTTTACATATTCAACGAAAAATGAACCCTCTTTACGCATGTCATTTACAATTTCACGATGACAAATCATGATGAGATGTATGATATGTGCAAAGTATTTTGTGGAAATTTGCAGATATCACTCTAGTAATAATCGCGTATACACAACGTAGTATTACTACAAGTTTTCTATTTAGGAAATATATTACAATATATTATATCATTTCATAAATTCTTCTGTTATAAACAACACTTACCTTTTAAATATTTTTTCAATGTATGTTAGAACTGAATTATACTATCATCTATTAATTTAACGCGAGCAGGCAATCTATTATAAAATATACCCATATAAGCAGGATGTTTTTCTTTTCATAAACAGTCAACATATGTAATGGTATGCACAAATCATTCCCTTACCTGGTATTATAACTATAATAGTAGTCATCTTTAGTAAACTTATATAAATTCTGCTTCACAAATAACAATGTTTCAAAAATATAAATTAACAGTAACGTTAACAGTTGGACTTTTTTGAAAACTTCTTTACATGATGTAATTCTGGAAACACCTACAACAATTCTGATTTTTTTTGCAAACGAAAAATTCTTATAACAGCTATGTTTGTTTCTCAACTTAAACTGTTATCTACATGTAAACTTAACAATTTTTTATCTGTAACCTGTCCTATGGATTTGCCATTATTTTTAACGTGACTCTCAGATATGGTTTTTAACCTTGGTTTAAAATTCATAAATACTTGTGTTGCATTTAGAAAGAGTTTATTTTGATTATTCCACGTTATAAATGTATCCACCATAAATTGTGTATTCGATGTTGTTTCCAAAATTAAATTTTTAGCAGAAAGGTAACCATTATCATCAGCGAACATCACTAATTGGCTACTACTGTCAATATTAGGGAGATCGTTTACAAATAAGAAAAAAGCAATATGCCCAAAATGGAACCTTGTGGCACACCGTAATCAATTTTTTATTTTTTCTGATCTCCATCAATTTCTATCAATTATGTTTTATCTGAAAGATAAGTCCTTATTATGTTGTTTACTGATCCCCTTAAGCCATAAGCGTATAATCGAAATATTTTCTGCATTATAATATCCGTAGCAAATGAATGGTTGGTTAATGCTATATGTTAGATTAGTTTGTCGTAGAATAATATCCTTTGAATTTCGATTTGTATTTATCTATCTTATCTGTTTTTTTGACCAGGAGGAAACGCAAACCAAAATGAATTGAATCTGTTCATATGGTGATCACGGAAGCAGAAGTGTACGACGACATCGGGTAGAAATGTCACATTTATAATTTTGTCTATAGGATGAGGCAGCACTTACTGGAAGATTCCTTGAAGGGATCCGGTACGTGCTCCGTTAGTCCTCTTTTTTTAGAGAGAAATATGATTGCTCAATATTACATCCATAATATATTAGAATCTGTATTTTTATCTCGGTAGGAATTGGAAAATCATATTTTCTAACAGGATTGAACTCAGCATCATATTGTCCTGATAACTATGAGATTCATGACATGACATGTCAATTTCTATAGATATTTGTCAAACAGGTAAGGTAGAGTGTACTTTTCTTACGTGTTGCGCATAAGATTTTTTAGTTTACTGGGCGTAAATAAATGAAAAATTGAATATTTGAATAGGTATGTTATAATTATTATCACTTGACAGATTGTTAATGAAATAAATAATGAAACAATAGTAGGTTGCGTAACATAGTAACGAAGAAGATAGTAACGTTGTGTAAGTAAACAACAATTGTTTGCAAAAGCAGGGGAAGTTAATGAAGAATTTTCTGATAATTTAGCAGCAGCTACTTAAAATTTACTTTCTGCAAAATCTGCAGAACAAAGAAGAAAGTGCAGGGAGTGGATGAATATATAATACAAGTGTACTCTTTAAAAAGATAGTCTTACTTACAAATTATATTAATTTTCAATACTTATTCTTTACGTATTGTTACAGGCCAAAACTTTAAAAGTCGCAGAAATGTGGTCAATTTATTATGTGATGAGAAGTATCCTGCAAGTGGACATCTCAAAACAATTTGAAATTTGCACTTATTCCTAAAACGTCAAAATGATGGATAAGAAGTAAAAAAAACTAAAGGTCTTAACAATGGATAATATGAGATCTTTGACTGACGCTCCAAATTGTTGCCTTTTGTTAATGAAGGTTGCATTAATATTTAGTTTTAATGGTGTATGTCGATATGAGCCATGCACGTTGAATATTGATGATATTAAAGACGGATCTATATTGGTTGTAACATTGCATGATACGAAGACAAAGAAGAAATACATAATTACGGTTACTTCAGACGTGGTTGGAATTAATGGAATTGAGTTAATCTAAAATTTTTCAGTTTACTTCCAAAACATGTTGTTATCGAAGGTTTTTCTTCTACAATAACCAGTAGGAATTAATAATTTCGCCAGTATACCAAGAAAAACTGCGGACAATTGTCAAAATCAGCACTTACACGAGACATAGTTTACGTACAACATCTGCTACCTTACTTGCTGACAGTGAAGCATACAACCAGATGCTGAAAAGTCATGGAGAATGGCGATCGACTAAAGTTGCTGAGGAATACGTGGAGGAGAGTATTAGCAATAAAATCCTTCCAGAAAGATTATCAATCGGGAAGTAAGTGAGCTGCCTTCTTCTACAATTTCTTGTGCATAGCAATCAGCTTCAACATCAGGCGAATTTCTGGCTTCATAATTACTCATTGAATTGCAGTCTGTTAATGTACAGTCATTTTCTATTTCGAAATTCGATGTTTGTATAGGGTAACTCGGTAACTGTAAGAGATACAAAAAAAATGGTAGACACATTCTCGATCTCTTTTTCTGAGACAAAGTCACTGGCGAAAATAAAAATTTCCTATCGTCTTTTGTTTTCGAGTTATAAACAAAAGTTCGATTTTTCGACTTTTAGACACATCAATATCTTGGTTGTTTGTAAAGTTATGAAAAAACAACTTTTACATTCTTGAGACTTTTTTTTCTGTATAATACAGTGGCTTGTGATAGCAGCTTTTTGTTTTCACCATTGAATTTGTCTCAAAAAAAAAAGATAGAGAATGTGTCTTCCATTTTTTTGTATCTCTTACAGTTACCGAGTTACCCTATACGAACACAGAAATTTGCCCACCCTATACATACAAAACTCAAGGTTTTTGTTAGATGTATTAAAATCTTAATATCTAAATTCTTGTATACTATGTATGGCGAAAAATTTTTAATTTTGGTACCTAATCATTTAGATAAAATTCGCTGTTAGAATGCGACCTCTCCGTATACCTAATAGAACGAGAGCTAGCAACATCGCCAAATCGAGAATTTCAGATAGGCTATTTTTTTGATGTCCTCTCACTTTCACTATCTCGGTAGGTATGCGGACTGTCTGGCTGGCGGGAGAGGTTGCGTTTACCTAACATAGGTAAAAATATTAATTTCAAAAATTTGTACGGGAAATTTTGAACGCAGAAATCTCGCGAAATGGAACTTGCGGGATCGGTTTCTGTGTGCAGATCGAAGTATTAAGGTTGGGAAAGATTAAGGGCGGCAGGAGCGAACGAAAAGTGACATTGTTGAAGTTCCAAATTTGGAGAAATCGGGGAGCTAAAGGCTTTTTTTCGCGCTATCTTCTGAGGGTGTGTTTGTGAAATCGGAAAATATAAGTAATTATTCAGTGCGTAGCGATATTTTCGTTCCTTATTTCCCCGCAACGAAAAAGATATGAATTTTTTAAGATGTGTAAGAAAATTCCTTCACGTCGGCGGCTTACGTGTAACGAAAATTTATATATATTTTGTGTGAAAAAAACGGCGGCAATATTGTCTTGAATTGTCTACGATTTTTAGTGAAAACGTCAAAAATGCCAGTTTTCGGTCGCTCCTGCCGTCCTTAATCCTCGAGATCCGGGTCGGTGTGGGCGCGCAAAGCTTCTTCCCAACCTTAATATTTCGATCTGTACACAGAAACTGGCCCCAAAAGTTCCATTTCGCGGGATTCCTGTGTTCAAAATTTCTCGTCAATATTTTTGAAATTAATATTTTTATCTATATTAGTGTTATACGTACTGGTAAACGCAACCTCTCCCGCCGGCCAGACAGTCCGCATGCCTACCGAGATAGTAAAAGAGAGGTGATATCAAAAAACTAGCCTTCCTGAAATTCTCTGTCGAAAATGTTGCCAGCTCTTATACTATAACACCTAGGGCGACAAGCCCTAGTGAGGGGCGCGTGCGCCCTACGCCCCTCTCCCAAAGCCGCCACTGATACTGATAAATTCAATAAATAAATTTCTATTTTATGTTGAAAAGCATTTCTACCCAGAAATTGATGCTATGTAGAAAAGTACCACTTTTTTAAATGAAAAAGCATGCAAAAATATAGTAAATTTCCTTGTAGTACACAAAAAATACCTAATATTCTCGATCACTCAAATAATTTTAGATTATTAACAATAAAATTTATATCTCATATTTTATAAAATACTTATATTATAAAAAGACAGTATGATGAAAACAGAGTCAACGACTAGAAAAATATAACATTTTAATTTTTAACTGATAAAACTGAGCGCAATTTGAAATTTATTTCTTAAATCAATCACTTAAAAATGTGTTTATTTCAGGTTTTTTTTAATTTTTTTTTACTTTTTGTTTTTATGTGAGGTTACCCCAATATCGAAAACTACTGGTAGCAATCGGCATTGTTTTACTTATTATTTAATCGGATTGACGACTACTACAGCTGTGGTTTTATTAACTCTCTTTAGTACAGGCATTATTGCAATTTATAATATAGGTTACAATAAATAACTCATCTGCCGACCTGCCGACACAGGAATTCTAGAAAAAAGTACTGCTGTTTGGGCTTATAACTTCTTGGTAGTTATGCGACCAACACTACTATACCTTGGCTTAAAATTTGTGAACAAAGAGGTAAGGTTTTGTGTCTTATTAGTAATTAAAACTTCATAGGCCTATCTTATATGCATTTTATACTGCCTTGCACTCTCGATTATCCATTGTTATACCAGGAAATACTAGTTACAACTTCAACTTACCTAATTTGGTAGAATTTTAAAATTTATTTTTCTGTATTTTGAAAATCCAATTTTTCCTTGTTAATTTTACATTGACTGTTCGTCGTTAGTGCCTCAAAATAATATAAAAAATGAGAGAAATCGCTCGAAACCCAGGATCCCTTTTATTACCGTGCCATATATTCTTTACACCAGTGGCGGTTCGTGGGTCAAGAGATAAGGAGGTCAATTAGAAAAGTTTACTGTATTACCTACCTTTTAAACTGATTTAAATTCCAAGTCGATCCTCCGGTGTTTTTGAGATGCAAAGTGGTCAATTACTTTTCCAATAAAGTCTTTTATATTAATGCCCTTTCTATGGTAAGCATAGCTAAAGAAGATAACCTTTCCAGACCCATGGTATTTCTTAAAAATGTCTTTATTCTTTTTAAGGTGGAAAAATAACGTTCACTTTCGATGGTAGTCATAGGGAGAGTACACAAGATTTTTAACAGATTGACACTTTCAGAAAAAGTATTGCACAAATTATTGTTAATAAAAAGCTGTAACAAAGCAACTGCACCTTCACTATTGGAAAAATCTTCTTGGCTATATAATACTACTAATTCAGTATTAAGTTTTAAATGATTTATGACTGGATACTCCGTTTTAACTAATTTAAACATATCTTGAGGAAAGCTTTTTTTATAATCTTTAAATCGATCTGCGTGAAATAACTGAGACACTGCTAAATGATTACTGAAGCCAAACCTGTTTTTGATCTCAGATGTAATTATATCACAAACTTCTAATGAAATTCTCCTTTTTGATTCTTCCCTTTTACATCTCTGGGCAGACTGCATGGATGTCCCCTCCAAATAGTTATTCAAAATTTTATTTCTGATGTCTTCAATTTTACTATTAAAAACGCCAATACACTTATTTACTGTTATGACATCGATATTACATTTTTGTAATTGATTGAACAATATATCACAATGAGGCATAACTAAATGAAAAAAATGTAACTAGTAAAGAAAATGTTCATTTTGTAAGTAGTTTTTTAAACCAATAGCTTGGTTTAGAGTGTTGTTTTCTGATTCATTATCAATGATTTTTTCTAAACAATCTAATAATTCTGTTCGATAGGTATAAACAGTCTCCATGCACTTTGTATTAAAATTCCATCGTATTGGAGCCGCTTTAGGTAATCTCACCTTAACAACATTATCTAACATGGCTGTTCTTTTTGGCGATTTTCCAAAGAATGAAGAAAAGCTATGTAAATTAGCAAAAAAAATTTGTATGCTTTTATCCTGACTTGATGCTTTTTGTAAAATTAAATTTAGTTGATGAGCGTAACAATGAATAAAATTTGCTGAAGGATAACTGTTCCGTTTTCATCTATGTTTTAATTATTTTTCTTACTTAATAAATATTGCTTTATAATAATCATAATATCATTTAATTTAGTTCCATATTTGTATTTTTTGCTCTTAAAATACCGGCTTTTTATTTCATATAGTTTTTGTGTACTCGCATTTATACGCCGTCACAATGAGGTGGCTTTTTGAGACTATTCCCAGAAATCATAGTGACATGGGTCTTGTCAGTAATTAATGTGACGCACGCCAAAAAAAATCTAAAACCGCCCCTAATTGTTAATATTCGCGCTATTATAGTGTTTATTACTATTTTAACTAATCTCTAACTTTGTGTGTATCATTGGAGGTGTGAATTTAACATTTAAACCCTGTTAAATAAATAAATAACTAGTGTGAACTTCTTTCCGCGTCTGCTTTCTCGAGCCAGAGATTGTTATTCCCCAAGATTAGAGGGCCCTCTCCAACGTGGAAGACTGGGAGCTGCATAATCTACAGGGTAAGCCGCTCTTTCGCGCCATCTCATTGCATATAGAAAAAATTACGAGTAGAGCTCATTTATCTCTCGCGAGCTTATAAAACTAAATTTTCATTTTTCTTTGTTTTGAACGTATAAAAAAATTAAAAATACCTATTAACTTATTTTTTCTTATCAAGAGATGTTTGCTTTATCGTCATATTAGGTTTTGGACGGCCACCACCTTTGAATTTCACTCGGTCTTCATAACCCAACTTATGTCCATCTTTCAGTTTTAATATATTTTGTACAACACTCATATTTAATAGTAAACACCAAAAACACTGTTTTACTTAATTTCACAACAAGTAGAGATTTACTAATAAAATGTTCACAAATAAAAACATTAAAAACAACGCGACAGAATTTACCGACCAACGCGTACCTAGTCAGCATTAAGATAAGACTGATCCACTGAACTTCGTGCGTTACCGTTTACGTAAAATGTGTCAGGGACATTGTCCCCGCCAGTGTTTTCTGTCTCTTTTGCTTTCTGACGATTCGCGCATAAGTCTATTTCACTTTAACTCGTTGTAAATTCGGTCCGTAGCTAGCTTTGAGGAAAAGTTGTGGATTGACCCAAGATTTTTAAATTCTATAAATGAATAATGTAATGAATATGAATGTAGAGGCTCGGTGCTCGGGGGGTATACGAAATCCTGCGATCTAGATATTTGAATAATATTGTGCATAGAATGAACTAGAAACTTTAATACATTTTTTAAAAATATTAAAAAATATATATGTTATATATTTTTAAACTTCAGAAAATGAATAGCTCTATTTTTTATTTGTATGTGGGAGGTCATTGACCAAATGACCCTATAGAAGAACCGCCAGTGCTTTACACATATTTTTTATTGCCTTTGCATATTTACTTTTAAAATTTTTATTCTCTTAATTACTCACAACAATAATGTCGACGCATGCAAAAACGCATATTGATTTCGTAAACTCCTTTGGATCCCATCTTTAACTACACTTTTCTACATTTTCCGTTTCTTGGAACTTTGACAAAAGTTTGTTCTGGCGCTTTCTTTATTGTAGTATTTTCACATACCGGTAAACTACACCAGTAATATGATGATAACAAAAAAAATTCTGTACATTAAATCAAAACTATATTTACTTATATATTTTGATGTGCTGAAACCGAATCTGGCCAAAAAAATTACGGCTATTGCGCCAATTTTTAGCTACGGCACATTTTTTTCTACAGATAGCATAAAAATCACCTTTTTTTAAACAAAAAAAATACAATTTTGTTAGACAATTTTTTTTTGCCTAAATCATCGTAATTTACGTGTCCATGGGTATTAAACATGATTTTGACATCAAAATAGCTTTTTGGACAGCTGCCAACTGTCAAACTACGATTTGTAAAATTCCGAAATTTGTAAGAAAAGCCTCTTCCATGTGTAAAACTATATCACTACCAAAGTTTTGAAGGTGCTAAATATGATTTTCACATCAAAATTGCCTTTTTGGCAGCTGCCAACTGTCAAACTGCCAATTACAGCCAATTGCAAAATTTCAAAAACAAATATTTGTAAAACTTTATCACTACCTACGTTTTTGAGGGTGCTCAACATGACTTTGACGGTTATTGTCAAAGCACTATTGAAGTCTACAGATATATAATTACGATAACCAAATCATATTTACTGATTTCGAAAAAGAAATTAATGAATGCTTTTTTGCATGCTACTCAAACTATTTATCTAGAATTTCGAATGTGATAATTGGCAAATTGATGTCAAAATCATATTTAGCACCCTCGAAACCGTTGGTAGTGATACAGATTTACACATAGAAGGTTTTCTTACAAACTTTGGAATTTTACAATTTGCGGTTTGCCAGTTGGCATTTGCCAAAAAGGCTATTTTGACGTTAAAATCATATTTAGCACCCTCGAAAATGTTGGTAGTGATATAATTTTACACATAGAAGAAGCTTTTCTTAAAAAAATTCGGAATTTTACAGTTTGCGGTTTGACAGTTGGCAGTTGCCAAATGGCTATTTTGGTGTCAAAATCATATTTAGCACCCTCGAAACCGTTGGTAGTGATATAGTTTTACACATAGAAGGTTTTCTTACAAATTTTGGAATTTTACAATTTGCGGTTTGACAGTTGTCAGCTGCCAAAAAAGGCTATTTTTGTATCAAAATCATGTTTAGTACCCATGGAAACGTAGATTACGATGATTTAGGCAAAAAAAATTGTCTAACAAAATTGTTATTTTTTTGTTTCAAAAATGGCGATTTTTACACTATCTGTAGCTAAAAATGTCCCGTAGCTAAACAGTTACGAAATAGGCCTAATTTTTATGGCCAGATTCGGTTTTAGCACATCAAAATACTTAAGGAAACATGGTTTTGATCTAAAGTACAGAATTTTTTTTTTGTGTGTGCCTGTGTAATTTAGAAGAATTAATTGATCATTCATTATAATTACCTCGCTTAAAATTTCACAACATAAATCACTCGTTTACGTTTAACAACGTGTTTTGCCTACTTTCTGCACTAGGACTCGAGTCCTGGCGCATCGACTTGCTTGGCGGGCAGTGTTTGTGCGCGTAATAATTTAAATCAAACTGTAATGTTGATTAACTTTTGTAAAAAGAAAAAATAAAAAAAATCCTTTACACAATGTTTTTTGTATTAAGTAGAGATTCCAAAAATGCCAAAATTATATTTGGTGCATGAGGCTATTAGGCCAGGAAAGATACAATCAGATATTGACTTAGATATTTTAGCCATTAAGTTTTCTTTCTGTTTACATTTTTTTTGTTAATAAAATTTGAATATTAGTTTTTCATTAAATAATTTTTTTTTAGTTCCTGATTTGATCCATCACGCATTTAAAAGTCACTGTTTTAAATAAAATCATTATTTTGAAAACTACAAGAACTAGAACTGAAATTCAAGAACTGTTGTGTGTTATAAATGATGATATTACATGATTATATAACATTTTCACAAAACCCACATACTTGAATAAAGAAGTGCTACTGAAACTTTATATATCGTCTTGTATAAAATTCACAGACGACATGTAATATGGATACATCATTTTAAAGTCAAAAGAGTGAACAAAGTAACAACGCAGAGAAGTTACAAATCTGCCAAAATTAAAAAAATTTGACTTATATTTTGGGTGTCTCACTTCAAATTGTTAACAATGTAAAATGTTGCTCTCGTCTAATAATTCTAATATTCCCAGCAGTAATACAAAAAATTATGCAATGAAATTGTAGTGAATAGAATATAGAGAAAAATCGAAGAGCAAATGAAAATGAAAATAACCATTTAGTTCCTTGTTTTATTTCAAATATAAGGCTAAGGAGTAGGATTTGCATCTTTAAGGCTATTTTAAATTTTAGGGCCATAATTATGGCCTCATTATAATATTTGTATATTATACTTTTAATGGTTGTACTATTCTAGCGGCTATAACAATCTCTAGAATTTAAAATACAAACTACCTAATTTTCGGTCATTATAAAAAATTTGCATGCAGACAAGACAAGAAGCGAGAGAATGGAATCTTATGATGCGCAATCACTTGTTGAGATCTAAATATTCTTCATTGGCCAATGCAGAATTTATTAATGAGGCATAGATTGCGATGGTATTCGAATAGTGAACCGTATTATAATTACATAGATTAAGTAAAGTCGAGAAAACTACCTAACTAATGTACCTTAATGTGGGGGTACGTTGAGACTGTGAAGAAGTTTGAGAGGCTGGATGGGCCAGCTCACCGTCTGTCCATCTGATAATAAATCGGAGACTGGTTTCTGATATTTTGAAAATATAATTATGTGTTTTCATTTTGTAATGGAATACTGAGGACGGTGTCATACAGTTTGCTTGTTACTTTCAGTGTTAAGGCCTTGTTCATATTTGAGTTTTGTTCGGAATGAATTTTTTTTATTTCTCTCAAAAATTACTGAAAGAATTGAAATTGCTCGCGACATCCATTATTCTAAAACATATCTCACATTGGAACTTTAATCAGTTGTATCTTAATGTGTGTCCCCTTTTCACACAATGTACCTCGAGGAACGTGTTTAAACAATGTATATACAGGGTGTTTCATCTCTACGAGACGAAATAATAATGGCAGACTAGTCTGTCATGTAAAGGTGTATAATATTAATTCGATCCGAGTTCATTAAATTCTGTATTTTTTTGTCCTAGTTCGCAATATGGCGCTTATGCAGTAATTGTCTCGGGGAACCTACTATTACCTGACAAGCGCAATAGCTGTACGCGTGGCTGACATGACTCAGTTCGGTGTTAAACACCGAGAAGTGTGTCATGTTTCGATGATCTTTGTCGAATTTGTTACAGTTGAATTCATCATTGTGAGAAATATTTATGTATATTAAGTATAAAAATCAACTAATTCATTAATTTTATTTATAGATTACAATTTAAACATCTCATTCTCAAACTTTACTTCACGGAAATTATTATCTGTAATATTTTATTCACATGCATTAAAAGGTCACGTCTCAAGGTTATATAAAAATGGATTTGTTAATGCACAATTTCCATTATTATGTTTCGGAAAATCCTCACTTTTTTATGCAAGTTGATAACCAACACAGATGGTCTATAATCGCTTGGAGAGGAATTATTGGAGAACATGTAATAGGGCCACATTTCTTTGATGGTACATTGACTGGAGCTATTTATCTTCATTTTTTGGAAAACTATCTGCCACAATTATTGGTAAATCTCCCTGGAAGAATTCGAAATAGGATGTGGTTTGAGCAAGATGGTGCTCCACCACATTCTTTAAATGCAGTTAGAGACTACTTAAATAATACCTACCCTCATCAATGGATTGGAAGAAATGGATCCACTAAATGGCCTGCTAGATACCCAGATCTTACAAAAATGGATTTCTTTTTATGGGGATACGTGAAGGAAATTGTTTATAGAGACACACCAACAACAGCACAAAATATGAAGGAAAGAACAATAACTGCCTTTAGATTTATTACACCGGCAGTTTTAGGAACAGTGGGAACCTTATTTCAAAAGCGCATAGAGATGTGTGTCAATCAAAATGGTCAACATGTGGAACATTTACTATAATTTTTTCTACTGAGTTATTTGAAAAAACCTCTTTTTTTTAAGTTTATTTTTGAATGTTGTAGTTATTGCTCAATAAAACGAAAATGGTTGCAATTAGCCATAGGGAAGTACTTACAAAAATTGTTCGTTTTTCATTTTTACATCTCATTGTTAAAAAATATACAGGGTGTTCCATTTGAAAAATTGAGAAAATTCAATTAAAAAAGTTCTTAATTGAATACTAATTATTGGCCACCCTGTACATTTTTAGGAAATGAAAATGATTCAAAAACATTAATTAGATGTCTCGTAACTGATATTCACATAAGTTTTTCTTAAAACCCATCTGCAGATGGCATTATTTCAACAAAAAAATTCATTACAACAAAGTGGTTGGGAGATAGCCAATAATAATATAGGAATGAACAGAGCCTAGAAAGAGGCTTCAAAAAATGTACTGATATACATAGCATTCTATTTCAAAAAAAAGGCACTTGGTCCTGTAATTTCGTCTTGGCTCGCCCTGTATGTTCGAAAATAATTTTTTATCTAGTTTACTTGCAATTTTTTAAAAAATTTCTAGCTATCGTAGAACTCAAGATATCGAGGTCCGACGCACTATTGCCCCACTCTGTATAGTCTTTAGACGATGTATCCAAATTGCATGTGTCTATTATCTTCTTCTTGCTTATATATTGAGGGTGGACGGTCAAAAAAATTTAAAATTTCTACGAGTATATTCTTAATTTTCTCTTTCAACTGTGCCTCACTCATTAACTACACTGAGGAGTAGTTAAGCACTGCAAAACATTGTTGTTGCAGCTGTTTCGTTGTAAATGCGGATAAACCTTTATACGGTTTTAACAAATAATTTGTTTGTTTTAATAACTTCTTGTATCTGTCAAAACGTATGTAACGTATGTAATTTCAAATGCAAATGATACCATTATAAAGCAACTGAATAATAATTGTGCCTTTTGCATGATATATAGTTATTTGATAATAATTGATTAACTACACTCATTCTTCAGGTGCATCTTTTAATTTGGTATTTATATAACAATAAACATTTTACATATTTGCACTTCAGCTTGAAAATTATAGAGTACGTACCTATTTATCCAATTATATTTTTCAATTTCGTACTGTATAATTTTTAAAACTTTTTTTTGTTTACCGCGGAATATTTTACAACAAATTTATATTACATGTTGTAATAATTTATTAGTAAACATTTTCAATGGTATCTATGCTATTTGTTTTGTGACCTATAAAAACACTACAGAAATTAGGCAACCCCTGAATACAATGCCGAAGTTGCACGGGCGATGATTACATTTATGAGAAAAACGCGGATACACAACCATTCCCATCGACATTGCCAGTGGCGGTGGTTGGATTCAAACCCGCAGGACGATGTAGAATTATCTAGTCACATTTGCCATTGCGTGTTCTAGCCAACTACTCCACCGAGTCGGAGATGCAGGTAAGAGGTACTTACAAACAATTATAATCTATTTCTTATTAAAAAAGAATAACAAATCATTCTATGACATCCATTCCATGGGCGTACTTTTTAATTTCGAATTATTCTCTATAATATCAACATGTAAGAAAAACTTGAAGCTAAAACTTAACCTTTTTTTAACACGCTTTTATTAGCTTCACCTGTATGTTTGCTTGCATGCTTGCTTGCTTGTTTGCTTGTTTGTTTGTTTGTTTGTAACCGACACTTTGGACTCGATTTTGACCCACTTTAAACGGACAGATTTAATTGAAACTTTGTACACTTACGAAGAACCGGTAACAATACAATAATTTGATAAGTTTATATCATTATCCTGATCAGGATCGCCAATCCTTTCCTCATGTATCCCTGCGTGAAAGCAAAGGCTTAATATGTAAGTAGATTCCGTAATTGTTAATTAGCTCGGTGGTCGAGTGGGTTAAGGCAGTCGACGCGAAACGACAGACTCCTCCGGCGTGAGTTCGAACCTCACGGCCGAAATAAAAAAAATTTTTTTTTTTCAGAAATATTTGTTGGATCGTAATATGTTATAATATCAGCATCAATAAGCAATATAAATATAGTTTAAAACAACTAAAAAACACGCTTTCATAGCACATCAAACTAAAAAGTTAAAAATAAATATAGTTTAAAAAAACTAAAAAACACGCTTTTAAAGCACATCAAACTAAAAAGTGAAAAATAATTATTAATATAAACTGAAAACAATAATGAACGAAAAATACTAGTATTATTGTGAAAAAAGCGTGGGGCGCTTTGTGCCATATTTTTCGTATATCGAGCACCCCACGCTTTTTTTCACAATAATACTAGTATTTTTCGTTCATTATTGTTTTCAGTTTATATTAATAATTATTTTTCACTTTTTTAGTTTGATGTGCTTTAAAAGCGTGTTTTTTAGTTTTTTTAAACTATATTTATTGTTATGAAATTGTATTATTATTGTATACAAATCACATTAAACTTCAAAATTATTACCTAAATATACAGTATATGTATTAAATTATTAGACATGGGTCTCTTAAATGGCAACGTTGCAATGTAAACCAGAGGCAGACAACCCGTCGTTGGTCAGCGTATTAATTTTCCATTTAGCTGTCGTGTGCTCCACACTGCGCACGCTACGATGCATTCCTTAAACGTACTATCCTGGACAGGGTTGAAACCTTTGATGCGAAGATAACACTGACGTAGTTTCCCACGAAACACCAAAACACTATATACTGCACCAAGTGTTTTCAATGTACTATGTCTAATACTTTAACACATAGTTATTGTGTTATATCTTACTGATTATTCTTTGTCCCTGATTTACGGTTCCTAAAGCCACGTATTGGTTAATCCCTTCTTTTTAATTAAGTATTTTGTCAACAATAATTTAATGTTCTGCTTTGTAAATGGTTGGGGAATGATCATCGAAAGATGAAAACCATAAACCATTTATTTGAGTCTAGTCATTGTCCAGTTTGTTTGTTCAGTGTTACTATTTCTGTTGATTGTTTATACCTTGTAACGAAATTTTTTTTGTCTGAAATGTTGTGTATCATCATAATTCGTCGAGATTCGTCCAGAAATGCAATACAAATTTTCAAAATTTTTTTCACGAATACGTAACTTCCTCACTTTGAGGGGTGAGAATGTAATTATATTTTGAAAATAAATGTAGGTGAACACATTGTAAAACTTACAAATGAATGATAGAAATAGATATTATTATTCGTATATAATTAATAAATGATCCCAAATAGAAATATGCAGCTGCGTATCCCCTCTTTTATTTCGGAGTACTATAAATACCTTGGGTGTATACCTGCGCTTCGCAGTTATATACCCAAGGTAAACGATACAGTTTTGGTTAGTTTTTCGACGTTTGTAGACGTAATTTGCAGTGTTCGAAAATAAAGTCGCGTTGAAAATGGACAATTCGTGTTGTAGCCTGTTGATGAAGGAATATATTTTTTAAATCAAGCAAGGAATTGTGGAACAACATTATGTGTTCTCGAAGTTTTGACAAATATATAGGCGGCAAAGATCTTATTTTATTTTCACATGTATTTTGCGGATGTGATACAACTGTTCTTTTTTATTGAGATAAGTCAGCAGGTCTGAACCGAATTTGAAAGATGCAGTTCAAATTTTCAATCGAAGTGATGCTTCTCGAGAATCAATTTCTTCCAACGGAATGCGATTTTTTTTGACCATGTATGGTGCTACAATTAAAGAAAATTCCTTAAATAATTATTGTTATTTGTGCTTCTGTAAATTAGTGAGTAAAAATAAATCTGTCGTTACATTCATTACCACCTACAGCGAAAGCAGCTGAAGAGCATTATTTTTGAGTACATTATCAGATCCAGAACTGGTTGTGCAATGAGTTGAATCCACAAGATTGGGGATAGTAATTAAAAAGCAATTTTTTGGAGCCAAATAAAACATCAGCTCCTCCTGCTCCAGATTTTTTTTTAAATAATATAATTTTTTTGCAATTGCGCAAAAAGTTGGGGACAATTGTATGTCCGCCGAAAGTTAGGACTCCATTGTTTTTTTGTTTGCGGCATTTGTCACGGGTAATCTTGTGTAAAAGTTCATGACGAAATCGAGGAAAATACAAGAGAAGAAGAAGAGAGATAAAATAAAACAAAGACGAAAGAGAAGAAGAAAAGATGAGGAAGAAGAAAAATGAGAAAAAGAAGAAGTAGAGGAACGATAAATATCATTTCTTGATAACGCTTGATTCTACTTTCATAATTCTGACATATTGCCACCACTGAATCAAGCAATCGTGATTAACGTAAGTGATAAATGACATAAAACCTTTTTCTACTAATTTATAAACTAATAAAGCATAGAAGAGACCAAAATCGAACTATTTGCTTGAGTCATAACTTATTACAAGTTTTTTCGAAAATTATAACTCGTATGATAAAACGGACCTTTTTTTGTAGATAATTTTCTGGTTTTTTGATCTTTTAATTGCATTCATATTCGTAAAATTAAAAGGAACGGAAATATCCGTGAAAAAAACACTTTTTTAACTATTTTACGCACCATAAAAAATTGTGCGTACAACGGATCACCGGAGACTTGAGACATTGTTTACAAAGACGAAATTAAAGAGTAAAAAAAAATCAGCTTTCTTGGACTTTCTTCTTTAAACGATATATTTTGTGTCTAAATACATTGGACTATTAAATAATCAACGTTTTAGAAAGTATGTTGTCGAAGGTATCATAGAATTTTTTACTACTGTGCAATCGCAATTAAAGCTTACTAACTTCACTTTGTGTGACACAAATTTATAAATCACCAAGAAATGTGTGTTAATCTTCAATTAAATAAAGTGAGATACTTACGACTTTGTACATTTTAGGTATTATTTTTTGGTGTCTATTACTATTTGTAAATAATTTGCCCTTCTCTGTTGTAATTCTTTGGTATTTTAATTTTTATTATACCTTTATTAGTACAATTTAAAAGAATTAAATTACTAATACACTGGATTGATAATATGGTAGGTTCCTTGTGAAACATATTGAAAATAATTATTTTGTAGAAAAACACTGCTTTTAGATGTTTAAAAAATGTATTTCGATACACTCTACATATGTTTCGACTTGTTAGGCCTTTCTCAAGAGCGATACAGATGAATACTAAAGGTATGAGGGCGATTATTCCCATCTCTAAACTGCTGTTTAGAGATGGGTTATTTTCCTAGTGCATGGGAGACTGCTTTAATTTTTCCTTTGCCGAAGGTCCCAAATCCAGTGTCTGTAAATGAACTGAGGCCCATAAGTCTTCTCCCAATATTATCAAAGATTCTGGAAAAAATTGTCTATGTACAAATAAATGAATATTTTTCAAAAAATAACATTATTCCAAAACACCAATCAGGTTTTAGAAAGGCTCATAGTACAGCAACTGCATTACTAAACCTTCATGATACTATTATCACAAATCTAGACAAAAAACTTGCGACAGTACTCATTATGTTAGATTTTTCCAAAGCATTTGACACCATCAGTCATGAACTCATGTATGCTAAACTGAAGTATTATGGTTTTGACCCCATTGCACTGTTATTTTTTGAAAACTATTTAAAATCAAGGTCTCAACTAGTGCGAATTGGAAGCACTGAATCCTCTGTTGGAAATGTATCATCGGGAGTTCCACAAGGATCAATTTTAGGTCCCCTGCTTTTCATTGTATACACGGCTGACATGTATAATAAAATAAAACATATGTCTATGCAGACTTATGCGGATGATACCCAACTGTTGTTTCACTTTAATAGCGACAATTATCACCAAGCAGCTCTTAGTATTAATCAAGACCTTAGTTATATTGAAAGGTATGCTTCTGAAAATAACTTAAAGCTCAACGCGTCGAAATCCTCCGCTATGCTCTTTACTTCTGCGGCTAAATATATTCAGCTAAAGTCTAGCATTACTTTAAGAATAAGTGATGATCTAATCAGTTGGTGCGATTCTACAAAAAATTTAGGGCTTTTATCTGATATTAATCTTCGTTTTACTAAACATGTAAGTAATTTGATACAGAAAACTTATCTACGCTTAAGACTTCTATATGCAAATAAAAAAATTTTAAATTTCAAATTAAAGAAAAAACTTTGTGAGAGCCTTGTATTGTCCATTTTTTATTATTGCTATATCGTTTACTATCCTTGTCTTGATATGGTCAACAAGAAACGTATTCAAAAGGTACAAAATACTTGCTGTCGATATGTTTTTGATCTTAGAAAATTTGATCATATCTCTAGTAAAATTAATCAGATACAATGGTTAAATATGGACAATTTATTTAAGTATTTTATTTTGGTTTTTGTTCACAATTTATACACAACTTCAACACCCCTCTACCTTAAAGAAAAACTGATTCCGAGAAGTACTATTCATAATGTTAATGTTCGTGGCAGAGACACATTAACAATGCCTCTGCATAGCACTTCCATGTTTCAGAGATCATTTTCGTACAACGCAATTTATTTATACAATCAACTAAACCTAAATTTTAAAAAGTGTACCGTTCCTAATTTTAAAAAGAAACTCAAAAAATATCTTTTAGATCAGCAGTTACTTGGCAACTCATTTTAATTCTTGATATTTTTTTCTCTTTTTTTCTTACTATTTGTTTGCATAATTTTTGGGATAATCTACTCATTACTTTTACGTTTTACTTTCTTTCTTTCTTTTTTTCATTTTTTTCAATTTAATGTTACTATTATTTATATTTAAGTTTTTTTTATGTAATTATTTACATTGGGTTAAGTGTAAGAATAGCCCTAGAGCTAAACTTCGCCCAGGGAGTAAATTAATCAATGTAAATTTATTAATTTAATAAAGACGTTTTATTTATTTTTTTTTTTTCGGTTGCCCGATGCTGGACAGTCCTCCCGTGGCCTCCGACGCCTCACGGGAGTCGCGCCGGCACATTAACCTCAGCCATTCCCCACATCCCGCAGGGTTAGTGACTGTAGGCTCCGGATCGTGTGCCCTAAGCAGACGGAGAGAACCCAGAATGACCGCCTTCTGCATTTGGCCTGCCAGCCACTCAGCTGATTTTTGGCAGGCCGGTATGATCTTTAGTTCCGAAAGTAGCGTAGGCTTTATCCCTCCGAGTACACCGATTATAAGGACATTTTTTTTTTTTTTTTTTTTTTTTTCGGTTTCCCGATGCCGGTCAGTCCTCCCGTGGCCTCCGACGCCTCACGGGAGTCGCGCCGGCGCATCAACTACAGCCACTCCCCACATCCCGCAGGGTTAGTGACTGTAGATACCAGAATCGTGTGCCCTAAGCAGACGGAGAGAACCCAGAATGACCGCCTTCTGCATTTGACCTGCCAGCCACTCGGCTGGTTTTTGGCAGGCCGGTATGATCTTCAATTCCGAGAGCAGCGTAGGCTTTATCCCTCCGAGTACACCGATAATAAGGACGACCATTTTGACCGAGTAGCCTGGGTACAGCACTTGGAGCTCGTACCGGAGATCGCGATATTTGGTCCGTTTCTCCTCCTCCTTCAAGGTGATGTTTTTCTCCGCAGGTGCCGAGAACTCGATAACATACATCACCTTGAGTTGATGGTCAAGGAGGACTATGTCAGGCTTGTTGGCTTGGATTAGCCTGACAGTCGGGAACGAGTAGTTCCAGTAAATCCGGCATTTCTCGTTCTCGACAACGGACTCAATGTCTCCGGGGACGTAAGGCAGCACTGGTGTCTGGTCTACCCCGTACGAGTGCCTTAGATGGTAGTATAGCACTCGTAAAGCCGCGTTATGTCGGTGGATGTGGGCCGAAATCGCATATATAGGGCATGCAGAAAGTAAGTGCATGAGCGATTCCGGCGCCTGATGGCAGGTCCTGCAGTTGATATCAGGAACCTCTACACGCCACACGCGGCTACGGTAGACCAAGGTGTTGATCACACCATCTTGACAGGCCATAATGAATCCCTCGGTCTCCGACTTAAGCCCTGCTGACCTTAGAAAGGCGAAGGTCAGCCTGGTCGATAAACCCAGTGTTTCTATGTTCTTATAGAAGACACCATGCAGGGGTTTATCGACATGCTGCCGAAACAGATTTTCCTGTTCGGCAGCTCTAATTCAGGCTTTCAGACGATTTGGCTGAAGTTCGGTGACTGACTCAACATCAGCACCTCGCCGGCCTCCTCGTAAGGACGTTTTATTATTATTTTTATTATTATTATTTTTATTTTTTTTTTTCGGTTGCCTGACGCTGGACAGTCCTCCCGTGGCCTCCGACGCCTCACGGGAGTCGCGCCAGCACATTAACCTCAGCCACTCCCCACATTCCGCAGGGTTAGTGACTGTAGGCTCCGGAATCGTGTGCCCTAAGCAGACGGAGAGAACCCAGAATGACCGCCTTCTGCATTTGGCCTGCCAGCCACTCAGCTGATTTTTTGGCAGGCCGGTATGATCTTTAGTTCCGAAAGTAGCGTAGGCTTTATCCCTCCGAGTACACCGATTATAAGGACGACCATTTTTACCGAGTAGCCTGGGTACAGCACTTGGAGCTCGTACCGGAGATCGCGATATTTGGTCCGTTTCTCCTCCTCCTTCAAGGTGATGTTTTTCTCCGCAGGAGCCGAGAACTCGATGACATACATCACCTTGAGTTGATGGTCGAGGAGGACTATGTCAGGCTTGTTGGCTTGGATTAGCCTGACAGTCGGGAACGAGTAGTTCCAGTAAATCCGGCATTTCTCGTTCTCGACAACGGACTCAATATCTCCGGGGACGTAAGGCAGCACTGGTGTCTGGTCTACCCCGTACGAGTGCCTTAGATGGTAGTATAGCACTCGTAACGCCGCATTATGCCGGTGGATGTAGGCCGAAATCGCATATATAGGGCATGCAGATAGTAAGTGCATGAGCGATTCCGGCGCCTGATGGCAGGTCCTGCAGTTGATATCAGGAACCTCTATACGCCACACGCGGCTACGGTAGACCAAGGTGTTGATAACACCATCTTGACAGGCCATAATGAATCCCTCGGTCTCCGACTTAAGCCCTGCTGACCTTAGAAAGGCGAAGGTCAGCCTGGTCGATAAACCCAGTGTTTCTATGTTCTTATAGAAGACACCATGCTGGGGTTTATCGACGTGCTGCCGAAACAGATTTTCCTGTTCGGCAGCTCTGATTCGGGCTTTCAGACGATTTGGCTGAAGTTCGGTGACTGACTCAACATCAGCACCTCGCCGGCCTCCTCGCCTGATGTCAAATGCGAGACCGAGTTCATCTGCGGCTCTTTTTGCTGCCTTGAACAATCCTGCTCCCACTCCTACAGTTTCGTGATGTTTTACGAACCGCAAGAGGGGATCTGAGCTCCTGAGTATGTTACATGCCATACTCAGAACTACTTACTCTGCCATGCGCACACTCCAGGCTCAAGAGTCCTCGGCCCCCCTGTTGACGTGGGAGGTACACACGAGGAACGGACGATCTAGGATGAATACTTCTGTGAATATTCATCATCTTGCGGGTATCTCTGTCTAATTGACGCAGCTCATCTACCCTCCACTTTACTACTCCGAAGGAGTAGAGCAGAATCGGAACGGCAAGCATATTAGTTGCAGACACCTTGTTCTTCCCCGAAAGTTCGGAAGACCAAATCTTTCGGAGGCGGTGTCTGTACTTGCCGCGGAGAGAATCTTTTATTTGTGATACATCCTGGATGTGCCTTTGTTGCACACCCAGATATGTATAGGTCTCTCCGGCATCCAGATGTCTTAGGATGCTTCCGTCTGCGAGCTGCGCATCTTCAGGGAATTCCCCGCATCGTCCTCTCTTGAGGTGGACGACTGCACATTTGTCCAACCCGAACTCCATACCAATTGCCCGCGTATATTCTTCGACCACCCTAAGAGCGTTTTGTAGTTCGCGCTCTCCGGAGGCATAAAGTTTAAGGTCATCCATATAAAATAGATGGGTGACCTTATGCCTCCGGTCGCTGGGTGGCCCACATTGATATCCGCGGGTTTGGCGGAGCCCAACAGACAACGGCAGCAGTGAGATGCAGAAGAGGAGAGGACTCAGGGAGTCACCCTGGAAAACTCCTCTCCTAAATGCCACCTGCCCTGTCGTGGCCCGCTGTGCACCTGATGTTATGGTGAAGCGGGTTTTCCAGAGCGGCAGCAGCTGTTCGATGCATCTCACTAGTGGTGCTGGTACCGCAAGACATTCGAGCAAGTGCAACAATAGCTCATGCGATGTTGTATCAAATGCCTTGCGGTAATCAATCCAGGCCATCGATAGATTCCGCTTGTATTGCACAGAATCCTGTGTAATACAGCGGTCTATCAGCAGGCTGTCCTTGCAACCTGCCATGCCCTTCTTGGCACCACGCTGTTCGTATATCTGCTGGAAGACCGGATCAACAGACCTCAGCGTCCTAGCATACAAGATACGTGTAAATATCTTGTAGCAGGAGTTAAGGCAAGTGATCGGCCTATAATTCCTCGGGTCGGAAAGATCCCCCTTTTTGGGGATTAGCACAGTACGTCCCTCGACGAACCAGTCTGGAATCTGCTGCCCCTCGTTCAACCATGAGTTGAAAACTCGCGCCAGACGGCGGTGAGTGGAAGGAAATTTCTTCCACCACCAGTTGTTAATGCCGTCTGGGCCCGGGGCAGCGAAGTTCTTGGTACCAACAAGTGCTTGTTGGACTTCCTCCGTACTAATTGCCGGGCACACTTCTTCTGGCTCTTCAAGATGTCTGTGACACAGAGCCTCGAAGTGTGCAATTGATGGAGTGTCGCTATTGAATGGACGCGGCGTTTCGTAGATTCCCTTCCAGAAGGTTTCGACATCTTCTACAGTCGGCGGATTTTATTATTATTATTATTATTATTATTATTCTAATATTTATGCAATAACACCTAATCAGGTTAAATTACAGGCATTTCCAGGGTAATAAAACTAAGTACCTACCTACTTGGAATTCAATGGGGAATTCTTAATACCTTATCTATTATAGGTGTGTTTATGAAATTTAGTTGGTCATTGGTGGTACAAGGATTGTTTTTTAAGGGATTTTTTTTATTTATAGTTGTTCTAGAAGATTTAATCGTTTTCCTTTTCTTTCTGTATGAATTAAATTTATATTCTCTGTATCGATAAAATGATTATTTTCAATGCAATGAGTTGACATTCCTGTATTTTTATTGTCATTTAAAATTGATTTTTTGTGTTCATTTACCCTATTAGCTATACTTCTACCACTCTGACCAATATAGACCGCGTTGCAAAACTTACATTTAATTTCATATACACCTGATTTGTTGTTTACTTATTTTTTTCTTTATTGTTGACCAAAACAATCTTAGGAAGCATTTTTTTTTCTCACAACTGGACTACGTTTTGCATTATTAATGAGCATTTATTACTCTTTCTCACTAAGAAACAAACTATAATCGAAAAATAGTTTTTTCACGCTACACCGACCTATTCCCATCAACGGCCAAGTTAATTATCTATAATATCAAGAAATAATTTAGAACAATAAATAAAAATAAGCTAGATTAAAATTTAAATCAGGTAAATAAAGCAAATATAAACCACCGTTATGTATGTTTATAATAATATATGCAGGTAAATAATTTATGTTGATAAGGTCTGAAAAATGTGGTTATTAAAATATAAATTGCTTCTAAGAGGTTGAATGTGGCTGAGTTTACAAAATTGCCTTTAAATTTATGTTAAATGGATTATTTAGAAAACGGATAAATATTGGCTATTATATTAATAAGAGGAACCCTATAATAATGGTGAAATGGCCTCAAACAACTGCCGGTTGAACTAATTCCGGTTTGACTTGCCAGTGGATTTTTTCCACTGAAACATTCAATTAAAGACCTTAAACGTATTTTAGTTGTGTGTAATATCTTGCTTCTTCATTTAATTTTTTTGATAAAAATAATGCCAGACGGAAATGAGGTCATTTGCTCGACATTTAATAAGTCAGATGTTAATAAGTTTACAGTAAATACTCCATTTGCATTTGTCCTGAACAAATTTATAAATAAATAAAAAAATATAATTTTAGGGATGATGTGCTGACTAGAATAACCACTTATTCTGGCAATAAAAAATAAAAAAATTACACCGACCGACACAATTTTTGTAACATAGTTCACACTACTGTTTTTATATTGTTAATACCTTCCTGTTAACTGCAAAAATATCCAACAAGTCCGATTACATACCATTTTTGTGTGAACACAATAGACCCTATCATATTGCCAGGTAATACATTTTATGATGGATCGACAATTTTTGAAGAGAAGGTTAAAGTTAGATGGGACATTTTCAGTATCAGTCTTGTTTTGACTTTCCAAGTGCCCAACTGTGTCTGTTAGAAAGTGTTTTCGTTTGTCTACATAATTCTGATAAGTTTTGTTATATTTTGTGGAGAATTCGTTGCGATGCCATTGTCTGAAAATGTAAAAAAGCGTATTTTCTATATTTTGGAGTTTTAATCGGAGATCAACACCAGCAATGGGTTCCCCAAGTTTGTTGTGTAAGTTGTAGTTGTATTAATAATGCAGTGGATGAAAGGGAAAAAAATTAAATATAGTTTAAAAAAACTAAAAAACAGGCTTTTAAAGCACATCAAACTAAAAAGTGAAAAATAATTATTAATATAAACTGAAAACAATAATGAACGAAAAATACTAGTATTATTGTGAAAAAAGCGTGGGTTGCTCGATATACGAAAAATATGGCACAAAGCGCCCCACGCTTTTTTCACAATAATACTAGTATTTTTCGTTCATTATTGTTTTCAGTTTATATTAATAATTATTTTTTACTTTTTTAGTTTGATGTGCTTTAAAAGCGTGTTTTTTAGTTTTTTTAAACTATATTTATTTTTCACTTTTTAGTTTGATGTGCTATGAAAGCGTGTTTTGTAGTTTCTTTAAACTATATTTATATTGCTTATTGATGCTGATATTATAACATATTACGATTCAACAGATATTTCTGAAAAAAAAAATAGGAGTCTGTCGTTTCGCGTCGACTGCCTTAGCCCGCTCGACCACCGACCTAACTGACAATCACGGAATGTACTTACATATTAAGCCTTTGCTCTCACGCAGAGGATACGTGAGGAAAGGACTGGCGATCCTGATCAGGATAATGATATAAACTTATCAAATTATTGTATTGTTACCGGTTCTTCGTAAGTGTACAAAGTTTCAATTAAATCTGTCCGTTTAAAGTGGGTCAAAATCGAGTCCAAAGAGTCGGTTACAAACAAACAAACAAGCAAACAAGCAAGCAAGCAAGCAAACATACAGGTGAAGCTAATAAAAGCGTGTTAAAAAGCTCGATGCGTTTTGTTGGCTGTTGTTATATTTTCAATTACATTTTAATGAAGAAATAAAACAAAACAGGTAAAATAAATCGTTTATTGATAGAAAATCAATAAAATAACAAGCCACAACGAATGCAATAATTATGAAGATATTTTAAATAATCTAAACCGAAGAAAAATAAATGGCTAAACAAAAAGTTAAATATTTTACAATTAAATAGTGATTATAATACTTTCTTGAACAATAGGTACCTATGTAATACAAAACCTATATGGCAAGTATAAAAAATATATAATTAAGCCTACCAATAACGAAAATAAAATGTACAGTTGCTTCCCAACATCCCAGATATATGTATCAACATCGATTAATGCTACATATTATTTATACAATGTGGTCTGCAATTTAACAATACTTTTAACAAATATAATAGTAATACTATTTAATTGCTTAGGTAAGGTTTACATTAACAAAACATATTATAAATTATATACCTAATTAATAATTATTGGGTAAATATAAACTTATTAGGTAGGCGCATATGTACATATTACAGTTTCAAGCAACATCAATACTTGAAATTATAAAAAAAACATTAATAACAGTATTAAAGTTATCAAGCCATAAGAAGCTAATAAAATAAAACATATTTATTTATTTCATAGTTTGCAAACTGTTTCTGACTGCTGCCGGAACAAACCTCATATCAAAAACTATCGATGCTGGAATGTCGTCAGCTTATGTTTAGATTTTTTTTGCATCGTTATGCTTCTGGATGTTTTCTTGGTTTTTTCTTTTACACCACCAAAGAATCCCAATTTTCCACACAGCTTGCACGATCTTCTTGGTTACAATTTCATAATGGCCAGAACAGGAATTCCATAAGAAGTTCACATTATCAAAGATGAATTCAGTGACTATAACAGAAATCTTGGGTTTATGACAGAAGGTTGGACCTAACAAAAAGAAAACGATTTCATTTAAATACCTTTAAAACACAAAACACAAACTTACTTTTGGTCATTGACTGGAAAATAGTGCATTTTTTCCACCTGGTCTACATTGAATTCACAAATAAGACATGTTTTTGTAGCATGGTTATAATAAAATTATATACTACACTAACACTAATAAAATGTTCAAATAAAATAGTATTTAAAAGTCACAGTATTTTACAGTTCGTAATACAATATAAAATAAAAAACGACACACACTACACAATATCAGCATCAAAAGAAACAATATGGCGACTGGATCCAACATCAACGATGACGTTTCCTGTGCTGCCAGCGGCATCTACGAAAATCTTCCCAAACTGCAACAAAGATAGATTCATTGAGAAACTCCTATGTACAACAAGGAACAAGGATAGAAGTATATCAGTAATTATACCTAAAACCGAACACATTTTTATATGTATTTGAATGTCTCGTGGTTGTCTCTGGTTTGGGTAAAATCGATATTTAGTTAAAAGTTACCCGGTATGTCTATGTTTTACTCATGAGAGTTTTTTTCGTTTACCTTTAAAGCGGAGGTTTGTAGAAATCGAAAAAATCTCAAAATGACTCGCTTAGATTAAGTTTCTTCTTTTTACATGAGTTTGAAAAAACAAGAAATAACTATAGCCTAATCAGAATTTCTATTAACATATTTAGTTAATTGTTATAGTTTGAAGCGGTAACGATAAATATTAGAAAGTGCGTTATTTAATTAAAGTTCATCGTATATCAATCTTAGTGATGGTTATTTAAATAGTCCTGAGGATGTGTCTAAATACGAAACATCGACTAATACAGACCTAATTACTTAAAAATATATGCAAAGATTAATATATTCAAATAATATATTGAAAAGTATAAAGTAATAATAAATGTTACTCTTCCATGTCCTTTATAAGTAATTTTTATTTATTCCTATTTATTTCCAACCATGTTAGCATTTTTATATGCATGAAGTTGCCGGGAATCGATTCGGCGGTCTAATGTTCCCAAGTCTAGTATCATAGTCGCTGTGCCATGTGGCTTATAAGATGGACACTAAATTTTCAGAGGCTTTTTTTCGAAAATGCTTGAGTATGGAGCCCTATTATTTTGACAAACAGTTATTTGTGTTGAGTACTGCAAGCTCACGAACTGTCGTTCAAATCGGAGATTTGAACGTCCAACCCTCTACTTTTAAGTCTAAATTAGGTAATTAATCCATAGGAATATTTGGCTTAACCTAATATTGCAGGCAAATATATTTCTTTTTATTTGCTATAACTTATTACTTCATTTACAGTTTACCCTGAGGTTTTGAATTTTTAATCAGTTAAAAATATTTTTCATAATTGTTCAACTCGAGTTAAAAACAATATTCTCAAACAATGCGTAGACTGTTATTTTGTTAATAAATAGATAATGATACTTAATACTAAACTAGAATAATATGGTAGGTACTCTAATTTTCATTAAAGCACATATTTCGTTTTTTGAAATCATTCGTCATTCTCGGGTTACCATAGATATACTTTGTAGTTTGGATCTTTACGCGTACGTCTCAATTACAAGCTTTATGAAGTAAATAAGTCCAAGGTCTACTTTACTTTTGAACAGTGACGTGTACTGGAGAACAATATTTTTCATATATTCCAACAGATAGGGACGCCACTGAGTACTTGTCAATGCTCAAAGACAATTTTCAAGTGTTATGTGATTCATACAGATACTAATATAATGTCAAAAATATAATTGCAAAAATATGACCACGTCCCTGAATCAAGTGACAAACAAGCTAGTCAATGAAACTGAGACATAAGTTCATAATCATGTTCCACCAATTATCAACATATCGGTCAGATGTCTTAGCCTGCCTAGACTTACATATCTCTGTATTTGCGTATCCTACAAATGCATTGCTGCGGACGCAGGTCGTAACTAATTTGATACACACGCAAAGATCCAAATAACAAAGTAAATATCATTTTTGTAGAATTCACGCCAAAACAACTTTTAGAAATCCTTATTAAAGCCCTAATTGCAGACTCTTGCGAATATGCAAATATGTGTCCGTGACAAAGCGCAAGTATGTACATATGCACTGCGAAGTGTTTCGAGGTCACGAAAACCGTCTTACTTGCATCAAAGCGCCGACAACGGAGTGAGTCTGCTGGTCTCCATATACTGTGGTTCTACTATAGTGTTCACGAAAATGATCGACTCAGTTTTGTTCTTGCTTACTCCTATTCCTCATAGGGAACTTGCACATTTTTTTTTACTTCATAAAAATGTTCTACAATACTAAAAAATAAGATATGCAAAATATGACGCCTTAATTCCTAATAATAAATTTGTTATAAATTATTAGTTTCGCGCGCGAGCGAACCGTTTCAAAACAGGTTCAAAAGCGCGGGAGTAGTCGTGACATCACATCATACCACGACGGAGATCCCAGCACTCGACTGCATGATTTCAGCCGTAAAAATACCAGCATCGCCATAAATTTTAAGTGTATAGGTACTTAAAATGGAAACAAAAACTCCTTATTTTAAATATTGCATTGTACCGTTGTGTAAGAATACTACAGTAAAAGTGCCAGATAAAATATTTATAATGTTGCCAGAAGATAAGATTCGTCGATCAAAATGGCTAAAAGCGTGTAGAAAAAATGAAAAAGACATTTCACAGAGCAGTAGGTCTCTACATGTGTGTGAAGATCATTTTAATGTAAGTACATTATTAAATACTATATGTCTATCTACTAGTTTTTCGCAGGCGGGCAATAAAATATTCCGAATTCCGAATTATTGAATTTTAATTAGGGTAGGATTAAAGAAAGAATGTGTATACAATGTTAGAAAATAAGATTAGTAGATAGAATGTAATTTAGTGATACTAAGTAAAGGTAATTTCCTGGTGCGAAAGTAAACAGCTATTTATTATTATACTCTTCGCAAATACGATTACGAAGAGTACATTGCATTTGATCGGGACATTTCTAAAATCGTTAATATCGCTCGCAGAGAAAAAAATCATTTCGTTCGTCATCGAATTCTGAACAACTTTCAAAATGTCCGTCTGTTCATCTGTCCGTCCGTCTGTCTGTCCGTCACGTTTCTTGTAAGCACGATAACTAAAGAAAAAAAGTCCGTTCGAATTGAAATTTGGGCTATAAGTTAGTGTTAGCTAGAGGAAGAAATCCATTGTTTTTGAAAAAAATCAAATAGTAAATAAAAAAAGTTATAGGACATTTTATTTAAAAATATGAATCTACAGAGGGTTGCAATTTTCAATGTGCTACTAAAATTGAAGTAATTTTCTAAAGACACCAAAATGCTGTAAAATATACTACCACAAATTTCGCCTACGCAGTCGGCATCATCGGGAGATGAAAAAAAATTGAAAATTAAATATGTGATCAATATATTAGGTATTGTAAGAATGAATCTTAATTTATACTATAGAATATACTGCCACGCGTTTCGCCAATACAGTCGGCACCATCGGGAGAGAAAATTAAATATGTAGTCAATACATTAGGTATTGTAAGAATGAAGTTTATTAGACAAACACAAGATTCTTTTCAAAAAACTGCGAAGAGTATCCTACAGAATGTGCAACAATTATATAAAAGTTCAATAACACTACTGTCTGCGAAGAATAAAATGTTTACCTCTAGTATATATAGTATATTGCAAATACCTTTCCCTTGTCCTTTAATTTATTATATTCAAATCTTACATTTATCTATTATGTGAATGATAACACGACACAATCACTTATTTCCCTTGCCCCAAAACATAGTACGAAAATACCTACGATAGGTAATTATACATTTGCGCAACATTTCCTTTGCAGCAAATGTCTTCTATAGAGATACTTTACGCGTGTGTACAAAAAAAAAAACACGAAAAATATAGAAGTGGCTGTTGTAAAGAATTACCCTAAATTCTTTCAAACATAAGACTAAGTCTGCTAAAAATGCTTAGTTGCGACTAAGCATTTTGTAGTTATTTCTTTTTATTCCGTGATCAAGTCATAACTATTTTATGTTTATAAATTATTACTAAAAGCTAAAAAAATACATACTTCTCTGCCTTGACCCCGCGGACCTCTCCAAGGGAAAAACTTTCACTATTTTGTATAATAGATGCCACCATAAACATGTCCACTTTAGGCAAATTATCAGATTGGCCCTTTGAAAAACCTTGATCAGTCATTTTAAAATATCTGTACAACTACAATAAGCGGTACTAAAAACACAATTATATATTTATATCAGAACAGTCACTAACAAATCAACCACAGTCTTATAACACCGGTAAACATCTGATTGTATTGCTTCTCGGCGCGACGACTACCGAATATGGTATGGTGTGACGTCACAGTCAATAGTAGCTCGTTTCGGGCCACTTCAATTTTATCGCTGTTAAGATCCTTTATACTGATCGCGTGGAATTAGAAAACTTATTTTTTTGTGAAGTACACGTTTTATTAGAACGTTACACTATGTTTTTTAGTATTATTTTTATTTTTAAAATTATAGGCAAGTTCCCTATTACGGACTGACCACCAATGACACAACTTCCAATCAGTTCTTATCATAGAGCCATACGCGTTTACGTCTACTGTCTGATTATAGATAAAATCTGGACTCGTCTATAAATAAACAGTTCGACCATTCAATGTTGTTTCAATTGTCATGTTCACGAGCACATTTTTTTCATAATGTTGACATTTAAAATTTTACGAAAGTTTACGAAATTTTTATGAAGTTATCACCTTTTGAAATTTTATATTAATTTCTGAATGTGCAAATAAAAGTAAATAAAATTATACTATCTATGTCTTTTTAGCTGGTCCGTAGATGGATTTACTCGTATATAGTATCTAACAAGTGGGGGATCCGCGGTTGCAGATCCCTTGTCGCGCTGTCCCTGGATAGTACCATAGAATTTGTTATTAATTTCACTTCACTTCAGCTGTTCTATTTTCTATTGCTATTTTATATTTACTGACCTAATAGCGAGGTATTTAAAAACGAGAAATTAATACATGATTTTATCATCCCCGATTAATCAAGGCATATATTTTACTGTATTTTTTATTTGACCTCGGCTTTCAGGCCTAGCTAATTCACGCTGTAGAGGGTTTAAAAATCCTTTTCATTTGATTATCCTTAACACACACCTTTGCCACTTATAATCTAATGCCAATCTATAATTAGCGATAGCAAATTTGTAAAAATGTAAGTAATTTGTAGGCTATCGTGCATAAAATCACACATAATAACATAATTGATTAGGTATTTCCCACGAGCACTTTATGAAATATCAATAAATGATTACAAGGCACAATCGTGAATTATCGTGAGTAATAATGAATAATATTAATACAGACAGTGGTGGCACGGGAACAAAGATATGGGCAGAGCCTACTTCTAGGCAAGCATGACAAACGGAAGCATGAGCGATTGTCGATTGTCATTGGCACAGTAGGTGGTGTAGACCCAGCTAATTGAGTGACCACGACAAAATATTACTATCGCATTTCCCAGCTCCAGCTAGTCAACATTATTGGAACTCGACAGGTAGAAGTTATTCAAATTAATGATCAGAGATTCTGCCAAAAAATGAACCCTACTGGATATTTATTCGGAGCTTGTTACTGTTGTGGCCTTTTTGATGTATTAGTTCGGAGGTGCTGTAAATACTCAGCTATCAGATTTTGTGCATTAAACAATAGAGTGATATAATGAACTTTGAACAATATACTGCTCCAAGAAATTAATTTATCACTATAATCTTATATACCAATTTTTCTTTTCTATTCTTCTATTTTTATTATTTAGTATTAAACAGTCCAAATATGAATAGAATAGAATTTTACTCTCAAACACATGTACCTATATAAGTACACAACAATTATCACTGTTACATATCATATTTTATATGGTAATGGTCAAAATAATGATAATGAGAAAATACCTACATACATGAAAAATGCTTCACGTGAAGCAGTAGAGAAACTGTACAGAAACTAAACTTAACTTACTTAACTAAACTACCATATTACATATATTCACAGGCACACAAAAAGAAGGTCTACTCGGGGACAGACCTATATACCGGTATGTATTTTCCCCCGCTGAACCCGAATCCGGGGTTAAAATTGGCAGGAAAAATCAAAAATGGTTGGAAATTTGCCAAAATCTGGGGTCAAGAAACATTAAATGATATTGAAGTGACTTTACCCTTATATCGGTGTGTATTTTTGGCCGCTGCATCTAAATCTGGGGTAAGAATTAGCCCAACCGGTCAAAGCCAACAACTGGCTCAAAATTACCCAAAATTTGGGGCAAAGAATATTTAATGACGTTCAGGTGACTCGACTATTGTGTTAGTATGTATTTTTGTCCACTGAATCTGAATCCGTTGGTCAATAACGTCAAAAGATCGAACATGTGCAAGCGAATTTCCCGGTATTATTTTGGGTCGCCCCACTCAGCCTCCATTTTTTCCAAACCATATTTCCGCCCGAAACAAGCAAGTCCCTGTTGAGCATCCACAAAAAATCTGTCTGAGGGTTTTTCCTTTATTCATCTTTATTTGTGTATGTAGTGTGCATCCGGCTGCATCCCACTTTTCATTAGAAGTACTCGCATTGGCCTTAATCTACAGGCAAACTATAGAAAACCGTGTACGAAGTACCTGGAATCATCCTGCATAAGCAGCATCTTCTTATCTCCCGGTCACCGTGGGCGTCCTAAAACTCATGCTGGTATGTTTTTACCAAACGGTCACCCATGCAGTTACTGCTCGCAGCGATTGCTGCTTAAGTTGAGTGATTGATCGTCCAGAGACCTACCGACCATGCCAAGGGTGTCGGTTACATCGGTAGGAAATTCGTGCTTTCGGAGTCCAGAAATGTTTTGGTAAGAGCGGTTTGGTATTTTAAGTTTGGGAAAGGCAAGCATCCTCACGTGCCTTGTAACGCATTTTACAGTTCAACCGTGAAAAAATGAGAGTGACCACACATGCATGTCTGTTCGTTGTTGTGGGATTACATTTACGAGGTTGCGACTATTACGCCAGTTGGATGTGACCTAGTTAACCTCTTGTCTTTGGTAGCCAATTTTTTTCAGCCAATTTTTACCCCATGGGCCAGATTCGGTTTTAGCGGGCGAAAATACATACCGGTGTATGGGTTAAGTCACGTCAATCAATTTAATGTTTTTTTACCCGAATTTTGGAGAATTTCCGGCCATTTTTTGATTTTTCCTGCCAATTTTAACCGATGGGCCAATTTTGACCCCGGATTCGGGTTTAGCGGTCGAAAATACATACCGGTATATAGGTCGGTCCCCCGACGACACGACCTTTTTTTTTGTGTGCCTGTGAATTATTTATTATAATGTGTTTGTAGATTTGTCAAGCGTAGATTAAATTTTAAAATTCAAATTTTAAAATTACAAAGTAGTTTCAAAAAATTCCGTGAAAATGTAAAGTGCGTGGGGTGACAGAACAGTTTTTAATTCACGTTTGAATATGTTTAGATTTTGTAATTGTTTGAATATGCTGTGGTAAATGATTAAAAATTTGTACCTCCATATATAGAGGATACTTTCTGTTATTAAATTACACTTTCTTTTAAATATTGCCAAGGATATGAGATATATTATTACGTACACGTTAGTTATAGTGAAAATTTGTAATAATTTAAAGAAATTGCGACATGAGTCGTATCTACCTAGGACACATAGGGTACGTATGGCACGCTTTTGAATTAAAAATGTACTGTTTACATTTGTTGAATTTCCCCAAAACTCAATCCCATATTGCAATATGGAATAGAAGTACGCATAGTATATTGTTTTAGCTGCATCAAAACAGATACTATTTTTTATAATCTCTATGGCAAAAACTGCACTAGATAATTTATTATCAATTACATTTATGTGAAGTTTCCATTCCAGTTTTTCATCAATATGCAGACTTAGAAATTTCGTACTGCAAACGGGTTCGATGTTTCCTATATTTGAGATCAATGTATTTTGCGGTATATTTTTGTTGGTTTTTATTGGTTAATAGGGTGAATCAACACAAGGAGAAACATATGGTATACGAAACTAACCTATAATTTAATTTTAGTATCTTTATAAAGTCCATTATAGCTTTATAGATTTTCTCTGATCCAGATGATAGTAGATTAATGCCCGTTTGCAACGTTTTAAACTAAATCCCGACTTTATAAATCCCGACTTTAATTATGAGGTAGGCTTACAGAAAAATGGTTTGCTCGGCACGCAAAGTAACTAGGCTTTATTTAAGTTCTGCTAAAGTCACACATTATCTGGCAACGCTGTACATTTTTAGGGTTTTTATTTACAAAACGAAATTGTTGCTGTTCTGTGTGTTGTATTAACAATGTTGAGTGTCTTTGCCTTTTGTCATTTAACTCATTATTTACATCTCGTGTTTCATGCAGCACGTGTCGATTAGTGATAAATACTATTAAAAATAAATTTTAATAATTCAATAACATTAAAAAAAAAGGTTAGTAACTTTTTACTGGGAAATATATTTATGATATTATTTCAGCTCTGTTTCAGCTATTCATATACATAATATACAAATCATGTCCACCTCGGCTAAAAGTAGATGTCCAAGATTTGAAAATGCTGAAAAAGAAATGGTGTTTGAGTTAATCTCTAAATATAAACATATAGTTGAAAATAAAAAAACCGATGCAGTTACAAACGAGGAAAAACGTAAAACTTGGACACAAATTGCAGCTGAATTTAATTCTATGTGTCCTGCCATGCATTATAGAAGTGCAGAATCCATAAGCAAGTTATGGAAAAATAGTAAGAAAATAGCGAGGCAGCAGGCAGGTCAAGAAAGGCAAGAGCGAATTAAAACGGGCGGTGGCTCAGCAGATATTATAAAAAAAGATGAGAACTATGACTCGATTATCTCAATTTTAAATGAGAAGACAGTTTTCGGACTTACTAATCCATTTGATGCTGATAAAAATATTAAATCAGAGGTGAGAATCAGTGATTAGAATGCAGATGACGGTATTGCTATAAGTAGAATGCAAGACTTGCTTTAGTTACTTTATATGACTATTTATAATTTCTTTTAGACAAGTGAAAATCAAGCTATGTCTGAAACAAACGATGATGAAGAAATAATAGAATTAGTAATCGAAGACTCTGACGTAAGTATTTGTACATAAAACAAGCGAATCATATATTTATTATTCTCTTTGGGTTTGCTTTAGTTACATGAAAACTGCAACACAGAAAATGAAGAAGCTGTGCCGACTACTAGTAGTACTCCTACGACTGCAAAACGTGTTTACGAAAATGTGCCAGAGGAAAATACTACATGGAAAAAAATATAAGCCATCAGATCTTCAAACACCATTAAATGAAAATTTGAGAAATGCTAAATCTTTTACAATAAAGGTAATTAATTCAGTTTCTATGATAACCAAAGGATGGTTACTGTTAATTTTGTTCAGTAAATGACGGTTGATATTTCATTATTATTTTTTTATTTATTTATTTACGGGCCTCACCCAATATAGTGATAACAAATATACTATAAAATCTACATTGATACAGTTCAGTACATAACAAACTAACATAACATAAAAGTTATAATTAATATAACTAAATAACTAAGAACCATTGTCAGCTAGACCGATTCGGCTGACAATGCTAATACAAGTATACAAAACAATAAACAACACAAAAATTTATTATATTCATTTCTGAATCTTCCATGTTGAGTTTGAATACGTAAGTCCAGTACTCGTCAATACTAAAAAATTCAAAAACTCACGATTACATCATTAGCTTTACGACAGCCTTATCATTGAAATTGACATTTTAATTACATTATTTTATTTTTGCAGAAAAGTTTTGATGTCAGCCGACGTAGACCAACTACCCAAGTAAAGGCAGTCACTTCTTCTCTTGTTGCTCAGAGATATGAGCAATTACTAGAAAAAAATAATTAGTATAGCGAATTACCAAGAAGAATTGTTAAGAAAACAACTAGCGCAACAAGAAACAGAGCATGCTTTAAAAGTAGAATTGCTTCAATTAGAAATTGAATTAAAGAAACGTCAGCTGTAAATATTGTTTTATTGTCTCATGTAAAGTCGAATAATATTGTATTTTGTATCCTAGTTAATCATATCTAGTTTAATATTGTCCTTAAAAAAATACATGTATTTATATAATTTTATAGTAAATGTGCAAAATATCTATTAATTAAATCTTCTCTGGCATTTATAAATATATCTTCCTCAATATTAACAGGAGGCATTTGACCTTCTTCTATCAGATGTTCTAATTCCATTAAATTTACATCTTCAGGTGGTGGAGGTTGTTCTTCATGCATTTCTAATGCAATATTGTGTAAAACAGCGACTGCGACAATAATTGCAAGACGTGTTTGTAATTTAACTCGCATTCCAATTGCTAAAACCGGGAACCTTCGCTTCCATATACCAAAAAACCTTTCAATACAGTTACGTGTTCTTATATGTGCCTCGTTATATCGTATTTCACCTGGAGTCTGGGGATTTCGTAAAGGCGTACAAAAATATGGCCTTAATTGATACCCGCTATCTCCTAAAAAATATTTTTTAGATAGCTTAATTATAAATATAAATAAATGTTACCCAAAAGTAAACAATTGGGGAATTCGCCCCCCCTCAAAACGGCCCTTAATATTGCTGTTATTATAAATGGTGGCATCATGAGTAGAACCAGGCCATCGTGCTACTATATCTAACATTTTAAGATTTGCATTGCAAATCACCTGTACGTTAATTGAAAATTTGTCCTTTCTATTCCTGAAAATCTCTCCATCATTGCCACCTGAAAAAGACAATAATGTTTTAGACAAGACTCTAAAAGTAGTTTCTTAAACCTAAGAATCTATTTAAATTTTTACCTGGAGACTCCATTAATACATGTGTACCATCAATACTCCAACGACTCTAGGGAAAGCTGCAATTTCAAAAAAATCTCTTTGTGTCTGTTCAATTTCATTGTTATTGGGCATTTTGATATATCGATCGCTTAACCTTGCGATCGCTTCAGTAACTTTTACAACTATGCGAGATACTGTTGATGTGTGGACCTTGGCAACGTCACCTACTGTCATAAGGAAGCTCCCTGATGAATAAAAACGTAGACATGTCAATAGCTGATTCATCGGAGACACACTTTGATTTCTAAAAATTATAATTTTTCACTTTAATTTGATATAATTTTCTAACAGGTAGCTAAAATCTTACATGTTACTTGAATACTCTAGATCTTCCTTAATGTAAGTAAATGCATCACTGTTTCTTTCATTAACCTGTATCTGCGAAAAAAGCTTAATTCATCTAAATCATGAAAGTCATCAGTTCGGGTATATATCAGTCGACGTGGAAATCCAAAATCAATTATTTCCAGCAAATCAAAATCATCATCAATAATATGATCCCAATCAAAATTATCCATCTTATTTTATAAAAAAGTAACAATGCTCACACACCAAATAATAACAAACACAGACTACAGTCCTCTGTGATAACAAATGACAACACGTGTTCTGTGTGGACAATACTTCAATTTTAGATTAAGTCTACTTAAATCTCATTTAAAGCCGCCTATTTTTGAGGCTTTATTAAATCCTAACTTAAGGATGACTAATTTTGCGGTGCAAACCGATCTAGACAATGAATCCAAGATTTAAATTTAATCCTGTCTTTAACAATACGGTGCAAACGGGCATAAGTAAGTTAAAAGAAGCGTGTATATTAAAGATTTGGACAATATTCTGTATCAGCTTAGTAGAAGCATTTGTATGTTTTGCACAACCGAAGAAAATATGATCCAGGTCCCCTAATATGTTACAGTGTTCACAGGTATCTGTTGTAAAAACTCCAATTCTAAATAAATGCGCAGGGTAGCGACCATGGCCAAATTTTAACCGTATCAATGTTGTAATACATTTTCTCGGATAACGGAGATCTTCGTGCCAGAATTTGTTGGGAATGTCACTATGAATTAAGGTGTACCTCGTCGGGTTTCTGAAAAAAATTGTTTCCATAGCCTACTCCATTTTTTATTTAACTTTAATTTCAATCCAATGGATGTGTCACTTATAGATATCTTTTCGTCTAGGAGGTATTCTGAATTACAACCTTCCTTGGCCAGCAAATCAACTTTTTCGTTATACTCTAGTCCAATATGAGCTTTCACCCAAACAAATTTAACATCCCTTCCAGAACATTTAATTTCAAATATTAATTATCTTATTTTATAAAGATGAGGGTTAATTTTGTGTCTAAGAGAATGAGTGTTTTTAATTCCATTGAGAACGGAGAGGGAATCAGATAAAATTATTGAAATCCTGGAGGTGGATTTCTCAACATATTTAAGGGCTTGTAGACCAGTAAAATTAAGGGTTTTTCAAAACGATAATTTCCAACCATTCCCGACCAGTACCATTCGATTCAGTATGTTTTTGAATTCTCATGGTCAATTTTGCCGGAAGTTATATGAGCAAGAATTTAATTTATAAACAATTAAAGTTGTGAAAATGATGAAAATCGATGTTTCTGAATGTTCAACTTCAAACGCTGCGAAAACGGCAACAGATAGAGAAAAATTGCTCAGAACATTTTTTATAGAGCGTTAAATTCCCTTCAAAAAAGTCCGCGACGGCATATCTCTACGATGAATAGTTAAGACGTTACAATGAGTTAAATATTTATTATTTTTCTGCTGTATATCAGTCAGCTGTACAAGTAATGCGCATGCGCGATCAACAGACTCGTATGCCGCGTAATGGCCGCCTGCGCAGAACATTTGAAAGTAGATTTGCTGTAAATCTTTCATAATTTTCTTATTTTTACAACGTTAGCAAATGTATTTATCACTTTTTTGGTCTAGATATAATTATTATATACTTTTATGCATACTCAAAGACCTGGAAAATTATTATTAAGTTATAAGATAAATTATTGTTAAGTTATGAGCTGTTCAGTTTGATGCTAATAGTCGTCGCAGTTATAATGCATTTATACAGTGTACTGGTTGTGAGCAATTTTTACATTATCATTGTGGTTGTGCTGTTGATTAATATAAAATAAACCGATCAAAAATGTCGCTAGAAGAAAATTGTTTTATATGTGAAGGAACTCTGCAAATGGGCAAGACTGTAACAGTAAAACAAAAGGGAATCGAATCGTTTATAGAAAACAGCAAGAAACGTAAGGATAAGAAATGGAATCAAATAGAAAATGTTAATGAAGTTATTGTTCATGATAAGTGTGGAAAAGCGTATTCCCTAAAAGATAATTTGAAGCCTGGCTCTGGAATTCCAAAAGAGCGATACCCACGTCGTTTAATTGTGCCGCAATTTAATTTCGATGAAAATTGTTTCTGATGTGGAAGAAAGTGGATACGCTTTGCGTATACAGCTGACCAGTACGCAGTAGAAAAATAATAAACATTTAACTCATTGTAACTCCTTAACTATTCATCGTAGAGATATGCCGTCGCGGACTTTTTTGAAGGGAATTTAATGATCTATAAAAAATGTTCTGAGCAATTTTTCTCTATCTGTTGCCGTTTTCGCAGCGTTTGAAGTTGAATATTTAGAAACATCGATTTTCATCATTTTCACAACTTTAATTGTTTATAAATTAATTTCTTGCTCATATAACTTACGGCAAAATTGTCCATGAGAATTCAAAAAAAAAAACTGAATCGAATGGTATTGGTCGGGAATGGCTGGAAATTATCGTTAAAGTGGGCCTGATTTTTGCTTAATTTGATTGGTCTATTGGTAGATTGATATTGTTCGGTTGAAATAACATATTGACGGTCTTTTCTAGATTAAGTAATAATTTGTTAGATATGAACCAGTCAGATATGTCGGTGATTTTCATTTGTGCTGTTATGATTAAATTATCGATTTTTGAGTTGCTAAATAAAATGCTTGTGTCATCTGCATATAGTGAACATTTTACTGATGAATAATTATAAACTAGATCATTAATATATGCTAGAAATAATATTGGTCTCAGAATGAAACCTTGGGGTACTCCATATTTGATATTCTCTGGATGAGAGTAATATTTTGTGCGTGAAGTATTATTATGCAAGGTAACCTCTACTAATATTTGACGGTTTTCGAGGTATGACTTAAACCAATTGTTTCTTATTCCTCTGATTCCATGATTTAAGTAAAAGAATATTTTCACCTCACTAAACTTTGCATGAAACAAAATTGCTTTCGACTCAATGATAATATCTTCGAACGACATGAAGGAACAGCAATGGGTAACTCTTTGTCACCATTCATTAGTACCAGTCTCTTCATGAGCAGATTCGAAAAGCAGCAAAAAGAGAATTCGAGTATTTCCCTAGGGTTTGTCTTAGGTATGTGGAAGATATTTTTGTTTGATTGTTTGATACAGAAATGTTGACAACTTTATTTCCAAATTAAACAGTAGTTTCGCGTACTATACTATACTATACTATATTCATCTACCTTTATGCAATTATTTTAAATGTGATATAACCATATAATAAGCAATGCCTGGGCGCCAGCCGATTAAATCGGCAAGGGAGAGGGGAATTCAAGAACATCCAAAATCAACCAGAAAACACCAACGTAAACTAAATTTTATTAAATATAATAACTTACAGTTAAATAATAGACTGAATATTTTTGTTGTCGAACAGTCGAAATTGCTAACTAATTTAATAAAAATTTCTTTGAAGGGAGAATACCAGCAGGTGAGTACAAATAACAAATAACAGATATAACCGTTGTAAAGATGTCCTGGTCGAAGAACACGTATGACACATACAAATGCAAAATATAAATCTTAACACAGAAATAAGCAATGGCAACATAAATAGACAACTTTATACAATAATTATTTACAATTAAGTAATGGGATTTTCAGCCAAGCTAATATTATACGCAAATCTCTATTTATCTGTGCGGTTTCATTTAAATAATATTTATTTCTATTTAATAACTTCAAAAACTAAGAGTGGTTTGTTTTTATTACTTGGAGGAATAGTTACACCAAATTACACGTGTAAAATATATGGCAATCTTAGGCAAGTAATATACACAGTGATTAATTGCAATTGCCCAATTAACAGCTGTTAATTAGTGAACAATAAATAATTATTATGTGGGTAATCCACAATTTAACACGAAGATTATTATATGTACAGTTATTTACATTATTTCAAGAGCAAAACACAACAAATATCATTGTTCATCAAAATATATATAACGAATCTTACTATTTTTGATAATTGGTATAAAATGAATGTAAATGCTGACCTTCTTTCTTTAATATTTTCCCATCTCATGATGTTGAAAACACTGATAACAAAATTGTACTCACTCTGTAGTTCCATAAAAAGATATCACCTGAGCCTGATCCTAGAACACTTGGCTGACAATCTAAGGGATGTTCCAACCCTCATACATACGTGGTTTTTGAATGGTGAGTCTATTATAATTTTAAGAAACTGTCCTATATCCTATGAATTGACTGGAGGGTGTGTGGTAACTTTAAGTAAAAAATCAGAGTTGGCAAGATAATATACGCTGTGGTAGCTTCAGCTTAGTTACATGAAGATAACTCGTACAGGGCAGTATAATACAGGAGCAATACGGTAAGACAAAAAAGGCCTAAAAGAATTATTATGTGTTACGCCCCTGGCGAGATAGGAATATCAACTGATATGAATTTAGAAAACACTCACCCTAGATTTTATGAGACCTTTTACTCAATTTTACATAGATTCTTGGAAGATTATACTAGAGAAATTTGAGCTAGCAATATGGCTGTCTCTTATCACTTCCACATTCTCCAATCTTGTGAAATTTAATCAAAAAAACTTCTGACAGTATTTCTGATTTATTGCAAACTTTTCTAGATTAAAATTTACTATTTAATTCAAAAATAAAAGTATTGACCTCAAATCAAAGAAATAAAACTGATGGACTAATAATTCTAAAACATTTTAGGAACTCCTATTACCCACATATTATCACCACTTTCTTTTTTCTGTTTTAGGTTTACCAGAAAATATGCTAAATTGGATTGTTCTCAACTGACTACGTAGAATCTGATAACACTGCCAGAGATGAGAATGAACCATCACTGTCAGTCCAACTGAATGAAGACAAGATATGTAAAGCTATCAAGAAGTTAAAAAAACAAATTTACCGCTGGTCCTGATGGTATACCGTCATTTCTTATCAAAGACTGTGCTAGTGTCTTAGCGAAACCTTTGCTTATTTTATTTAATTTAGCCCTTAACAGTAACACATTCCCAGAGTTATGGAAAAACTCCAAAATTATTCCCGTTTTTAAAAAAGATAATCGGACTGACATAAAAAATTATCGTCCCATTACCATCATTAATAATTTTAGTAAAGCCTTTGAATTCGCTCTATACGAGGAGCTCCACATACATGTCAATAAACAAATTTGCCCTAATCAGCACGGCTTTGTGGCAAGCCGGCCGACAATCTGCAACTTGGTTTGTGTTTCACAATTCATCTCGGAGGTGTTGAATGGCAATGGACAGGTAGATGTCATTTATGCGGACTTCTCAAAGGCGTTCGACAGACTTGACCACGGTATTTTACTAAGGAAGCTTTCTGCTTTCGGCTTTAACCGAGATTTAGTTCTATTCTGCTCCTCCTACTTAAAATGTAGAAACCAATATGTTTAATATCGCGGGCATAAATCTGAAAGAATTGTTTGTACTTCTGGGGTACCCCAAGGGTCAGTGTTGGGCCCCTTATTCTTTATTTTATTTATAAACGACATCGTACTTGGTCTGAACTGCTATTGTCTATTATACGCGGATGACCTCAAACTGTATCTAGCTGTCAAGGATGAATCTGACTGTTTGCTACTACAAGCTGACTTGGATCTAATAAACGACTGGTGTACTTCAAACCTCCTACCTCTCAACGCTGCCAAATGTAACGCAGTCACCTACACTAGGAAATTGAATCCTGTACAGTATGAATACGCTATAAATCAGGTACATTTAAATAAACCAGAGGTATTTAAAGATCTAGGCATAACTTTTGATAATAGGCTGACCTTTAACCAGCATATCAATATCATTGTATCATCAGCTTGCAAAACCCTGGGCTTTATCATTAGAAACTCCGGTGAGCTTAACAACATCGACACATTAAAAATTCTATTTACGTCTTTTGTGCGTTCTAAACTTGAGTACGGCTCTGTCGTATGGAATCCTAATTACGCCGTACATAGTAAAGCTATCGAACAAATTCATAGAAGATTTTTAAAATTTATGGCATTTAAGGAGGACAAAACCTATCCACCAATAGGGTTTCCGCATGACAAGCTGCTAGAGAGGTTCAGTGTTGATGAACTGGTCAGAAGGCGGTTTCTTCACTCTGCAATGTTTTTGTATAAACTTGTCAATAATAAAATAAAATGTCCTGAACTGTTGGCAAAAGTTAATGCGCTTGTTCATATGCCATTGGTGCAAACAAGATTAACTAATCTTTTTTATTTACCCACATCAAGAACAAATATATTAGAATTCTCGCCGGTGTATGTTATGTGTCATAACTGGCATGATATTCAGGACAAAATTAACCTCTTTAATTGCAGTGTTACAGATATAAGAGCTGCTATAACAATTAACTCATTATATGTACTTGTAATTATTATTATTATTTCAAAACCTATGTACGTTATACTCATTGAAAATTAGTTAATTGTGTATTTTTTAATGTTATGCATTTGTTATTGTGTATTTTTCCTACCCTGTAATTGGAACATGTTCTGTTGGGTAGTGTATAATAAAATAAAATAAAATAAAAAATAAGGTAAATACTATTAAACTGCCTTAAATTTCTAAGGATAACGTCTTCTACACAACACAGTGCTGGACCGTGGCGAGGCTACTATCGGCGAACAGCTCCATTTTTACAGTGTGATTCTATCTGTTTATGATATTACGTTTCCTGCCTAACTTTTGTTAAAAAAACATCTTTGTATAAAACAATAAATAAAGTTGAAATTCGTAAACGTTTGAAAGTTTAATTTCTATTATTAATTTTCAAAGGTTCCTTAAATCAAAACAAATTATCTAGGTATGCAACCAAACATACGATCTTAACATTTCTTGTTCTGCAAAGGGTTGTATATGAGTATTGACCGGAATATATTATACCTCATTAACATACAGGGTCTTCCAACCGTTACAACATACAACCGAGATATTGAGATCTACCTGTTTCCGACAATATTTACAAGCCGGCATTGTGCCCTGAACAATACCACTGCATTATTGTTCAACTGTTTATGATGCACTATTATTGGGCTGTTTGTGACCCGTATTGCTGGTTTCTCCACAAGAATTATTCTTGTGGTTTCTCCCAGCAATTATACACTTTTATGAATTATTGCAGCTTTGATCTACGGAGTTTAAATTTTTACGTCTGTACCCGACGACGATCTGCAACTAACTAGAGGTAGTTTCTTTTAAAACTGAACGCCCTTTTATTTTTATTAGTATTAATTGATTTTAATTTTCCAAAAAATAGCCTTATGTAGAATTTTTGTAGTTTTCAAATATGCTGTTATATTTTTTTCTATGAAAATACACTGGGCAAAATAAAGTTTTATTTTTTAAATTGTACACCCTGTATACCTTCATATTTTTGAATTCGTTGCTTCTTTCAAATTACAGTGATATGTAATAGTTACATGTTTATTCGAAAATTATAATAATAATCATATTATTAAAAATGATGATAGATACAGGATGTTTCCGTTGTAATGAACAGGACTTCACTAGCATATAGAGGAGGTAAGCAAAATGTTTTCAATGAACATACTATCAAACCTCTTCGTTTTCGAGATACAGGTTGTTGATATTTCTAAAATAAAATCGTTTTTCCGATTATCTTGTGAATGGAAAGAAAGAATGATTTTTGCGTGTAGGAAATATTTGTTGAATTGCTTTCTACAAACGTGCCAATTTTCGCGTTCATAAACTCACCAATGGCGTATTTATTGGGTGCATTTTACTATTTCCATAATAAAATGGTGACACACCAATGTCTTAATGGCAATATTCCACAAATTTTGGAATTCTCAGATACTTTAAGAAGAAAAACTATTCTTTAATTTTTTCTCTAGGTTGCACGGTTTTAGAGTAGAATTTAATAGCTCTGCTACAATACGTCAGCTTAGTATTGGTTGTTGTACAAATCAAAAAGTATAAACTGAGAACACAGTTTGAAATTTCAATACCATTAATACATGATTTTTTTTTAAAGAGAATGACTTTCTGATATGCATTAAATTGATAAATATGTTTGGGTTAATCACTGCAAACAGTATTTCATTTAGTATCAAAATATTCCAGTTTTTCCTAAAAAATGGTTTGGAGATAGAATAAAAACCTAATATTTCTTAGAACTGAACAAAAAGTAGACATAATACAAAAATAACGGAGATGGATTAAAACAACAATCATCAAAGAAAGAGAATATGTTTTACTTTAAATATAAAATATCAGTAATGCGAAATAAGAATACTAGTGTAGAACAATAATCAAATGTTTATATTTAAACACTACTTATTTCTAGTACTTCTTCTTAAAATTGTTTTTTTTTGGCGTTTTTTTTTATTTTCGCCAATTCTAGCTCTTTTTGTGACTCGTTTCTTCTGCCGTCTTGCTTTTACTTCACTCTATTGAATTTTGTTTATTGTTTTCTTCTTTTCTGGGCGTTTATAGTCTTTCAAAAAGTTATTTATATAAAACTGTTTGTCTTTGTCAGGCATGGTACTTAACATCGATTGTAGTGACGCAGTTTTTCCTTCATCGATATTATTAGTTGTGTTAGTACTTAATATCGGTATATTGGGGAGATTTTCCAATGAGTTATCCTCCTTGATTATTTTAGCTGAAGTAAAATCTTCTTCAAAAGAATTTTTAAAATATACATTAAACCATTTATTTCTCCTATATTTAAGCATTTTAACTTTAGAATACCGTACAGTATTGTAATTTAATTGTGATGATTTAAGCTTGTAATTTAAATCATCGTTAAGTTTCATCTGTAATATGTTGAATTTTAACTTTCCTGGTGGAATAGATAATAAAGCTCTAATAATTTCTAGTGTACTGTATATATCGAGATGTCTTATGTGTCTTTCGATAACACTGTGCGCTGCATTAATTTCTTGGACGTTTCCATGCCCAGGTTCAGAAAATGTACAATCAGAGTCAAGTTTCTATTTTCGCTTTGATCTAAAAATTTTTGTAGGGTTAAGGTCATAATTGAATTTCTATTCTGTGGCACACAGCTGTCAGACCAAAGGATTATTCTAGTTCAATTTTCGTTATTTTTAACAACCTCTTTTAAAGTACAAAAAGTGCAAAGTGCATTGGCTAGACGGTTTCCTTCTCTACCATAAATTCCCTCGTGCCAAACACTACTGTTTTGTCGATACTGCAATGATCTGTTAAGTTATAACAGTTTAACTTTTTCTTATAAAAACTACCAGAAACGTTGGATTTTGGCAGCGAAAAAATATTTTGTAAATCAAATGTTACAACAGCTACCTTTTTATCAACTATTTTTCTATCTTTATCTCTCTCCTCTTTTCCTATTTTAAGTGTTTCTCATATTTAGTGACGTCTCGAGGGGTTGGATCCTTAATAAGATTATATTTAATACATTTGACACACAAATCTTTTTTTGGTTTGTGTAATGCATTATTAAAATCCGTATTGAAAATATTTCTATAAATATGTAACTTCATAGGTTTTGCATTCGAGGCAATACAATCAATATATTTTAGCTAAATTAAGGCCTGTTTAATATTCTTCTGAAGAATTAGCCCTATAGTAATGAAAAATTACTTTTGGGGAGGAGTTTATATGTGCTCTACCGAGATCTTTTTCTGCATCAGTAATATTTTTTTTTGTTTTTTCCTTTTAAAAGAGACCTTGGGGTATTCGTTTTCTCATTACGAATATGTTTAAAAAAAGTAGAAAACCCTTTGAGTACTAATATCTAGGGTTCCCAGAAAATAGTTTATACAAACTCTAAACGGAACACCATTTACTTCCAGAAACTAAAGAAACGAATAATCTTTTTTACTAATATCGTTTCTAGTTCTTTTTCTCATTTTCAATTTTCTGTAAACTTACTATAAAAGAATGAGTTTTTTGTGTCCGATAATTTCCAGAATGCCTCATGAATATTTTGCATTTCCTTTTCAGTAATATTTTTGCTGCATTTGTATTTGCAATTGCTGTTTCTGCAGCCATATTTGATATTCCTTTTAGGATGAATTCTTCCTTTTATGTCCTTATATTCTTCACCAAACTTCCGTTTCTATTTTCTTACATTAAGCGTCCAATTATTTGGATTTCCAATTTCTTTCCTCGATTTCATCTTTTCTGTTTTTTTCCACCGGATGTTTCATTATTGGCATAGATAACAACCCCATCCTCAAACATTATATCCAAATTTTCTATATCTACATTATTACCCACTGTAGGTTCTTGATTTTCTCGAATTATCTCACATGGCTGGTCCTCCTCATCTCTCGTAATAAAAGATAATCCTGAATCATTTTCAAATGAAATTTCTGATAGTGGTTCCTTAACAGCTGTTGCACTTATTTCTTCAATATTAATATTTTCCTTTCCCGGGAGTAATAGATTTTCTGTACATATTTCTTTCAGTAAGGAGCCTTCAGAATTTCTACCAATTCTTTGTCAAAATCTGTGTTATTCTCAACTAAGACACTACGTTGCAGTTTGTCACCAAAAATGTTTCTCTTAACTGCCTCTATTTTGTTAAGTAATATTGGAGCAGTTGGTTCGGAAAATGCTCCATCCAGTATTCTAAAATAAGTGAAAATATACATACACCCAGATGAAGTACCCTACACTTGCAAACTTTTATATTTTCAAATTTTCGAACAAAAGTTATGCTTTAAAAGACTTACTCAGAAACTGATATAGCCGCAGTCAAATATGCGAAAAATTTTATGGGGTGGTTGAAAACTTAAAAAATGTGAAAATGGTTCAAGAGTAAACTATCACAGTATTTTTGATTTTAGAAAAAATTTCATTAATAAATGTTCGTAATCACAAAACGTCTAAATTCAAATTTTCGTAAAAAATATCAGATCTTTTTTTTTCCAGCTAAATTCTGTAATGTTTTTTATAATTAAGTTTTGTGTTCATTTACTTGCAGTGAAGTTGATTTTTTCTGCCAATACTGCAAAAAGGCATAGAAAATGATTAAAACATCGCAACTTCTTTTCATAACATTGATACTTTTTATGAAAATTTGAATTTAGACTTATTTTGTGATTACAAACAACATTTATTAATGAAATTTTTTCTCTTAAAACAAAAATACTGGTAGTTTACTCTTGAGAATTTTCACATTTTTTGACGTTTTCAACCACCCCGTAAAATTTTTCGCATATTTAACCGCGACTATATAAGTTTTAAAGTAAGCAAAACTTCTTGTGGCATATACAGGACATAGAAAATAACAATTTTAATAAGTTAAATTACAATATGGCCGCACATAAAACAAAATTTACACTGTAAACTATAAATATTGATATAGCACAAAAACGCCTGATATATTAATTTATAACATCGACATGGACTAAAAATGATACTGAAATATCAGCTTAAAACATTGAATTCTTCTATTTTTTTTGTAGGCGATAGAACAAATAAATATTTATATTTAACCTGCAGTGAAATCTGCATTTTACTCAAAAATGGAGGTAGAACAAACCAATACTCAACTGTCGAATAGACGATATTAGAGTAGGCCATTGGACGAAATTAAAATGGCTGAGAGAGAAACTCGATACGAAAATAGGGTAAAATAGTAGAATTTGACCCACCCTATACACAACAATAATAAATAGGGTCACTCTTAATAATTTATTAACGAGAACTTAGTAACATAAAAAATTAAAATTTAAAAATGAAACATTTTAACTGGACCAAACATAACGGTGTAATCAAAATATAGGAGCATGTAGAGAAAGTCAAATCATGACAAAAACCTTAATAAAGTTATTCTCCAAAATGTTTCCTAAGAGTGCTACAGCGCCGTAACTGTAGACTCCTGAGAATAGTTTTTATTAAATATCTCCGAAACCGTTTAAGATCAAATAATTACATTTCGTACAGCTACTAACCTTTTTATGGTTAACAATTCGGAATCACAATTATATGGAAAATTTATTTAGGGGTGCATTAAACTGTGGGACAATGGGTTAAATATGGCCCCAACTTTACTGCATGTATTTTTATCTGTTTTATTTTTGACATGAAATTATGAAATTTCAGAACTTTTATGAGAAAAAGTACTCTCGTTGAACTTTAATAGGTTGTACTATTTTTGAGTAAAATCGATTTGAAAACTTCATTACATGCTCCAACATGCATTGTAGTTGAGCGATTTTTGTTTCATTTCGTCAAAAAATTTTTACAGTATTTTAGAAATTTTATTTTATTTACTAATTTTGAATACATGATTCTACTCCAAAAAATTTCTGACGAGTAAAGCGTAAACACATTCCACTACAATGCGTTTTAGTGGGTGTAATGATTCAAATCGATTTTACTCAAAACTGGCGCATCCTATCGAAGTTCAATAACAGTACCTTTTTTTTCGTATAAAACTCTGAAATTTCATAATTTCATGTCAAGAACTAAAAAAAATGCTACAATAATGTTGGGGTAGTATTTACCCCCCCACCACCTAATAAAATGTTCAGTTGATTGTGTTTCCATATTATTAAGCAGAAAAAGGTTAGCGGGGACGGAAACGCCGAAAAGCTGGCCAAAATATAAATGCATTGAGCTATTTTACTGAAATTGTGTATACAGGGGTTTTTTGTATCGCTGATCAAGAATCCGAAGTTGAATTTTGAAAAAAACAAAATGGCGCCATGAAATCCCCCCAAAAGATACCAAAAATCGCCAATTATCGCTGCAGTTTTACAAAACTTTGTATACAGTTTTTTTGGGTCGCTGATGAAGAATTCCATATAGAATTTCAAAAAAAATTACGGTCAAAAATATATACATAGTTCAAAAATTATTATTGAATTGAAGCGAATTCATGTGTTTCATTTGTTTCGGGAAAATTAGGATCTGGGGAATGGAATAAAAATGTGTAGTGACTTTGAACGCATGAGTTGAGAACGCATGACGTTCTCATTTCATGAGAACGCATTCAAAAGGAGCCCACTTTATGGTGCACGAATGTGCATGCATCCGTGCATTCGCGCACATTTTGGTCAATATCTCGCAAAGATTCAAAAAAGATGCAGCTAATTTTTTATACACTTTCGAAAAAATATTCATTAAACACATTCCAATAAGTTTCAAGACCAACCATCACCAACCGCGTAACTTATGGCTTTTTTTTGTGGAGTTTATGAATCGTTGCATGTACAAAAATGCACTCCACTTCGATTATTATTTACTAATTACCATATAAATAAACTGATCTGATACTAAGATATTTTAATTGTACTTACTCTCTGATGTAGAATCCATTTTTATGACACAGAAAACTGCATTTTGAGAATTTTTACGCTGCAGACAAAATTTATCGATTTTTGAAGCGTTGCGAGATGCCGAAGTGACGCGCTGCACGGTCGCACAATAAGTAATTTCCTCGCTCAGGTAGTGAACCCGGACCGGTATTAACGGTCGTTTCTAATGCTAGGGGTACCACTACAACGATTTAAAACGTTTCCATTTCAAAAAAAAAAATGAATTTTTTTAATTTTGGCCAGCATTTTGGCGTTTCCGTCCACTGTGCGGTTGTACAAAATTTCATTATTTGTTCCTAACCGGTTTCGGAGATACTAATAAAAACTATTCTCATGGTGCCACTGTGAAGGGGTTGTAGCTCCTTTAGGAAGCACTAAAAAAACTTTATTAATGTTTTGTCATCATGTTAATAATGAATAATCATTTCAAAAACACTTTGTATTAAGTATTTTAAAAATATTTCTTCTTTGTTCTAATAACCCTCTATCTTAAAGAAAAACTGATTCCGAGAAGTACTATTCATAATGTTAATGTTCGTGGCAGAGACACTTCCATGTTTCAGAGATCATTTTCGTACAACGCAATTTATTTATACAATAAACTAAACCTAGATTTTAAAAAGTATACCGTTCCTAATTTCAAAAAGAAACTCAAAAAATATCTTTTAGATCAGCAGTTACTTGGCAACTCATTTTAATTCTTGATATCTTTTCTGTTTTTTCTTTCTCTTCTGTTTTTGGGATAATCTACTCATTACTTTTACGTTTTACTTTCTTTCTTTCTTTTTTTCATCTTTTCAATTTAATGTTACTATTATTTATATTTATATTTTTTTATGTTATTATTTACATTGGGTTAAGTGTAAGAACAGCCCTAGAGCTAAACTTCGCCCAGAGAGATTAATTAATGTAAAATTATTAATTTAATAAAGACGTTTTTTTTTTTTTTTTTTTTTTTTTCGGTTGCCCGACGCTGGACAGTCCTCCCGTGGCCTCCGACGCCTCACGGGAGTCGCGCCAGCACATTAACCTCAGCCACTCCCCACATCCCGCAGGGTTAGTGACTGTAGGCTCCGGAATCGTGTGCCCTAAGCAGACGGAGAGAACCCAGAATGACCGCCTTCTGCATTTGACCTGCTAGCCACTCGGCTGGTTTTTTGCAGGCCGGTATGATCTTCAGTTCCGAGAGCAGCGTAGGCTTTATCCCTCCGAGTACACCGATAATAAGGACGACCATTTTGACCGAGTAGCCTGGGTACAGCACTTGGAGCTCGTACCGGAGATCGCGATATTTGGTCCGTTTCTCCTCCTCCTTCAAGGTGATGTTTTTCTCCGCAGGTGCCGAGAACTCGATGACATACATCACCTTGAGTTGATGGTCAAGGAGGACTATGTCAGGCTTGTTGGCTTGGATTAGCCTGACAGTCGGGAACGAGTATTTCCAGTAAATCCGGCATTTCTCGTTCTCGACAACGGACTCAATATCTCCGGGGACGTAAGGCAGCACTGGTGTCTGGTCTACCCCGTACGAGTGCCTTAGATGGTAGTATAGCACTCGTAACGCCGCGTTATGCCGGTGGATGTAGGCCGAAATCGCATATATAGGGCATGCAGAAAGTAAGTGCATGAGCGATTCCGGCGCCTGATGGCAGGTCCTGCAGTTGATATCAGGAACCTCTACACGCCACACGCGGCTACGGTAGACCAAGGTGTTGATAACACCATCTTGATAGGCCATAATGAATCCCTTGGTCTCCGACTTAAGCCCTGCTGACCTTAGAAAGGCGAAGGTCAGCCTGGTCGATAAACCCAGTGTTTCTATGTTCTTATAGAAGACACCATGCATGTTTATCGACGTGCTGCCGAAACAGATTTTCCTGTTCGGCAGCTCTAATTCGGGCTTTCAGACGATTTGGCTGAAGTTCGGTGACTGACTCAACATCAGCACCTCGCCGGCCTCCTCGCCTGATGTCAAATGCGAGACCGAGTTCATCTGCGGCTCTTTTTGCTGCCTTGAACAATCCTGCTCCCACTCCTACAATTTCGTGATGTTTTACGAACCGCAAGAGGGGATCTGAGCTCCTGAGTATGTTACATGCCATACTCAGTACTACTCTGCCATGCGTACACTCCAGGCTCAAGAGTCCTCGGCCCCCCCGTTGACGTGGGAGGTACACACGAGGAACGGACGATCTAGGATAAATACTTCTGTGAATATTCATCATCTTGCGGGTATCTCTGTCTAATTGGCGCAGCTCATCTACCCTCCACTTTACTACTCCGAAGGAGTAGAGCAGAATCGGAACGGCAAGCATATTAGTTGCAGACACCTTATTCTTCCCCGAAAGTTCGGAGGACCAAATTTTTCGGAGGCGGTGTCTGTACTTGCCGCGGAGAGATTCCTTTATTTGTGTTACATCCTGGATGTGCCTTTGTTGCACACCCAGGTATGTATAGGTCTCTCCGGCATCCAGATGTCTTAGGATGCTTCCGTCTGCGAGCTGCGCATCTTCAGGGAATTCCCCGCATCGTCCTCTCTTGAGGTGGACGACTGCACATTTGTCCAACCCGAACTCCATACCAATTGCTCGCGTATATTCTTCGACCACCCTAAGAGCGTTTTGTAGTTCGCGCTCTCCAGAATCCTGTGTAATACAGCGGTCTATCAGCAGGCTGTCCTTGCAACCTGCCATGCCCTTCTTGGCACCACGCTGTTCGTGTATCTGCTGGAAGACCGGATCAACATACCTCAGCGTCCTAGCATACAAGATACGTGTAAATATCTTGTAGCAGGAGTTAAGGCAAGTGATCGGCCTATAATTCCTCGGGTCGGAAAGATCACCCTTTTTGGGGATTAGCACAGTACGTCCCTCGACGAACCAGTCCGGAATCTGCTGCCCCTCGTTCAACCATGAGTTGAAAACTCGCGCCAGACGGCGGTGAGTGGAAGGAAATTTCTTCCACCACCAGTTGTTAATGCCGTCTGGGCCCGGGGCAGCGAAGTTCTTGGTACCAACAAGTGCTTGTTGGACTTCCTCCGTACTGATTGCCGGGCACACTTCTTGTGGCTCTTCAAGATGTCTGTGGCACAGAGCCTCGAAGTGTGCAATTGATGGAGTGTCGCTATTGAATGGACGCGGCGTTTCGTAGATTCCCTTCCAGAAGGTTTCGACATCTTCTACAGTCGGCGGATTCTCGACAACACGCTGTGGCTCTTGAAAGAGGCGGGAAGGATTCGCACGGAACAAATTGTTTTGTTCCATAATCCTCACCCGCCTCTTCAATGTTTTCTTTATCGCCATGAGCGATCGGATCCTATCTAGACAGTGCTGCTTGATGGTAAGCATCGCTGTCAGATTTAGAGTATGGTGTTGACGTCTTAATCCGGCAGCTATGCGCCGGATCCTGTGAGTAAAGACTCTACCAGTCGTAATAATAATAATAAAGACGTTTTATTATTATTATTATTATTATATACAGTTTTATAAAAAAAATAATATCAACACCAAGCATAATATACAGGGTGAGTCAATAGCAGCTACCGGAAATTGGAAAATGGAAACATAAATTTTAAAAATTTTAATACCAATATAAGCGAACTATATCCGTACATTGGTATTATGCGAGAGAGCATGACGGTCCCTCCACTATTTATTTTACTTTATCAAGTTTTTTTTCCTATTTCTTCAGGCATTTAAGTTCAGGATTAATAGGCATTTCCTTTAATAACGTTTGGTTTCTGTTAGAGGAATAATTTTAGTTCGAATGATTTTCACAACAAATTTATGGCCAGCAATATTAACAGGATAACAAAATTTTGTTTTATAAACTGATAAGATTTTCGTATTTCTTACCATCATGTCATTGATTTGAAAATAAAATGTGTATTGCTAACTAATAATCACATCACACATGAGTCTATGCTCATCGAATCAAAACAAGGGCCAAATTATGCACTCTCGATATGAATCACAACGAACCGAATGATTAGTAAAAGCTGTCTAAAGCAAAAAGTGTATTAGATTCCTCCAAAGTCGTAAAAATGGCGAATGCGCCGTATATCACGGTTTATATTCTGCTGACAAGCTTGCGGTGCGGAAGCGCGGCGTCGCGACATGACAGTTTTCATACGGTACTATGATGTTGCAGTCATTATTTTTGTTAATTTATTTATTTTTAGCCACCTGCTCTTAAATTTGGTATAAATGATAAACAAAATGATACAGAATGTAAGTAATTTTTTTCGAAAATTTTTATAAACTTGTTCTTCGATAAAAACGATTCTGACTTTTATTGTGACGTTGGATGAAAATAAACTGAGTTTATCTTAGAACCAAAAGAATGGTCCATTAATAAGCTAAAAAATAAGTGTGAGGTGAATCACTATAAATGCTCCCTCTGTAGTTTTACTATTACTGGACCAATTTGAACATTAAAAAAAATGTGTGAAATCATTTTCTTGGAAGATTTCAGATATCATATTGAAAAAAATAATGGCCTCTAAATCGGTGATATTTTTGTTTTTAAACGTAACACCCTATATTTGACCCGAGAATAGCAATCCTTATTTTTTTTCTGATTTCCACAATACAAGATTTCATATCCCTAACTGCACCTATAACATTATGTTGAAAAGCAAACAAGAGATGTATTAAGAAATTTTAGAAAAAAATTACAATAATAATTGTTCTATGTGAGAACCATTATTATTTACACACAAGTTCATTCCCTTATAAAAGTTTCTGAACACATTTTCCAAGATATTGCTGGTATTGATGTGATCAATTACTTTAATGATTTCTTTCTCAACTTTTCGACACTAGATCTTTTTTTGTAAACCTCGTTTCCACATAGTCTTAAAATAATCAAGTGGTGTGAGATCGGGATTTCTAGGGGCCATCCTATAAGTCCGTTTCTACCAATCCATTCGTTGAAATACTGGTTCAACAATATTGTTCACCTTTGAATATTGTGAAATAGGGCTCGATCCTGCTACAAGATAGCTCTTATAATTTGATTCAGAGGAAGAATTTCTACGTGATTTTCTATTTAACACCAGTCATATTAGCTTAAACATTTTTTATGTACCCTGTTATGGAATATGCCAGCCCACATATTTCATATTCCGCGGCCTTGGAACTTGAACTATATTGAGATTTGTCAGTACCCAGTATAACTATTCTTTCTATTAGTGATTTCTTATGTACTGAATGTTGTCTCATCGTTCCAAAAAATATGATTGAATATTAGTGGATCTTCTCTATGCTTTCACAGAAAATTTTGACAAAAATTTCGCCTCATAATTTTATCATTTGGATATAATTTCTGCAATATTCTTGGATTACGAGCTCTATATTTATATTTATGAAGAGTTATTTGTGCCATGGAAAAAGAAATAGCAAAATCTCTTAAAATATTCCTTAGTGGACTCTTTCGGTCTTCATTAATATACGCAAAATATTCAACTCCCGGTTTTCATCAATATTTCTAAAATTTTTTTGTTTTTCAATGTCTTCGTATCCTTCATCTGTTCCAACAGGTATTTAAAAGTTTTCAACTATACTCTATTACTGCGGTTTTATTATTATTATTATTGAAATACACCATTAGTATATCAAATCTAACAGTATCGCTATAATAGTTCATTTCGTTAACAATAAACTTTTCTATTAATAAATTAACTCCTATATGAAAAAGTCTATCTGAAAGCACATTTTTGTCACTTTGACAGCGTTAAAAAAGGTGCATCGTTTTTTATCACCGATAAAAATGCTTGTTCCCTCAACATCAGAGTACATCTAGTAGTCGCACGTCACTTTAAAGATAATTATTGTTGTTGTTCGTTCACATATTCTTTCGTTAATTTATCTTGCCAAAAAACACTCGAGCTTTTCTTTTATTAATAAATTTCTTTTTTAACTCATGTCAGTTTTTCTTCTAAAATTACTGACTGGCAAAATTATTTCGTTACAAAGAGAAATTTATCCGATAAAAAAAAGCTCTTGTGCTTTTACTGTTGATGATAAACTAAGCAATAGACTGTTGACGATTGTCACAGTTCAGATTGACGCTTGCATGGTATTTCATTGTTTTCAATGCCTACTTATTCTTTTGCGCTCAGTTTGTAATAAAATCGATATTCCTGTAGATATTAGCAAAACTATGGAAGATTGACATATAAAATCCTCTATTGCTGAAATCACAAAAAATGTGGTTTGCGATTTTTGAGTTTCCAGTCTATTTAAAAAAATTAAGTGTCACCTTATAACATTCGCTTTGGAGGTAATTATTTTTTCAATATGACGTCTTCCAAGAAAATGATTTTACATGGTTTTCGAAATTAAAGTTACAGGGGGGATATTTATGGTGAATCACCCTGTACGTGTATAATGTTTTCCAAAGTCTCGGCCGTTACGTTGGCTATTTCGTCACGTATGTTTACTCTCATGGCTCCCACTTGGCTATTCTTTCAATATGGTTTCTGATATAGAACCTGAATCAATGGGGATTTTTATAATCTCTCCATGCAAAAATTCAACTTTCTACATCGTCCCATTAAAAATAAAGTTTCTCTAAAATATTGTAAAATAGAAAATATCATTGATTTAAATTTTGTAATTGCATGGGTATTTAAGAGATAAAAGAACCCTTTTCCTTTTTATAACCCAATATAAAAAGTTATTGTATAAGGTGTGGGCGGGCAAAATAAGTTATTGTATAAGGTGTGGGCGGGCAAAATCGACTTATCTCTGTTGTTTGGACTTAATCTATATGTTAATCCTAACCACTAAACTGCAGTCCTATTTAAGTTAGAATTCGTCGAAAACTAATAGTAGTAAAACTCATTTGAGGTTAAATGAATTTTTGTCGTTGTCGGAGTACATTACAAGAATGAGGTAGCCGATTTTAGGGAGATTAGCAAATAAAACTGTTTTATTTACCGCAAAAGGTAATAATAAATAATAATACTTTCAACTCAAAAGGAATCATTCATAAGGATAATTCTCTCTGGGAATTACATTTACTATGTAAATAAATTTGTTAATACCAAGAAGAATGTGTACCGTATGTATAAATAGTTTTGTAATTAATATTCCACATAATAATTTATTTTGGAAGAACTTTGTCATTAATTTTGTTTTTTTACAGTATTTATTTATTTATTGCCATTCACGATCTACAAATTTAAAATCCGTTTAGAGATTCCGTTAATTTTGAAACTTTCTACACCTATATATTTATTTATTTATTTAACTACATTATCCCACAGTAAATTACCAATTACGGGATAGGAACCCAAACTATAAACAAATAGTGCAACAAAATATCTGCCGATATTTACACAATATATTCAACATTAAAATACATTATTTTACAAAACATAGTTTTAAAATAGCAGTATATAACATAATACAGAAATGATTGACAGACAAAATTAGAGAAAAAAAAAACAAAAAAATGTTATAAAAACAATTAAATTAACGCAAAGTGACTAGTAGTTAATAATACTAAAAAAAGAGGACAAATACAAAAAACAAAAAAATAATAAACAGATTACTAATACACTAAGTAGTCCAGATCTATTAGGTAAATTGCTAATTTTTTAAGAATTTGTTCTTTATTTCCTTTATTTTACAATTGAATATATCAATATTGTCTTTAACCTCTGAATAATTAGAGCAAGCTTGAAAGAGTGGCGTTGCTTTTAATATGTCACTTCGAGGAGTGAACAGATGAAATATTTCAGGAGAGCGCGAGGCTAATCTTGGTACGTTAAAGTCAAGGTGTTGGAGAATTTGTGGACAATCAAAATCATATTTAATTATCTTGTGCAGAAAAATGATAGAGTGCATGGATATTCTTTCCTTCAGTGACACAAAATTATATAAGTTTAATAGCAAATCGTGGGAAAAACCAATTGTGGGGTAAATTCTGTTATCCCTAAAATACATATACTTGAGAAATTTACGCTGAATATTTTCAATACTGTCTATATATGCGGTATATGTTGGACACCATACTATGGACGCATATTCCAGGCGTGATCTTATGAATGCGTTATACAGGAGTATCACTGTGCTAGGGTCAGCAAAATCTTTACTATTTCTTATTACAAATCCAACATTTTTATAGGCTACTTTTAGTGTTACGTTAACGTGCTTATTAAAAGAGTTTACTATCAAATATAATTCCCAGATCTTTTATAAAGCAGGGACGAGCCAAGAACACATTGTCTATTTGATAAGCAAATGCTAGAGGATTTAATTGCCTACTGAACGACATCACATTGCATTTCTTAATGTTAAGAGGTAGATTATTGGCAAAACACCACTCATTAATTTGATTTAACCCTTTTATTGCGTAAACCGTATAAATCCGCAGAAAATTTCGTGATCACTATGCGGGAACCGGATATGTACGCGAGGACCGGAGTCATGGTTAATTGCGAAAAACGGACGATTACGCACATTACATTATGTTCATAGGATATCTAACTTTAGTTTATTACAATAATTTTAACCCCAGCGCTAGATGATGATGGGATTTTAATTTTTTATTTATGAAAATATTTTATCTTTTGTTTATATGAATATACATTTTTTATGTGAATAACGTGATTTTAACTTATTGTTTACAAAACACCTACTTACCTGTCAAGAATTTGCGTATCTTATGGCTTATGGTATCGTAGAAATAATGCGGGAACCGTATTAATTCGCTCTCGGTACAATGCGGGAAACGTTCGAATACGCATAGCGTATCCGCAGCCGCACGACAGTATAGTCGGTTGAATCCGCTGCCGCAATGAAAGGGTTAATACATCCTGTAGCCGAGCGCAGTCATCATATGAGTCGATTTTAGAATAGAATTTCATGTCGTTAGCATACATTAGAAAGCCGATTTTGAGAGAGGTTGTTATGTCATCTATAAATATATTAAATAGAAGGGGATCAAGAATGGAATCTTGCGGGACTCCTGACAGTACATCTATATTGTTAGACTTATAACCATGATACTGCACATATTGTATTCTCTTGGAGAAATATGAGCTAAATAGATTTATGACATCTGACGATATTCCATATTGGTCTAAGCGATTTATTAAAATTGAATGGCCTAGGCGATCAAAGGTCTCGGAGAAATCCGTATAAACAACATCAACTTGTCCTTGACTATCTAAAATGTCTGAAATATATTGCGTTATATAGACCAAATTAGTTGTAGTTGACCTAGCATTCATTCCGTCATAATTACACCTCATTTAATCGAGACATACAAATTGGGACCTTATACAATAAGAAAACAACATCACCTGCAACCAACTGATCTTCAGCGACGACTGGAGTTTTGCACATGGTATCATCAAAAAAGTCAACAAGATCCATTCTTCTCTAGAAATGTAATTTGGACAGATGAAGCCTACATTAGCAACGCAGGAATTATCAACAGGCATAACGAGCTTTATTGGTCTGATATCACGTACGATCTCAGAGACGCTTTGGCTTCAGTGTTTGGTGTGCTCTACGTGGCAATCGTGTTTTAACATATCACATATATCAAGAAAATCTTAATGGCCAACGGTACTACGAAATCTTAAACCAGAAAATTATTTAGGAATTTATGGACAATCTACCCTTAATTAAGGCACGAAATCAGTTCTTTTAACAAGATGGTGCACAACCTCATAATATCAGGACCGTTTCAGAATTATTAAATGTCAATTTTGGAAATAATTGGATGGGAAGTACCGGACCAGTGAGGTGGCCACCATGCTCACCTGACTTAATACCACTAGAATTTTTCTTTTTTCTTACTTAAGAAAACAATTACCGATATAAATGAACTTAGACAAAATTTTACAGACTGTGTGAATTCCATTTTAAATCTTCATATTTATAATGCAGTTCAGAGTGTTATGAAGAGGTGTAATTTATATATCGAACATAATGAACATCAGTTTGAACATTTACTTTAATTTGAATTTCTATTTTGTAATTATTATGTATTATAAAATTAGATATAAATATCTGATTTTTTGGTCTTGTCTTGTTGAAGGACCCACAATTAATGAGATTTTCTTTTAACCTCTTAAAAATAACTTAATTAGGTTGTCTTCTTTCTGGATAGCCATTGAAATATATTTCGGATGCAATATCACAGTTGTTATTATTTTGAATAAAGCAATCTAGCATACCACATTTCTCGTAATTTTCGTAAGACATCTTCACATTTACGATTAAATGAGGTATAATTATGACGGAAACAAAATTATTAATATGAAATTTACTGACAAACGGATAAACACTGTCATAGATGACACACGCCTACTTGGAATAAATATAAAAAGACGCAAAAAAGTAATCAACTAAAAGATTATTTTCGCTATTAAATACTTACACATCAAAAGCGACCCCACATATGATATATAGTTTGATAGAGAAGAAAAAATTCCTTTTTATCTAAACATAGCCAACTATGATTTCCATTTAAAAAATACAACTTTATGCCATAACTCGTAATTGCACCTTTTCTAAAAATTTTCTCGGCGCCACTGTATTATACAGAAAAGAATGAAGAACGTAAAAGTTGTTTTTTCATAATTTTACAGACAACCAAGATATTGACATGTGTCTAAAAGTTGAAAAATCGAATTTTGTTTATAACTCGAAAACAAAAGACGACAGCAAATTTTTTTTCCCAATGAATCTGTCTCAAAAAAAGATATCGAGAATGTGTCCTCCATTTTTTTTTATCTCTTACAATTACCGAGTTACCCTACACAGACATCGAAATTTACCCACCCTGTACAGAATATACCCCAAGGGAAGAAGTAAATATCACTCCAAGCATAGATTAAATCTAATCTATATTCAAAGCCTAAAATCTCAATTGAAAATAAAGAAAATATTTAGTTTTGGCGAGGAACATTATTTGTGCGATTCCATGGAAATTGAAACACACTGTAATATGTCGATTTATTTACACGTTATTTGAGTTTATATTAAGTAAGAACAACATGTGTATCATTTCATTTATAATCAATCCTATGGAAATGACACGTGCGTCGTCGTGTGTATAAATATTTTACAGAAAGCGGTATAAAATAATTATCGAATGTAAACAAATCTTACTATTCTGTCAAGTGTAAGATATCAATTTAAAGAAATCATCACACAATGGTCTTGCACAATTTATGGTCTATTATATTTCTTGAGGTTTCCATAGCTGTCACTTCAATTCCAAACAAATTCTCGATCCTGTGGTGAGATTAGAGTGGTGTTAGGTAGGCGGAGGTTCTAAGAATTCACCCATAGATGTGTTTTTTGTTGTACCCCCGTTGTTTTGTGGAAGAATTTAAGGGGTGATTTTTGTGTTAATGTGACTTTTTTAGACGCAGGGGGTAGTCACAAATGTCATTATTATTCTACGGCGAAACGCTACATCTTCTACCTCTGGGAATTAAGTTTCTAGTTTAAAAGGTAATAATTTATGTCGGGAATCAAGAGATGCTCATTTATTTTAAGATGAAACAGTAGTAATTTACAGATTTATACTGGCGGTCGCTTTATTTATTATGTGCTTTTCTTCGCTTTCAAATGAACAAGTTAATTTACCTGTATGTGTGTATATGTTGCGTTCAAGGTACTAATACAGAGGCTGAGCATTGCGAGGTACAAACAAGCGGATAATTAGTTTTTACCAAGACTCGGCAAGAAATAATGAAAGTGCAAAAATATTATAATCTTTTACATATCTTATAATAATAACTAGAAATATACAGGGTGTTTAAAAAGACACCCAAATTACTGGCGGAGATTCTTCACATCATCTAACAATGGTTGAAAAGTTGTTATGTATATGGGTCCGATGACGCTTTGTTGCTAAGATACAGGGTGTTAAAATTACATTTTTCTTCAAGCGTATAACAATACTTACATTATATTTTGCAACACGTCCTGGAGAAAGAGCTTATTTTTGTACTAATACAAATATTTTTATTTTTTTTCCTAGGACAAAAATGAAACAATGTACACTGCTGTGCAAAAGTAAGTAGAACAGTGACAGTAATGGTGTAATATATATGTAATGTAAATGTATCTGCTTTTCCACGCAGATAATTTACTAATTTCTGATCGTATTCAACCATCATTGATCCTCCGTCTCCCAGTTAAAGGCCTTCTTTTAATACTCCTGTCTTGTTATCTCGCTTTTTAACTCTTATAGGTACAGTAATAAGTGCTGCCTTATTTAGTTTTGCACAGCAGTGTACCTTCCTGATTTATCAGCGAAGCTTGCAGAAGTCAAAGCTCGACAAATATTGTCACTAATGTAAACAGTCAAAATCTCTAAAAAGAGAAAAATTATCAAACGGTTGCATGAAAAAGATTATTTTTACTTAAAAGCTGATAAGTGCAATAAGGTTTTTATTTTAGATAAAGAAGACTATTATAAAAGAGGAAACAATCTGATTAGTAATGGTTTATATAAAAAACTTTTTAGAAATACATTACGAAAAATGATTACTGAAGTAAGAGATACATTTAAATCCTGCAACAACATTATTACTCCAGTTTTAAATAGGAGGTTACATGTACCTATTCAGTTGTAAGAAGGTGAAAGTTTGAGCATTGTTTCCAAGTGTTCCGATACCACAGACCTCAAGGATTTACTCGAATTAAACAATCTTAGTCAAGATGTAAAAGAATATCTTCAACTTACTAAATTTTGCATGAAGCAAAATTGCTTTCGATTCAACGATAATTACTTCGAGAAACATGAAGGAACAGCAATGAGTAACTCTTTGTCACCATTTATTACCAGTCTCTTCACGAACAGATTAGAGACAAAAGCAAAAGAAGAATGAGTATTTTCCCAGAGTTTGACTTTTTTTGCAGTGTTTAATATAAAAGTCGTTGATATTGACAGCTTTGTTTCTAAATTGAACAGTCGTTTCACGTCAGCTAAATTCACATATGAAATTAAAAACTCTGGACAACTACCATTTTTAGAAGTATTAATAATTAGAAATAGTGAAAATAAGTTAGAATTTGATATATATAGAAAAGATACCAGTACTCTAAGATATATCCCTAAGGACTCTCACCATTGTGCTCAACACAAAATGGCGAGTTTTAATTTTCTATTCTATCGTCCATTAAGCTTCCCCTCAATGAGGAGAGGTTTGAAAAGGAAAAGGCAAAGATAAAGGATGTAGCTGCGAGTAATGGATATCCAGTAAATTTAATTGATAAAATAATTAGGAAACGAAAATTTAAAATCAATTCGAAATTTCTCGACCTTTTAAAGTGAAAGAGAAAATTCGAAATTTGTTTCGATTCCATTTGATCTTCGATTCACCCGTGGTATTGGTAAGGTTTTTAAAGATATATGTGACAATGGTTCATTCATCGGCAAATAAACTACAACAACTTTTAGGCAATCCAAAAGACAAAATTGAAACAAATGAAAAATCGGGGATTTAGGAAATTAGCTGTAAGGACTGTAATCAAAAGTATGTTGGACAAACTAGACGATCAATTCAAACTAGATTCAAGGAGCATATGGCTCATCTCAAATATGATATAACAGACAAGTCTTGTGTTGCCCAACATGCGTTTGAGAACAACCATAAAATAGATATTAGCAATTTAATATTAATTAGGAATGCAACAAATACTAGACAGCTAGATACATTTGAAAGCTAGGAAATCAAAAAGTGTAAAAATAGTATGAATAGTGACAGAGGACCAATCCCAGGTAGCTAGCTTTATTGGTTAGTTTTAATCATCTCCAGTTGATGCCAACTTGGTTGGCGAAACACGCGTTGAGTGCAGTATATAGTGTTTTAGTGTTTCGTGGAAAACTACTTCAATGTTATCTTCTCATCAAAGGTTCCAACCCATTCCATGACTAATAATTTATGATAGACTTAAAGGGTTTATGAAATCAGTGAAAGTTATATTTACTTGGCAGTAGCACCTCCCTTTAGGATATTTCACAATAAAATTAGTTGATAGTAATAGTATTTTCAATACCCAGACCAGGATTAAAACCAGGTTGTTTAGAAGTAATACTTTTACAACAATTCGAGTGATATTATGTATTTGTCATTAACTATGCTGTAAAAATGTAAAACGATTTCTAGTTACAATACTGTTGAATTTGCTGTATAATGCATCGGATAAGACCCTTGATAATTTTGGTATCTTCAGCCCAAATAGTTCGTCCTCAAAATAAACAAACGATTTTTATTGCAGATTTTATATCTGCCGAGGCCTATCTAAACCTATGTATATCCTAACCTAAATATCTGATGTGGTGAGCACATAACTTTCTTATACCAGTATATATCACCCTGATCTAAAAAAAATCATTCTATTTAATTCTTCACTTACCTCAATTAAATTTTAATAGCGTACCTGAAAATATTTCATTAAAATTTTTAAATAATTAATTATCAGAGTCATTCGATACTATTAATAATAATTCATGTCATATATTTTAATAATTTCTCATATTGACACTGACATTTTTGTAACAAAATTAGATAATTCAAATGTCAAACTGTTAAATTTATCCTAACCCCATTTTATGAGGCCAAATGTGAAAAAAATTTCTATCTCACAAACTGTGGCTGCTCTCGCGATACTACAAACATGCCGACAGATTTTTTTTCCATAAAGTTATGTTTTTTCATTATAATTTGTCGAAATTCGTCCAGAAATGCAATAAAATTTTTTTATTTTTTTCCCCAAAATTGTACCTTCTTTCTTCTTTCATTCATAATGTCTCTTCTGGTGGTACCACATTCACCAAATTTAATGTGTCACCTAAAATGTTGTTGAACATCTTAACTACCAAATTTGGGAAGTCTCCCATTAGTATTTTTTGAGTTATCGTGGATACATGGATACACACACACACACACACACACACGCACGCACGCATGCACGCACGCACGCACGCACGCACGCACGCACGCACGCACGCACACGCACCGACAGACATCATTCAGAATGGATTCAGCAGGATTCAAAACATATATGTCAATCAAAATCTCGAGGTAAAAAAAATCACGATTACTATACTTCCTTATATTAGGTATAAGAAAGTAATATACAGGTTGTGATAAAAAGCACGATTTTTTTAAGTAAATTTTTGTATAATTGAAATTATAGATCTTTTCTGATTACAAATATGTGTGGAAATTAAGTAACGCATAAATTCAGTAATTCCGTTGATATTAATTTTTTTGGAAAAAATCTCGAAGGGGTATAGCGATTTTAAATTCGGCAAATATTTTCAGTCTAATTTCAGTTTCTTATGTCATTTATTTTTTAAGTTATGACGTCATCGACTTTTTTTTTAAATGAAACCTATATTTTTTATTATTGATTTTGGTAGTAGATTTTATTCTGGTTCCGACCGTATAAAATTTTCAATATGTTATTATTTGAAAAAATCGAGAACAACGGTTTTAAAGTTCAAATAAAAAAAATTCATTAAATTGGGTAAATTTATCTAGTTGCCTAAGTTTGACGGAAAGTTATCGACGGCACATTCGTTTTTATTTTGAAATTATACAAATAGTTTAAAAATCGAACTAGAAATTTATTATCTGCTCAATTCAAAGTTAGTAATAACGATAACTTCGTGAGGCAAACATTAGTATATAAAGAAACTAAATTGCTTAACCAGAAGAAATCTAACAATATCATCAAACACAAAAATAAGCACAGAAATAACAGTTGTTAAATTACATTTACACTAAATGTTCAAATTGACGACCCTGTACCATTTGACAATACCCAAGACGATTATAAAATTCATTTCTCACATTCTGAATAGTTTGAGGCGATATTAACCTAATCTCATGTTGAATTATTTGCCTGAGATCGTCTAAATTATTGGGTCGATTGTTGTACACTTTACTTTTTAAGTACCCCCATAAAAAGAAGTCTAATGGGGTTAGATCAGGAGACCTAGGCGGCCATTCTATCTGACCTCTTCTCCCTATCCATCTTGCTGGGAGAACTTAGTCCAAGTAGCGTCGCACAATAATTTTCGTAATGAGGCGGAGCGCCATCTTGTTGTAACCAAATGGTATTATTTGGTAGGTCATGGTTATTTGCATTGGGGAATAATGCAGCTAATGCAGGCATCAATTCCAACTGTAAAAATTGCAGGTATCTATCTCCAGTCAAATTGTTTTCAAAAAAGAATTGACCTATAAATCTGTCAGCAATAATTCCTGCCCAAACATTAACTTTCTGAGGATATTTGGTATGACTTTCCTGCATCCAATGGGGATTGTGGTTCAAAGCAATGCTTCTACTAGTTGAATGTGGATTGTTTTCAATTTCTAGTAGCACATCAAGTTGTGCATCTTCATTTAATGTCGCCGGACGTCCAGTTTTTGGAATATTCTTTACAACGCCATGTTCCCAAAATTTTTTTTCAATCCTACTAATTGTTGATTGATTTATGGGCTGATCTGGGTATTTTTCTCTAAAAAGATGATACACTTCTTGATGTGTTATAGCTCTGTCGCCATAACTAATCATTATTAACACTTCAATTCTCTGTTTGTCGCTTAACTGTACCATTCTTATTAATAAAATAGTTTTTCTAATTTAGAAAGAGCAAAATAATAACACTTATTCTATTGTGACATTTACAAATTATTTAAATCTGACAGCCGTAACTAATGTGATACACCGGCAAGTAGATAAATTTACCCAATTTAATGAATTTTTATTATTTGAACTTTAAAACCGTTTTTCTCGATTTTTTCAAATAATAACATATTAAAAATTTTATACGGTCGGAACCAGAATAAAATCTACTACCAAAATCAATAATAAAAAATATAGGTTGTTTAAAAAAAAGTCGATGACGTCATAACTTAAAAAATAAATGACATAAGAAACTGAAATTAGACTGTAAGTATTTGCCGAAGTTAAAATCGCTATACCCCTTCGAGATTTTTTCCAAAAAATTACTGAATTACTGAATTTATGCGTTACTTAATTTCCACACTGTATGTTATAGTATGATTGATCTGGTACCGAGTTTATAAGTTATTACCAATAACCTAAATCAATTTGATTTTCAATAATACACCACCAATATACAGGGTGTCTCACCAGGAACTGCATCAATCGATATAGAGAAAAGTACACACCAGCTGTTTCAGAGATATTTGACATTTTAAAAAAAATTTGGACAGGTGTAATGATTTACAATAACCTTTCTTCGTATAAAAGATACTCATTTGTTTTTTGGCATGCAGAAAGACCATAAGGTGAGCTACGCTCTACAGTTTAAAGAAATTCAATAATAGTATACCAAGTGTTCCATTTTGTAAACTTCAAATCGCGAAAACTTGCTTAAGTCAAATAGTATTTTGTTACATCAAGCTATGTATAATTAAATTCCTTTTTTTCTGATATGAGCATTGTGGGGGTTTAAGTTACAACTTCTTGAAATGTTTGCGATTTTCTTAGGAATCCAAGAATTGTTAAGTAAAAATGTTTTCAAATTAGCTATGATTAGAAATAATCAGTAATGTCAGTCATTCCCTTATCTCAAAAAATGCCACCTCGTTTAAATTACACCCATGAAGACTTTTTGAATTTGTTTGTTATTTATGGAGAATGTGTAATAACAAGAACTTGTACTACATTTGTTACTAGATATCCACAAAAAACGGAAAATAACACTAAACACTGTAACATGCCTATTAATTGGATTAAAAACACTTTGCATAAACTAAAATAGCTAAGATAAAATCAACTAAAAACATGATTCCATTTTAATTTAATAATTGTTCAAAATTCCGCCCTCGAACCTCCACACATTTTTCGCATCTTCGGATTAGTTCTTCGTGAGTAGCACTTCTAATTGAATCCTGTGATAAGTTTTGAAATGCATTTCTTACTCTCTGCATACAATATTCAATAGTTGTTAATGGGCTCTCATAAACTTTATTTTTAATAGTTCCCCAAATAAAATATTCTAAAATTGATAAATCGGGCGAGCGAGGAAGCCATAGGAAAGGTCCATTATTGGCGATCCATTGATCGTAAAAAGTTTCTTGTAAAAAATTATTTATCATTTATCAAATACGCGTTATGTGGGGGAGCACCGTCGTGCTGATAAAAAATGTTTCTATGTTCGGCGAGAGGTAAATTTTCTAAATAGTTATTATTCAAATTTTGTAAAATATTTAGATATTTTTCACCTAGAAAAAGGTTAAAAAGTCCATGTTTGTAAATTTAGCTTCATCTGACCATATAATATTTCCCAAATAAGAATCGTCGCCTACAGACCTTATTAGAATAAATTCACAATAGTTTTCTCTTCTTAGGAAATCTGTTTCTTTTAATCGTTGAACCATTTGGAACGAAAACAGGTGAAATTTATGTTTAGTTAAGATTCTGTGAACAGAATTCTTGCATAGTCCCGATTCTAGAGCAGCTTGTCTTAATAACATCATTGGAAATGGATAAAATATCCCAGAATTGCTATTTCTACGTTTTCGTCATCAACAATAGGCTTCCGCCTTTGAATTCTTGCCTTGAGAGAGCCATAGTTTTTAAAATTATCCAGTATGCGTTTTACAGTGTTTGGTTTGGTTTGGTTTCCGTTTTTGTGAATATCGAGTATTAAATGTACTACAAGTTCTTGATATTACTTAATCACATTTTCCATAAATATTAAATTCGTTGGTGTAATTTAAACGCGGTGGCATTTTTTGACATAAGAGAATGACTGACATTACTGATTGTTTTTAATCATGGCTAATTTGATAACATTTTTAGTAAAAATTCTTGAATTTCTAGGAAAATCGCAAATATTTCTTAAACAAGTTTTTGCGGTTTGAAGTTTACAAAATGTAACGTCAAATATGGAACACTTGGTATACTATTATTGAATTTCTTTTAACTATAGATCGTAGCTCATCTTATGGTCTTTCTGCATGCCAAAAAACAAATGAGTATCTTTTACACGAAGAAAGTTATAAAGGTTATTGTAAACCATTACAAAATTTTTTTAAATTATCAAACGTCTCTGAAACGGCTGGGGTAACCTACATATTTTTGACTAAGAATATTATGCTCTTTTCGAAAACCCTAAAATATATAGGGTATTCCATTTAAAATAAGCAAGTTGGTATTGACTTCCGGTATAACCGGTAGTGCCAGATACTTGTAATTATTTTAGTTAGATTGGTCACACTGCCGTTAGTAGCTCCCTAAGTTTTCAAAATTATCTGGTGCGTACTTTTCCCTATATCGATCGATGCAATTCCTGGTATTTATGGTACCAATATTCTGTGTATATGGAACTACCATAGGTTTTGCGGTCCAAATTAGTCGATTTAATTAAATTTGCCTCTATTCCAAGTTGTCTTGTTTAACTGCTAGTGTGCATCAAAGTTGACAAAAGATTTTAGTCTTTTTCAAATAACTTTGAAACTCACTGTATGATTTTATTAAAACTTGGTACGATAACATTTCCGTATAGATAGATGTTACTTTGCGATATTGTAACCGAAGTAATTACATTAATAGAAGTGTGAAAAATACCCTCGCCTTAAAGAAATCTATACATAATTTTTTTTGGAGAAATACTATAGCTTTAGTTCTTTTTTTATCATAAAGTTAAACGGTTTGTTCGATATTTTTCTCTCTTGTAAAATTTTTGTATTTCTAATAGCTTCCTTATTAAATATTTTATTACATCAGTAACGCATTTTCGATTAAAACTTAATTATTTCAATTCAAATTTAATTTATTTGATAACCATGGGCCTCGCTACCAAAATTTCCAGGGGGGCGGATCAAATTTTTTTAGAAATTCGTGTCTGAACGTTTCCACACAGTGGTAGAACACATCTTTTAGTTATGTATTCGTGAAAAAAATTTTGCCAATTTTTATTGCATTTCTGGACGAATCTCGACGAATTATGACGATACACAAAATTTCAGAGAGAAAAATTTTTCTGTCTGTGTGTCTGTGTGGTTCGCTATAGCAGCTACAGTTTTTGAGATAAAGCTTTCAAATTTGGTACACACATTCCAGAGGTCAAGGATGAGAATTGAGTTCGTTGATGAGCAAAATCGATTCCATTGTTGTTGTAAACCAGGTGTAGTTGTAGGTCATTAAACAACTGGATCAAACTAAGAATACTTTTAATAAATTTTTATAATGCACTTTTACATTTATTAACGAGACACACCATACAACAACCTACAGCTGTCAAAACTTAACTAACTACTGTGAACATAGACAAACTACATGACTACCACACTAAATACAAAAGTCAGTACCAATTTAAAATATATTATTAAAACAATTTCATTGTCATTATATCATTTCTTCAACAAATGTCTAAAAAAAAATATTAGTGATATTCCACCAACGTGATTTTTTTGAAACGTCAAAATGTGACTTCTTTGAAACGTCAAAGTGACTTTTTTGAAACGTCAAAAACTGTTTTTATTATAAACTCCATCACACGTCGAGTTTTACTACGGGGAGGAAGTTCTAATCCCCAAGTAATTGGCAGCGGTTTTTGTAGGATAAAAAACTAATTATCTGCAAAATATATAATATAAAAACTATTTATTTATTTATTTATTTATACCGAAATACAGCAAAAATGTAATATTTTCTGGAAACAGTTATAATAATAATAATAATAATAATAGATTTATTGCCCAACAGACTAATCCAATTACAGGACAATATACATCACACATGATAATACTAATACTAAAAACTATACTAGGAATGAGTACTGTCTATGCAGCAACTAATACATATTAAAAAAAATAAAAATAACATCAGTATAGCGTAAATTGCAAATTATTATTAAAGACCTAACTTATTAGAGTTAAACGATTATTAAAAACTTAAGATTATTATTAGAGATTAAAATTATTATTAAAGACATAACAATAGTTTCAAAATAATACTGAGGATTTCAATAAACTGTTGTAACGGTCTTGATGTACTGACTTAAACGTGTGCTAAATATATCACGTTGACTGCTTAGCTTGTTATATAGTTCCATCATGGAATAAATGGGAGACTTTTTAAGAATGTTAGTACGGCTAGTGGGACAATAAAATAGAACATCTTGACGTGCTCCTGATCTCGGGATTCTGAAATTAATTTTTGATAATAGCGTTGGACAATCAATTAAATGGTTAAGTAGTTTATATAAAAATAGTAAAGTAATTAGGATTCTTCTATTCTCTAATGATTTCATGTGTAGTCTTGAAAGTAACAGAGTGTTTGGATATCCCTGCTCTGGATAGTTCGTATCAATTCTGAAAACTAAATACTTCATAAATTTTCGTTGAACTTTCTCTACTGCTTGCGAGTGAACGTTATAAATTGGATTCCAAATTATCGTACCATATTCAAGTTTTGATCGTACCATTGAGAAATACAACGTTTTAAGTGCATCTACATTAGAGAATTGCTTACAATTTCTTATTATAAAGCCTAGTAATTTTAATGCCGAATTTGTGGACGAGTCAATATGTTCTATGAAGTCCAGTTTAGAGTCGAATAATACTCCCAGGTCCTTAGTTGACTGAACTCTTGACAACTCTGTGTCATTGAAGGTATATAAGAACTCTATAAAACTGATCTTACGCGTGTACGTTACTACCTTGCATTTTGATACGTTCATATCTAATTTGTTAGATGTACACCATAATTCGAGTTTGCGTATTTGCTGTTGTAAAGTTAGGCAGTCCTCGATGCTGCTGATTTCACTAAATATTTTTAAATCGTCTGCAAATAAAAGTTTTTCGCAATCTAACATATCACATAAATCATTTATAAATATAATAAACAAAAGTGGCCCCAAGTTTGAACCTTGGGTACCCCTGATGTTGCAAGGTAAGTATTTGACTTAAAACCATTATATTGAACATATTGGAACCTGTTTTCCAAATATGATACAAAGAAATTTAATATTAAATTACTCAAACCAATATAATTTAATTTTTCAATTAATAACTTGTGGTCTATACGGTCAAAGGCTTTTGAAAAGTCAGTGTACACTACGTCTACCTGACCTCTGTTGTCCAGTGATTCAGAGACAAACTGAGTTAAACAAGCTAGGTTTGTTACTGTAGAACGTTTCTCCATAAAACCATGTTGGTGAGTGGAAATTGAATTCTTTACTCCAGAATAAATTATGGCATATACTGAGGCCTCAAAGACCTTGGCAAAATTGGGTAGGATTGAGATCCCTCTATAGTTTTTTACATCTGCTACATTTCCGCTTTTATAAATGGGACATACTTTTGCCAGCTTCCAACATTCGGGAAAGGTAGATGTTCGCAGTGCAATATTAAATAGAGTTCGGAGTGGGGTGATAAACACATTAGCGCAGTCTTTAATTAAAAAACTGGGAACTTGATCATTTCCCGCTGTCAATTTGTTTTTTAGCTGTTTGATACCTTGCCTGATGTCCGTTTCCGATAACTGATCAATATTTATGGATGGTTGGTTATTTATAATATCAGAGGATGGCAAGGTGTCAGTCAGTGGTAGATAAACGCTACTAAAGAATTGACCAAAATTATCTACAATGTCTTGCGGGTTATCAATTTCCTTTTCATTGTAATACATTCTACCGGGTATTGTAGTAGTGCCTTTTTTATTGTTTATGTAGGACCAGAATTGTTTAGGGTCAACAGTTAGTGTGTTATCGATATTTTCTATGTAATTTTTATACGCATCATTGGTTTGTAATTTAATTAGTGATCTTAGGCGCTTATACTCTTCTAATGTATTTGCATCGTTGTATTTTTTGTATTTTTTTGCGGTGCTTATCTCTCCGCTTCACGTTCTTTATTATTTCAGGTGTGTACCATACAGGAAATTTTCTTTTTTTATCTTTAAATTTTGGAACATGTACGTCAAAAATTGAATATAGTTTTCGATAGAATTCATCGTATGCATTTTTGATGTCATGTAAGTTTTCAAGAAACGTCCAGTCAACCTGGAGTAATGATTCGTACAGTGCAGGATAGTTTGCTTTTCGAAAGTTATAATTATGCTCGTTCGGGTTTATTGGAAATTTAACAGATTTAATTATTCGCGGAACAAAAGTGATTCTTAGAGCTGGATGGTGAGCATCCTCTCCCACAAAAGGTGCATTATCATGAGAGACAGTACAATTCGGTAAATTAGATACTACTAGATCTAAAAGTCTCCCATTTATATTTTCAACGTTGTTGAACTGTGCCGTATTGCTGAATTCTATGAATGCTTGCATAAGTTGTCGTTTTGAATCAGCGATGTTGTTGTTGAAATTTGTAATATTGAAATCCCCTAATACTAATATATTACTATCGATACTAACAGTTTGTTCAAATATATTGAGAAATATTTCAAAAAGTTCCGCGGAAATACCTGGCGGTATGTACATAACGTATACGAATTCAGTGAAGTGATTATTGATTACACATTTACAACCAGCTATATCTATTAGTGGAATAGTGTCCAAGATATGAGATAGGTTAATAGGTTCAGCAAAAAACTCACTCTTAACAGCCAGTAATGTACCTCCTCCTTTTGAACGTCCTGTATCAGTAAAGTTTCGATCACAACGTAGTACAGTGTAGGTATTCGGAAAGTATTCTGTGTTAGACACGTTTTCGGATAACCAAGTTTCAACCAAAGCCACAAAATCATATTCACTACTACTCACAGCACAAAAAAATTCGTCCACTTTAGTTCGTAGTCCTCGTAGGTTTTGGAAATAGCAGAGTAATTCATCATCAATTGGTATTTGGGTAATGCTTTCGGTACACTTATTGTGTTCTCTCCTCTCTATAAAAAATCTATTTTACTCCTTTTAATTTCTAGATTTCTTATGTACGCAGGACACTGTTTACTCCAAGTAGGATGATTAAAGTTCACTTTTAGCTTGAGTTTTTCTACCGCGTATTTACAATTAACGCAAATCACATCTTTGTCCTCAGCTTGGCATTCTTCTATACGGTGAGATTCTCCACACTTAGCACATATATAATTCCTTGTACAGTCTTTGGCTACGTGATTAAATCCGTGACATTTGTAACACATTGTGACATCAACAGCATCATACACATAACACCTGTCCCATCCAATATTGACTTTGGCTAGCTCGAATATTTCCATATAAGCTTCTCCATCAAGTTCTACGTAAGCAATATAGGTTCGGCTGTTCCTTTTGTTTTTGTAACTTTGACTACATTGGGTTTTCGCTTTTTGAAAATTTCGTCGTTTTGGGCAATCAGTAAGTTTTCTATTTCCTCGGGTTCATTTGTTTCTGTGATCCCTACAATTTTTATCCTGGGATGTTGTTTCCTGGGTTCCCTTATGGTATATTTTTTACCTAGTTTATTTTCGGCTTCCTTTTTGAGATTTTCCACCGCATTCTTGCTTTTGCATTCTACTATAACTCCTCTGTCCCGCGTATTTTTCATTCCAGATACAGCTATTTTTGTAGGATCAAATGAGTTTTTAATTTCTTTTCGTGTGTCGTCATTAGTTTGTTTATTTATGGGCTTGATAACAACAACAGGATCAAGCCTTTTTTAATTTGACTTTTTCGGCAAAAGTTTCCTCGTTCTTTCTGTCTGCGATTTTAATTATGTCCTGTTTTATTTCATCCTTGTTTTTTACCACAGCTTCTGAAAGTGTTTCTATGATTGTATTTTGTTTTTCAATGGATTTGTTTTGGTTTTTCACTTCTTTTTCTACATCGTTTATTTTCTTGCTGAGTGAATCAATCAAATTCTTTATATTTTTGTGTGCTAAGCATGTATCGCAAAGCCATACAAAGTTTTTATGTTTTTCTGTGACTTCAATGTCAATTGGTTCTATTTTAATGCAATTTAAGTGGAATAATCGATCGCACCAATGGCAGGCAATAATTGTTTTCGGAACTGATTTCTCTTGATGTCTTTTAATGTTCTGAGAACAAATAGTACATGCGGACCCACTCATGGTTGAGTAATATATGAAGCATATATGAAATGTTTCATTAATATAAAAATATATAAAAAAATGTAACATTGATTAGAAATGGTTATGTGAAGTTGCAGTAATGATTTTATGGATTGTTTTTGTAAATGTTTCCTATATCTTTCAGAATTTATGAAATGTACCTAATGAATAGATTGCATTTTCTGTTTAAGCTTACATACTAGTGAAAAATTCAATGGACGAAATAGCGGAATTTTTTTTTATTAAAATCAATGATTTTGTTTTAATACAATTTCCTCGTAAATTATGTCACTTTTCAACTAGCACGCATGGCCACTACACATTAAAAATAAACCATAAAGGAATAATCTTGAAAGCGGTAAGAAATTAGGTTATTTTATCCTGATTTAGTGGATTTGTTTGCCACTGTGTCGAGCCTGCGTGCGTCGGTTGCCGTACCGTAATACTCTAAACGCGCGTTAAATAAACTAGCCAATACGCATCGCTTTCACTACGTGTGGACCAATGGTGCAGCGTGCAGCAACAACTATTCCTGCCGTTAATTTGTCATCCATCACGACCATCACGGATTTCAAATAATGCACAGCAAAGCAAAAACACGAACGTGGGTGAAAATGGTGAACAGGCGAATAACAACGGGAATTATTTTGCAGTTTTTTGTGTAATATTTATTCGATTAGCACCGTGACGTCCAAGTCGACTATTACCACTGAAAATGTAGCAGTAACTAGTTGTCTTTGTTATCAATTGTGCATATAAGTTAACCTCTAACTTAAATTATACAGTTTTCACGTTACAAATACGCGGTCAGCCGATGACCATAATGAAACATATTTTAAGATAGATTTTGCATCCTTTTTACTGTTTTTAATTTGATTTTAAGTGTATAAATCTGTGATAGTGTAATGTAATGAGCTGTGGGACGTATTTATGTACATAAATATGTAAAATTGATGTCTGAAGCCGAAGATGATATAGATGTTGATCGCAATTTAGGACGAGGTCTTAGACGACGTAAACCGCCATCACATATGAATAATGTTTGAGATGAAGATGATGATGATGATGATGGTGACCTTCGAGAAGTTATAACACCAGCCTCATATATTCCACATTCAAATGGAACAGGGCGAGCAAAAACCATTCAAATTAAAAGTGAATAAATTATTGACCAATAATGTAATGTGTTGTTTCAGATAGTATTTTTCACACTTTCTACGGAATTGGAAACTGTCACTAAAGTCATAGGAAATGGTAATAATACTTTTTTGATGTAGTGATAATAGAAATAGAAAATAATATAACTGCACCACATAACGTGAATAATGTTTTCAGTGTTCCTGCTATTCCTATCAACATTATTGAAGGTAAGCTCTTTTAGTGTGTTAATAAAAAATTAACAAAGTGACCATCCATCATGCAATTTTTATTTTTTTGTAAACTAATGTTAGGCTTCAGTGCAGACTCTCCAATTCTGAACACCATTCTAAAACAAGTGCAAAGGATAAAGGAAATAATAGAATGTCTGGCAGGAGAAGATGATAGGCGTACAAATGGTGAAAATAGTAATATAACCGACTTTGATTTAGTTTTGAAGAAACCTTTTAATAAATGTAGGACGTTAGTAACTTTTGACAAAAGTTTGTAATCAGATAGAGAAACAGAACGACAAAATGTAATTTTTTTCTTGGCAACAGTCAGTAATGGACTTACTTAATGGATATTTATTTTAAAAGACAGCTTTATGTATTTTTACTTGGAGGAGCCAATTACAAGGACCAGATGAGGCGAAGATTAAAAAAAATTTCACAGATAAACTGGCAATAAAGTGTTCATGGACAGGTCAAAAAATAATTTTCTTATCCAAAATTTAAAAGTTATGGAACTTTTAAAAACAGCAGCACAGGAAGTTGCACAGATCTGTGTGGTACGTAACCGATGTGCCAGTCGAATAAAAACTCTTTTACTATGATGACGTCTTTACGAGTACTGCAACGCATAGACTCTGGCAGCAACAGTTGCATTTCTCATGCATTCGAAGTAAATCGCTAACATGTCAAATGCTTCTTCATTTCTAAGAATCATTATAATTTTAAGAACTAATTCCAAAACGTAAACAAATTCAATTAGAAAAGTAAATACAACACAAAATAGCAACAATGACAAGTTGAATATTTTTGACATATTATGTTCTTTCTTCATTTTGTTATTTTCATAGCTAACTTGTTTTCAACAGCTACTTTGCAAATTTCATCGCCAAGATCTGATAATAATTCATAATTTCAAATGTTTGGTAATATCTACTGTTAGAAAAAAGTGATCGAGTTGCGGTTTTTACTAACATCTGAAGCGTTTAATTCACTATTTTACTGTGTAAAAATATATACTATTTAGTTTCAATTTTTTAAGAAAAGCACGATATTTGTATACATGTCAGATAACGCTCTCTAGCGGCGACGGTAATAATCAAATGAAAACACCGTAAAGCGCTTGATAGACTAAGAAAAGTCCTTTGTAACGAGATCAAGTTTGTTAAATTCCGTTAAGTCCGATCGGAGTAATCGACATTTAAAAAAAAAATTTTTGGCATCTCCCCACCACTTTATTTTTGAAAATAGAAAAAAATTGTAAAACTAGCAAGATTCAAAAATTCTCCCAGGATTATAATGCATATATTCTTAATGCCACTTAATTGGGCAAAATACGGAGAAAACCATAATTTTCTGTTTGGTCATGGCTGTTACGCCCTCTAGCGGCCATTTTAGAAACTCGAAAATATTTTCCAGCGATTTTTCAAGGTCACTTTACTTATGACAATTTTCTCCCTAAACTTGTGCGCTGATTAGTTTCTGATATGGCCGGCGTCCATTCTTAGTTGCCCACCCGGTACATTCATATTCGGTACGTTTCAAGGTAAAAATTAATGGTTCTGAAACGTATATGGAACTAAAATTTGTTTAGAGGAACGTTATTTTAAATATAGGCCTGTATTTTTATTGCATTTTTTTGTAGCATTTGAACCTCAAACTTCATTGATCTATTAAACGTTTATATTGCTAAACGTTCATGGCAGTAAGCCATCATCAAATGTCATTTTTATCCTTGATGATGGTTTACAAACACAGAAAACGTTTAGCAACATAAAATATATATATATATATATATATATATATATATATATATATATATATATATATATATATATATATATATATATATATATATATATATATATATATATATATATATATATATATATATATATATCCGGGTGGCCCAGGGACTAGGGAACCCCCAAATTTTTCTACAATTTTTGAGATAGAAATTTGAAATTTGTAGGGATGAATCAAGACAAAAATTGTAATTTTTTTATCCACCCGCGCCAAAAAAGTCACTTCCGGTTTAACCGGAAGTGATTCTATTTCTTATTTTAAATATCACCCTGTATATTTAGGCGATTTTTTCTGATGAATATTTAATTTCCTTTTATAAAGCTTCTTTCAGATTTAAAATCAGTTCATAAATAACCTGAGACAATTACATTTGTTTGTTTCTTTTAAGAAGGCCATGAATCTAATAAACGAAATACATTATAAATAAAATAATTGTCAACACTCGTTGTAAGGGTGTCTACCATCATTACTATTATGTAATTGTAATTATTTCTCATATCGTTTATTTCTTTATTTACGTTTGTTTATTTTTTTTTTCGATATAGTTTATTTTTTACATTTCGTACTACCATAACTTGCTTATTTTGAATAGCATCCTGTGTGTTTTATGTGGTGTTTGTCTTCTCATCAAATTATTCTCTCCGATGATGTATGTATTTGTTATAATAATAACGTTATTAATGCACAAAATGTCGAACATAAAATATTCCTGATACTGTTTTCACTCTTTTCTATGTGTAGGCTGTGTACTCGTATACCTAGGTACGTGAAAATGTAATTTTTAAGTGATCCAATTGTTTACTATTGTCAAATTATACCTATTGTAGTATAATAATAATAGTAATAACAAAAAGTATAAATTTATTTAATAATTAAACATGTACATCTACCCCTACCCGACAAAATGAACTATTCATTGCAAATAAAGAAACTAGAAAGTAAGTTTTGGAAGACCAGAGTTATAAACTAGAAAATAATGAAGAAATAGTGAGTACTATACATTGAACTAAAGTACACAAACTTATAAAAACTGAACTAAATTAAAATGTTAAATAACTAAACCCTTATAAATTTTTTCAAAATGGCCTCGGTTTGCTTGAATACAAGCACGAATTCGTTCTGAACGTTCTCTCATTACATTTCATAAGTTTTGGGGATTTATGTTATTAATTGCCTGCCTCACTCTATCTTCGAGATCTTCTCTAGTAGTCGGCTGCTGAGAATATACATTATTTTTTAAATATCCCCACAAATAATAGTCTAATGGATTCAAGTCCGGTGATCTCGCACCATCTAGTTGGATCTTGAGTACCTATCCAGTGATCTCCAAAACGATTATTTAAATGTCTTCTAACCTCAAGTGTATTATGGGGCGGAGCTCCATTCTGTTGGAAAAAATAACATTCTTTCTCGAGCAATAGGTAAATTCTCTAAAGTAAAACGTATTTTGCAAATAATTAAGTGAAATTTACAGAAAATGTTATTTAACATTTAATTTAGTTCAGTTTTTATAAGTTTCTGTACTTTAGTTCAATGTATAGTACTCACTATTTCTTTATTATTTTCTAGTTTATAACTCTGGTCTTCCAAAACTTACTTCCTAGTTTCTTTATTTGCAATGAATAGTTCATTTTGTCGGGTAGGGTAGATGTACATGTTTAATTATTAAATAAATTTATGCTTTTCGTTATTACTATTATTATTATACTACAATAAGTATAATTTGATAAGTGTAAACAATTGGATCACTTAAAAATTACATTTTCACGTACCTAGGTATACGAGTACACAGCCTACTCATGGAAAAGAGTGAAAACAGTATCAGGAATATTTTATGTTCGACATTTTGTGCATTAATAACGTTATTATTATAACAAATACATATATCATCGGAGAGAATAATTTGATGAGAAGAAAAAACACCACATAAAACACACAGGATGCTATTTAAAATAAGCAAGTTATGGTAGTACGAAATGTAAAAAAATAAACATATCGAAAAAAAAATAAACAAACGTAAATAAAGAAATAAACGATATGAGAAATAATTACAATTACATAATAGTAATGATGGTAGACACCCTTACAACGAGTGTTGACAATTATTTTATTAATAATGTATTTCGTTTATTAGATTCATGGCCTTCTTAAAAGAAACAAACAAATGTAATTGTCTGGGTTATTTATGAACCGATTTTAAATCTGAAAAAAGCTTTATAAAGGGAAATTAAATGTTCATCAGAAAAATCACCTAAATATACAGGGTGCTATTTAAAATAAAAAAGGTTGGAATCACTTCCGGTTAAACCGGAAGTGACTTTTTTTGGCGCGGGTGGATAAAAAAATTACAATTTTGTCTTGATTCATCCTACAAATTTCAAATTTCTATCTCAGAAATTGTAGAAAAATTTGGGGGTTCCCTAGTCCCTGGGCCACCCGGTATATATATATATATATATATATATATATATATATATATATATATATATATATATATATATATATATATATATATTTCATTAGAATAAAATAAAATACAAATAAAATGCAGATAAATAATGGTACAAAAATAGAGTGCAAACGTGCAGTAGAAATAAAAGGTTTAATGAATACAGTATCATGCATACATTTATTAATGAACATTTCAGAAAATAATTTTAATTTAGTTTTTAACATATGTGTAGTACAATTAAGTAATTATTGTTCATTTAAAAAAAATTTAGTTAGTTATAAGGTATTTGCAAAGCCAAATTGGCCATAAAAATTAATGAAAAACAAATAAAAAAGCAAGAAAAAGGTGTCAAGTCGAAGTCCTGGATCTTCACTGTCAGAGCTGACGAGAGACCTATTGTGTATTTCCTGCCATCGAAAAGGTGTCGCCAATGTAGTTCCACATAAAAATTTCATTTCGATCAACTTCAGTAGGATCAAAAGTTGCATAATTTCAGGGGAAAGATTTCACCTATAAAAACAGCTGATGCAGAATTAAGAAGCTAGACAATAAAGGACACAGTTTAGCCAACTGCAGCGAAAAAACCAAAGTAAGGTAAATAATCTCGAGATTCAAAATTTGGGTGGGTAATTTAAGATATTTTGTAATTTTGTTTGTTAAAATTTAAAAAAAAAAAAAATATTAAACAACTCCTTTTATTATTTTCTGAAAATGTTTAGTTTCTTTTGTATGAATGTGTACTGATTTTGTGTATTTAAATTTGAAATTATGCTATTATTGACAGAACCATGAACCTGCATCCTGAGTAAGAGCAAGAGAAAATTTAAAACAGTAAGTAAAACTTTTAAAATAAAATCTGAGCTAGTTGGGTATACAAGGGCATACATAAAAGCAAATACAAATTTAAAATAAAGGCGCCAATTTTCATAAATTTTAATAAATCACAAAATTTTCAATTTTACAACAGTTTTAATAAATCAAGTAAAACTTTTCCAAATTATACAAAATCAAAATTTTCAAATTATATAAAAAAACAACAAGCATTTATATCACAACTCTATATATATATATATATATATATATATATATATATATATATATATATATATATATATATATATATATATATATATATATATATATATATATATATATATATATATATATATATAATGCTACAAAAATGCAATAAAGTTACAGGTCCGTATTTGATGATAGTCGGAAAAAGACGAAACGTCTTATAGAAAAACTTTTTACGATAAATTGTAAAGGATAAAAAATGCCAACGAGAAAGTGTTTTTAGTTTTTCGATATCTTCAAATAACGTCAGGAATAAATAAAAACGACAACTCAAAATTGCACTTTTTTTCAAAAATCTCAAGAACAGCAATATATATTTTCGATTTCTAATTGGCATATTCCTGATTGCCAAATTCTGCAACTTTGTCCCAATTTAAACAATGCTGTATCGCTTACCGTTTCGAAGATCCCTGTAGTGAGAAACGAGTTTGTTTCAGCCTGGATAGGGGAGCGACCCTTGTGTACCTAATGGATATCAGAGCCTGTAGATAGACACTATTGGCTCTGATGGAGATAAGATAATTTTTTTATTGCCTCCCCTTTGTACGCGTTGGTTTATTCCTTTATCGGTGCCCGGTGGTATCGGTGCTTTTAATACTAATAATAAGAATTCCCTTACTTTGTCTTGATGACCGAGCAGCTTAAAACTGTCTGAGTCAAGAACAACTATCAGCTTTGGCCACTCTGCCCGTAGAACATGAAATGTGTGAAGCAATAAATTTGAGAAATGTTATTAAAAATTGTTCTGAAACCAAATCGCGAAAAGTGTTCTTTAATAAACTGTAGAGTAGAGTTAAAAAGCTCCCAAACTCATGCATAAATACAGTTATAATTTACCTTTGGTGAGATCATCGCGAAAACATTTAAAATTGCTTCACATTCTTATCGTAAACCAAATATATTAGTCCGGTTTGTATTCTATAATCTCATGTTGTATTACGTTTCTAGGAAATCATAGTCTATGTGTTAGGCACTTTTTAATTCAGACACGTTCTGTTTTCTATTTTTTTAATACCCAGTCATTTACAATTCACCACCACTATCTGCATATTATTTCATAATACTGAAATTTAAATTCCAAGAACATTTTGAAAGTAAAATAGTACAAGTTTATTTTTTCAATTTATAATTTGTAATTGATTGGCCGTCTGCATTTCTCTGATTTCAAATTTAAATTTATGTTATCTGTTCGTGTCCTGTGAGTAATTATGTCTTAAGGAGGTAATCTCTGCTCTCTTGTGATTGACTCGACAATTAATATTATGCAGCTAATACAGGGTGGCCAGCTGTATGTTGCCCCTTTTTGTTCTTGATTATTTCTATAACGAAAAAAGCTATGGAAGTGTGGTTCTCGCATATTAATTTTAATTGTCCGCAGGTATCTTTTTTGTGGTATTTTCATTTTGTTCTGACAACTGGATATATTGGAAACAAATTGGCCGACTTTCAGGTATAGGATAAATTTGTCATTTCAAATGGAACAACCTGTACATTTTTCCTAAATTCGTAAAATTTCTCTTTTCGAAATTGTAACACATGTTACTGTTATTTCTAAAAATAATGGATTTATGAATCTCTGAATAAGTTGCTAAATGTCAAAATATAGATGACCACCCTGTATTTAAAATATATTTTTACTGCCGCTCATCTATACAATAATGTTTGTAAATCTTGAGGTTGGGCAGATAGTATTAAATATTATAATTCTTTAAGGGGATTAAGGTTGTAAGTGGGAATCGGACTTACCTTTTCAAGATAAGTAAATATTGTATTTACTGGTGGTAACTACATATTAATTTCGGTAATTTATGCAAATACATTTCTCATTCGAATTTAATTCCTTATTTGTTACGTTTTATTACAACATAAATATTTCTTTAAGCCTCACCCTATTCAAAAAACAATTTTTGTTTTCAGGTTAAATTAAATGTGGTTTGACAATGTTAATGATCCAGTCAAACAGAGAAGCTTGGAGCGAAATACCTAACTGACAATGTTTTGAAACTTGACAAAGATGTTCATTAAGACAAACTGGTAAACATACCAAAAGTTCTGAGCTCAATCTGTTGCGCTCGAGCCGCCATCTTGGAAAAATAATGCTACAATGGGGATGTCCCACTTTATTAAAAGTTGGAATTCTTTTTTATTGTATATGATTCTACACTATTTATGTAATTAGTATTAGTGGTTAGATAAGAAAAAATTAACTGAAAAATAAATTATAAAAGTTTGGCTTAATTTAAAATTGCCGCCAATTATTCAACCAATGCTCCCTGTGATATGGTCGAACCTGTGATTTGGTAGCTGAAAACTCTTTGAGAATATTTGTGATTTTGAACGATTTCGTGAATTTGTACATTAATTTTTGTGTTATATGATACATTTTCAAGACTATTTTAATTTGGATACAAAATAAAAGATAAGTATTTTTGTATTTTTGAACTTAATGTATGTACTAGGTATTTTTAATAATTGTACATTTTTTTGGTAGTTTTTATTAAGATTTATGGTCCACTTAATGCTATTCATTATTTATAATTTAAATTCTTTTTGAAACGATACAATTTTTAACAAATGTACGCTCAATACTATTCTTCAAATACTTCAAATAAAATTATCATAATCAGATGAAAGTTAAAAATAAATAAGAATGATCATAATAAATTAATAATATTTGTTTTCAGTAGTCAATTTCGTAACTGCAATGGAGAATAAATCTATAACATAACCTAACTTATTTGATTTCTGCTATTTTTTTTTAAATATTTAACTGTCGACACGTTTCAAAACAGGTACAAATAAAATTTTCTCTTCGTGCTAAGTTAAAAAAAATTCTATGTGAATGAATTTACGGTTGTATTTATAATTGAATAAGTAATCACCAATCACGCTTTCAAACAAAAAACTGGCAACACTGCATACCGTTTTAGCTTTCACTGGCTGCTTGTGTTTTACGTCTAGTCGGATGACGTCATAAGACTAAAATTCAACACTTTTTATTTTTTTAATATCATATTTATAAATACTATCGAATAAGCAAATAAAGAAATAAAAAATGTGGGAAATGTCCATTCAGTTTTTTACTTTCCCAACCATTAGTGATATCGGAATTATGTTCCATACAAGAAATAAAGTTTATAAAAGTTTTTAATAAAGTTTATAAAAGTTTTTACAAAAATTTATATACATTTTTCTATATATACTATCATTGTTAAAATAGTATAACAAACTCAAAAAATACATACAGAATGAACATGGAAAAATAGAGATATACCCAGCTTTCCACCTGAGGTCAAAGCTGGCTATTGGCTCTCGCATGACAGAGGAGTCGGACGGCAGTTGTTTCTATGACTCTTTTTCTTCAAACTGCATTTGTTGCTCAGGGATTTACTGAAAACCATAAATAAATCAAGAAGTACAAAGGATATAAGATAATAAGACTGTATTGTTTCCTCAAATTATCCAAGTTTGGTTAATATTAGCATTTAAACCGGGAACCAATTTTAACTTATGAAGGGTATCTTGTAAGAGCTAACATAAATAAACCAAATCCAAGTTTCTCCTTTAGAGAGGTTACTTACATTGAGGTCAGAGATGCTATTAATGAATTAAACAATAAACATAGTAAAGACTTTTATAATTTAGACATAATGCTAATTAAATCCTTAAAAGATATATTAATAATACCTTTGACAAAATTGTTTAATTAATGCATAAAGGAAAGTGTCTACCCTTCATGCTTTAAAATTTCTAAAGTAATTCCTATATTTAGGAAAGGCGATCAATTTGATACAAGCAACTACAGACCTATAGCGCTGATACCGGTGATATCGAAGATATTAGAACTTTTATTAAAGAAACAGTTGTATACCTACCTAGAATATAACAAACTCATGATAGAACATCAGTATGGTTTTAGAAAAGACAAAAGCACCATTGGTGCCATAAACAAACTATGTGACACCATAATCAGAGGTTTTGAAGAAGGAGACTTTGTAGGGTCAACCTTTTGCGACCTTTCCAAGGCCTTTGATTATGTGTCACACGAAATCTTATTAAAAAAAACTAGAATATTATGGAGTCGGGGCTATGAGTCTGAAATTGCTATCTGAGTATCTAACAAATCGATCCGAAGTAACCTATTATGGGGGCAACCTCTCTGAGGAGAGACAAATAACCCATGGAGTCCCCCAGGGATCAATCCTGGGTCTCTGCTCTTCCTCATATACATTAATGATATTTCCGCATCCCTTACAGACAGTGTTTTACTTCTATACGCAGATGACACAAATTTTACTCATTGCAATGTCGATTTCGATTAACTAAAGTCTTGCATGGATGTTTCTATCTCCAAGGTAGAGGATTGGTTTTCAGCAAGCCAATTAAGATTAAATGTAAATAAGGCTGAAACAATGATCTTTTCCTTACGTAAGATTGATAAAATAAACAACTCAGAATCCATAAAATTTATAGGAGTTTTTCTAGACCCTCCTTTAAAATTTGAATGTCATGTTAAATACATAGCTAGCAAAATATCTAAGAGCATATTTTTATTAAAAAACCTAATAAAAGCTGTGAGTCAGCAGCTTTGTATTATGACCTTTCACGCAGTCATACTGTCTTAAGTTATGCTATCATAGCATGGGGACACTCTTCCCACACAAATAGGATATTTAAACTGTAAAGATGGGCAGTTCGCATTATAGCAAAAATAGAATATCAGGCAGATGCTAGAAATGCATATAGGGATCTAAAAATTATGACCCTTCCCAGCATATACATTTTTGAGTGTATAACATACATAAAAAAATAACGTAGACCATTATAATACATCACAAAGTATACACAATCATGACATACGCCACAAAGACAATCTTAGAATTAATTTTTTACGATTAAATAAATCATGGAATGCAACACTGCATCTGGCTCCAACTTTTTATAACAAATTACGTATAGGTGTGAAATCTCTTAAAGGAGACAAGTTCAGAAATGTAATAAAAAAGGTCTTTAGGAAAGCGTACTACTCCCACAACGAATTTTTAAACAGTGATATCACAATTCACGAATTTTAGTTTTTTTTCTCGTCTTATCCTAATCTAGTGTATTAGTTTTAAATTTAAATGTAAAATATAATGTTAAAAGCCAATATGCCACTCTTAATGGCATTTTCTAGGTATGTAATATATATATTACTGTATTTTGACTTATGTAAGAATTTGTATTTTCCTGTGCATCAATAAAGATCTATTTGTCTATCTAAAAAAAAAAATCTAGTACCGACGCGAGGATTTTCCTCAAGTTCTTGCAAGATTGTCACTTCAAATTTTGGAGTTCCTGTTTTGGCCTTCCCCGGTCAGAAGTAACACATAATAAAACATAATAAAAAATTTTGAATAATTGCAAAAAATAATGAGGTACAAAAAACATCTCTTTTTCGTATTCGAAAGTTTTTCTGTCAGAAAGGCGACAATTCGGAAAGGTTTCCTGATACAGTCTCCTCGCTTATACAGAGTTTCCGTACAATCGCTCATACATGACATACATATCAGTAAATTCTTCGTTAATATAGTTTTCCATGATTGAGAAGATAAGACAGTCATTGGAAAAGGCAACAAGAAGTAATACACTCACAAAGATAAACTAATTAAACATAATGTCTTAAAATAACTTATCTTAAAACAAGTTTTTTTAGAATACTTTTTTTGCGGTTTTTACTGGTTGCAATTTGTAATAGGAACATTTAAATTTTAGGGAAAACCCCTATGCACCCTTATCTCTCCACCCCCACAAAATATATGGAATAAATTATACGCCAAATCCCTGTACCTTTCCAACCTTTCAAATGCATCAAGCTGTCTGGTATTTGTTACATTCCTAATTAATTTTAAATTGTTACCATCTATTTTATAGTTGTTCTTAAACGCATGTTGGGCAACACTAGATATCTGTTCTATCATATTTGAGATTAGCCATATGCTCCTTGAATCTAGTTTGAATTGATCGTCTAGTTTGTCCAACATACTTTTGATTACAGTTCTTACAGCTAATTTCGACTTTTAGTTTATTTCATTGTTGTCTTTTGAATTGCGTAAAAGCTGTTGTAATTTATTTTCCGATGAATGAATTGCTGTCATACCCTATATATTTAAAATTCTTACCAATACCACCAGTGAATCGAGTATCGAATTAAATCGATAATTTCGGTTTTTCTCTTCCATTTTGAAAGGTCGAGAAATTTAGAAGTGTCTCTTTAAATTTATGGTTCCTAATTATTTTATCAACTAAACTTACAGGATATCCATTACTCACAGCTATATTCTTAACCAATGCCTTTTCTTTTTCAAACCTCTCCTTATTGAGGGAAAAGCTTAATAGGCGATGAACTCTCCGATTTGGCACACATTCATAAGAACATCTAATTGTAAGATCGATATTGTCCTACTAGAAATTAATCCCCAGTATATTCGGACATTAGACATATATTCGTTGTCATTAAACAGGAATCACTTTCCAACATCAACAATGGGCCTTTTCACAGATTTTTTTTTATTGCTTTATGTGACGGTGTTTTATAAAAAAAAATTTGCCGTATTTTTTTAAATTTTTTTTTTGAGCACGATTTCTATCGAAAAAAAAAAACAAATGTGCGGAAATAAAGCGCGCGCTTTTACGTGACGTCACGCAACCTACCTTAGTGACGTCAAAGGGACTACGACCTTGAACATGACACATCGGTGTATTGCAAAGTTGGTTTTCTGCTTTTTGACAGTTGACGTCGAAATTGACTTTGACAGTCGTTTCTTTTTAGTTTGGATTGTTGTGTGTGGAACATGTTTAAAAAGTGCTTTGTACCAACATGTACAAATAATAACATGAATTGTCCAATCAAAATTTTCGTTTACGTTCCACCAGATGAAAATAGACGAAAAGCATGGTTTAAAATAGCCAAAGTTGAGAAGCAGTTGACGAAAACCAGAAACATTTACTGTTGTGAAGATCATTTTGATGTAAGAAAAGTAGTTGTATTTAGAAATTGATGCTAAATTATTGAAATTTTACAGTTAAAAGAAGATTCAGATTCACATAAGCAACTGCGTTGTCACCATACGATGCTCTTGTTGACCTGGAAATTATTAGACATTAGTAAGTATAATTGAAATAGGAAAAAATATTGTAACAACAATTGCATGTTAAAATAATGGTAGTTCCATTATATTTATAAATAAATTACACGAAAATAAGATTATTAATGACTTACCGTTTTGTTTTAATATTCCTGAATTCTGCTGATAAATAATCCAAATTTGACATGTAAAACTCGTCCACCATAATAAAGTCAACTTTCGGCAGATTTTCTGCATTTCCTTTAGAAAATCCTGGCTCCATTTTCTTCCAATAATGTGCAGAAACAAAGCAAAACACGATTCGTAACTGAACACACAGAACATAACTACAAAAGTAACCGTAAACAATGTAAAATGTGTCAGATGTGGTGTGACGTTAGCAGTATTAGGCGTTCTGGCAAATGCTACCAACATGATTCCGGTCTGTGTGACGTCACTCAGCTTCAAGGTCAAATGAGTGTTCAAATTGCCATAATAAATGTTTATTTTTTTGTTAAACAATGGGAGACTTATATTTCAAACAGAGTTGCACAAGGTGAATATCTATCAGTTAGCTTTCAAATAAACATATTTGTTTTGAGATTTCAGAAGTAGTGAAAAGGCCCATTGTACTTAATATTTATTGTTTACGTTTACACAATTCTTATCTGTTGGTTCATGTTCTTAAATCTAGTTTGATTTGATCACTTCGCTTCTCCAACATACTTTAAATTTATATTTAATGTCCTAAATTATTATTTAATATTCTAAATTCTCGACCTTTCGTTTATCAGTTTTGTCCTTTGGTTATCTAAAAGTAATTTATATCCTGAGGTAAAGATAACTGTCATACCTATGTCTATTCTACTAAGACATGGGTAAACCAATAATTATACTAAGAAAAAATATGAGTAAGGTTTCTTTCATTTGGATGACGATTTAAAATCGAATAACATGAGAAGATCTATACGTTCATAGCCGCCACGATAAAAAGATTTACGAATCTTTTATTAGGTAATTACTGTATCAAGTCTTGCTATATTTAATTCAAAAGTAGTTTTCACCTTTCACCTTCAGCAACCATTAAGTGTTATGAAACAAAAAATTCTGTACGTCACAAAAAAATCATAAATGATTTCTCCGGTAATTATTTAATAATAGCATGAAGTAAACCAAAACTAATCTAATTTTTTTCCTTCGTAAATCGTGCAGGACAGTTTTTTAGAATATGCTATGAATTAGTCCAGTCTTTATAAAGGAATTTTTGGATACAAGGTTCTCATTTTTACTTTCTTATACCTAATATAAGGAAGTATAGTAAACGTGATTTTTTTTAATCCCGAAATTTTGATTAATATATATATATTATATAGGGTGCCACCAGAAGAGACATAATGAATGAATGAAGAAAAGAGATACAATTTCGGGAAAAAAAAATGTAAAATTTTTTTATTGCATTTCTGGACGAATTATAATGAAAAAACATAACTTTATGGAGAAAAAAATTTGTCTGCATGTCTGTAGTATGGCGATAGCAGCCACAGGTTTTCGAGATAAAGTTTTCAAATTTAGTTCTAAAGACCAAAGACAATGATAAACTCGGTGATGAGCAAAATTGGCCAGCTGCAAGGAGGTCCACGGGAGCCAAACTTTTCTGCACTTGACTTTACAAAAAAATATGATCTTGAAAGATTATAAATCATGTCTACTAGATCAAGCCAAAAATATATTTTCCAACTCGGTACCTAAATAAAGCTGATGTAAACTGAAATTTTGTACACATTTGACCACATAAAATGGGGTTACGATGAATTTGGCAGTTTGAAATTTGAAATACCTAATTTAGTTACAAAAATGTCAATGTCAATAAGATGAAATTAACAAACTATATGACATGAATTATTATTGACAATATCGAAGGACGCTGATAATTATTTAAAAACTTTAATGAAACATTTCATAGTAAGCTTTTAAAATTTAATTAAGGTAAGTGAAGAATTAAATAAAATGATTTTTTTAGATCTGGATGATGCATGGTATTAGAAAGTTATGTGCTGACCACATCAGATACTTATTTAAATAAACTGGTCTTCTGTAAATAAGAAACTCACACCCAAAACAATTTTTCACCTTAAATTTTAAAGTTATCCTTTCTACTGCATTTTCTCTTATTGTTATTTATGGCTGAAAATTACCTGTGTCAAATAATGTGGATAATTGTGATTTATGAAACTTGAAATCTTAAGTACGTAATATGCTGTCACCTGTCACTATTTAATAAATGTACCTTGTGTCTATACCACCAAAGTAGTAAATACGGGTGAAACATTTTCAATGACGATTCATAATAATGTTTGAAAGTTTGAAAACGAAATAGCTGCATTTCTGAAATAAATATGCAGTTTACTTTTCAAAGTAACGTTTCTCAAAAATCACTATCTGTCATGGTTATTTTTTCTCTCTGTTTAGAGGCAACTACGTTTAACAAAATCATTAATGATATTTAACACTAAAATGCGCTCAAAAACTTTTTGAGTTAACATGACAATATCCTTTTTAAAAAATAAAGAAAGATATCATATTTCTTACACGGGATGAGCAATTGTTTTTTTCGTTTCAAAATTTGGATTCTGCGAAAAAAACTAATAGTTAATAAAGGTCTTTACACCTTTTTGATAACTTCAAGTTAGTCAAGTCAGTACCAGGATTTAAGATATTTTTTTATAAAATGTAACTTATTGTTAAAAAATTTTTACGGTTAAGAATTTATGAAACTAAGAAAACGTGTTTATAATTAAGACTTTTTGAATGGTATATTGCAAGTAGGGTGTTATGGGAAAAAATTCGTTCATCGTCGTGAAATTTACCTGGAAGCTGTGTGAATTTTTTTAGCGTTATTTGTTGAACAAATACATACCTACAAAACCAAAGCATTGTCAGTTTGTTAATTTTTGATCACTGTCTACACCAATTTCAAACTTCATTAATTTTTTTTCAAATTAAATTATGAGTTCATTCGGACTGGATTAAATGTATATGCACTTTATAAGCTGGGAGTAAGAAGTAGATTAGTAATTTCTTAATTACACTTAATTGCCTCGTCAGTTTATACCAAATTGACGATATCATTATAATAATAACTAAAGGAATGAAGGAAACATTAGAAAGGCTATGAACGTTCATGCATGCACTCATTCTTGCTTAAACAGCGTTTAGTGCTAATTAGAGGGAGAGAGAGAGAGAGAGAGAAAGACCAAGCAAACATTCTGTATGTTTGACAGGGTGTAATTTTACTTAACTCTACGTTTCCTGCATCATTTAACGGAATTCACCAACGGCAGAATGCTTCGGATACATTTTTATTTTAATTTGTAATTTGCAGGATCTGAAATTCATATTGCGATATGCCTCACCCACAGAATTAACAACATTCACTCATCCTAGATTCGAGTTATAGTTTGTTAATACCGTTCTTTCGCAATCATAGGAGAACGAGAAATTTATTCTTTAACGATCTGACACACAAGGAAATTGAAAGGATACGCCCTTATGTAATTAGCTTAAAAATAACTATTTGTACCACTTGTTGTTGGAGCAGTAATCTTTGTGATTATTAATAATTGTAGCTTTAACTTTAATGCTTTAGCATTAAAAATGTACTGGAAATTGAAAAATGGTGAGTGAGTATGCCAGTTCTGCATTTACCATTAGTCAAAGCTAGGATATAGTTTGAGAGAGCTGAGACTATAGGAGCGCCATGAAATGACTACATATTTAGTTAAGTTTTTTTATAACAATCAGTAGGAGAGACGGAAAGAATTAACTATATAGGCGTCATCAGTGTTAAGTAATTGGTAATTATTTCAAAGATTATTTATTACCTCAAATATAAAAATAGGAGTCCGCAGGGTTCAGTGTTGGGGGCATCTACTTTTTCTGATACACAAATGAAATACCACAACCTTTCTAAGGTCAAGTAATTATGTTTGCACATATTCCAATATCCGAATAAGTGTCACCATCACAAATACTTGCCCTAAATGTCAACCGTATGTGTGATGAACTGAATGCAAGCCAATAAATTAATTTTAATAAAAAGAAAACAGCGTACTTAAATTGTTATATTCAGAATTCGCTACTGTCGAATTATCTCAGCAGATACTAAATTTTTGTGTACACATTGGGACTGTAAATTGAGATGGGGCAATCATGTCGACTTCACTTGTACCAAACTCCCTGCTTTCTATGCAATAATTTAAATGAAATTGAGCAACGAAATCGATTTTAAAGTATATACTACTCTTTAGAATATAGTAATATGGTAATGGTAAGGGTCATTGTAATGGTAATGGTAATGGTAATGGTACAGGATTTCGAATATGAATTGGAACAGTACAAAAACGCCAACAACGGGAATTTAGTCATATCCATAAGCGTTGACCAAAAAGGTTTAGAATTATCTTTTAATTCTTTAAAATAAATCGAATATTTTTTTACTATTTTATATGAGTCTATATGTATGTACAATACCTATAATAATCTTTTTATTTATTTACTTACTTGTTTATTTATTTATATTAGTTGAATAAGCAATTTTGATGATTGAATAAAAGTTAAATTAGAATTAAATAACTTTTTTAAATAAAATACAACAAATAAAACAAAAATAAATAAATAAATAAATAAATATTTGCATTTTGTTAGAAACTCAAAAAAAATCAGCTCTATAAGACACGTCAACCGTTAATCGACTGAACGTAAAAAACGTTTAAACAAAAATGCTGCGTAGTAATTGAATCACAAAAAAACAAGAAATAAATATTTAAAATTTGTTAAAAACTCAAATAAAATCAATTATAAAGCTCTTGCTTCGATTAAACATAAAAAAAAATTTTAAACAAAAATACTAAGTGGCAATTGAATTATCAGAAGAATATTCTGAACTAGAATCGTCACCGGTTTGAATAATATAATTGTTGCTACGGGTGGCAAAATAGGATACTCGTTTTCTTTTTGTATAACAAGACTTTCGCATTTTCCCCATATGTCGCTATTGCTCACTTTATTTACTACTTGTATATTATCAAACTACTACTGCGCTTAAAGTTAGTGACTGATTGCATTTCCTTAAATGTTTCTTTATAGTGCCCCAAACCAACTCGATCGGATTAAATACGCAATAACAGTAGCAACCGCGCGAGCGTATGACCGTGTCTCTTGCAAAGATCATTAACTACATATTCGTTTTTAAAATTATGCTCCTATATACGTTTTAATAATTCTTTCTTTATCGGAACCTTTTCAGGGATGTCCATATCTTTATTCCTTATAAATTTTAAAATGTCGTCCTTTTTGGTACTATTATTAGGTATTTTATGTTATAAACGCGAGTGATATGAAGCATTGTCCATAACAATGACCGAACTTGGAGGAATGTTAGGTAGAAGCTGCTCAGCGAACCATTTTTCGAAAAATCCTCAGTCATGTCTTCGTCATAATCAGCAGATGATTGTGTTATGTTTTTTGGCCGACAATAGTGATGCGTTGGGTACAAAACCGTATTTGCCTCCAGCATGAAGAATTATAACGCTCTTTCCCCTCGTGCAAGGTGTATTCAAACTACAATTTTTAGAGTCATCTACCCAACCGTACTGAACAACATCGTGTGTGTCAAACCAGGTCTCATCGAGATATACTATATGCCTATTTGATTCACAGTATTTTTTCATTTTATGTAAGTATTCTCGTCGAAGTTCAACGATATGTCGCGATTTCATTATAACCATTCGATTATCTATTTTTTTTGTGTTTAAAGCCACAATCTAATAAAATACCTCGTAGCGTTTCTAAAGATTTATAATTATAATCCGGATAATCACGAAATTTATCACGAATTATTTCTAAAGTTGGTACTTTATTTTTGTCATAGAAACTATAAACCGTTCTCCGAATAACGTCTTTCGAGGTATCGTTAATTCTACAAAATTTTCGCTTTGTTCCTTAATAACGCGATAAATCGTAGAAGTCGAAAGTTTAGTTAATTCATGAATTCAATTTACAATGTCCCTATCTGTCGTTTCAATATTATCTCTCTTTAAACATTCATAAATATTTAAAATAAGACGCTGACATTGAACATGTAAATCTTTGTTCTTATTAAACTCCTAACTAGTTTCAATTAACGGTGTCACCGGTTCAATATTTTCTTCAGATAATTCATTTTCATGCGTTTCAAAGGGCCTCCAAAGAGCCATGTTAATAAAAATAATTAATGCAAATATTGAAATATTACTAAAACTACTTAATAAGATCACTAAAATGCTATAAATACATCACAGAAAATAATTCTATTTATCCAAAATTATTACATGAACTGCACTGTACGATCAATATAAACAACTAGTCCAGTAGTCTATTCAAATCATGATTTAATTCGTCAGAGTTCGGACACTACCGACCGAGCTTCACATCTGGTCCTCTGCATTGCCACATTGTCATATCGAATGTAATGTAGAGGTATCGTTCAATAAATACAAGCACGATATGCGCTCTATTTCTTTGACGATGAGAGTAGAAATGCGCCCTCCTGGTATAAACACTTTAAACTGAAGTGTTTCAATTCAAATTGGATAAACTATAATATTAATAGTAATGTTTGCAGAGGCTGACCCTGACAAGTAGACCACAGACGGGCCCTTTTTTACCAACCCCAGCTGCTCCCTCAGCCATCTACTTCTCTTACCCCCTCGTCGAATCTTTCCAAACTTCTAATGTAGGTCAGATTGGCATGTAGTGCCAGAGAACCCATTATCTTTAGAAACGAATCAGTTCCTAAGATGCTATGCCTTAGGCGCCCGAATACTTCACACTGCCCCAAGAAGTGGTAAGGCGTTTCATCACCACTCCAACATCCTAGATATATTGGGTCTTCTTCAGCACCTATCATTGATAGATGTCTCCTAAGTCTGCAGGAATCTATCAGAACTCCGACTAAAAGATTCAGAGTCTTTCAACCAGCGTTGCCAGACGTACGATAATTATCGATTTTGTACGATAATTTTCCATTGAGTACGATGTACGATAATGCCTGTACGATAATAGCATTATGTACGATAATTTTATGCCGTGAAGTTTTAAATAAAGACAAATGAATTAAATAAAATGAAACCTTTCTTTTACGAAGTACGCAAAACAATACACCACTTAATGTTCCATATAAAGCATAGATCAAAGACTTAATAATAAAGTATGTCCATCTAACGGCAAATGAAAAAAAGTATATTGCTGAATATCAATTTTTATTCATATAGAAATTGATACATAGAGGGCTCTGAAATTAGCTGTATATTGTATTTATTATGGTCAGCGGCTCTTGATGTTGAAGTAACATCGTTGCCCTCAACTAATTCGAATCGATTTTTTTTTTTTTTTTTAGAAACCACCCTTAGCAATTTCTTGAAAATTATTATTGTTCTTTCTTTTACAAAATGTACGATAAACTTTTGGAAAATACGATAATTTTACCCTCATTGTACGATAATGAGGTTTTAAGAATCTGGCAACGCTGCTTTCAACTTCGTTCCAGTAACCAGCCGATCTCGACTTGTTCAAGTCCGTCACAAAATCTCGAGTTTGCCCATAGCTGTTGGTCCTCCAATGCTTCCTCAGTCTCTTGTGAACCCACTCATTGAGGGCCGTCGTGACCTGTGTTCTTGCGATATCTAATATAGGCCTTCACGTTGCCTGGAACCCCAGTTTGTCCCATGGCCCACACTAGTCTTATTTGTTTATGCTTGGCAATCTCTTCTAGGACGTCCCCACAATCTTGAATGAAAGCTGATCTCGTTCTGGAGGAGCACACCGCTGTTAGAGCTGCTTGGCTATCGGAGCAGATGTATATCGTCTATTCTGCACCGTTTCTAACCTCATCCTTATCTGCCACTCTTAGGATGGTGTAAACCTCTGCCTGAAAACCGTGCTTACTCTTCTAGAGCAAAGATCTCATGAACTCCTATGCCCTCCAGATATATTCCCTCTCCGGAGGATGGTCTAGCGGCTGCATAAGAAACATCTATGTAGCACACCAGAGAGTCCTGAGTGAAATCAACTCTCCCTTACCTCCGCCCCTCCCTACTGGGAAAAGTTACAGTATATCCTTTCCAATCTTAGCTGGTATTTCACTTTCCCTCCGCCAGTCCAGCAATTGCTGCATGAACTTCAGCTCTACCTGAACAACGCCAACTCTCAGAATCCTGTATTTTCAGATACGTTACCATAGCATCCCTCTTTATTTACGAGTAAATCGTTGGAAGGCCTAGCAGAGACTCCAGAGCAGCTGCTAGTGTCGTACTCATTGCGGCAATAATCCCTGGGAAAGTTAGTCTCTGGACTTTTGCCAGTTTTTAGGACGCTTTGTCAACGCCCGGCCACCAAACCACTAGAGCCTTGGTCTAACGACCACCGTGTACAACCAGTGTAGTAGGATCCGTGGGTTGAGGCTCCAGTTCTTACCTACCGCCCGGCACAATTTGGCAAAAGTTTGCTGTCGACTTTTTGATGATACTGTCGATCTGCTGTCCTTATGACAGTTTATTATCTAAGGTCATTCCCATCTTCCCATCTAACCTCCTCCAAGAGGACAAAGGGGTTTACTATACATGACTGGTGCCATAAAATCTTCTAGATGACAGTAAAGTGCAATATGATTTTTATTATACTAGTTAAATAGTCACTTTTTTAGAAAATCAGTAAATAATAGCCTACTTCTTGCATAATCGTAGAAAATATAATGTACTGTAAGTGTATTAGTGCGAATAGTGATTGTTTTAACCGAAGGAGAGTTCGACAACACATCGCACGTTTTGCTTGCAAGATTTTTGTGCAACATCGTTAAAAAAAATTATAAAATACCTCAAATAGTAACGTTTCTAACATTTTTTTTTGTCGATTTGCCGTAATAACAACATTATATATATTATCAAATTATTGGTTGGCAAGTGACAAGTAAAGATATTGGTAGCCTGGTAGTTGTTTTTAATGATTTTTAAGCATAAGTGCTTTAAGGAATATCATTTCGCAACTAAAATGACAATCGAAAAGTTAACTTTTCAAAACGGTTGTAGAAAAAATTTGTTAGTGTTACCTACTTTGTAACTTATTTGTACAGGGTGCCCCGAATTATACGTTAAACTTCAAGTGAACTTTTCAAAATAAGAAATCTATAAACATGGATTAGAAAGTGCTTAATTTCTGAGATATGGGTTGCTCAAGTTAGAACCCTGAAAATGGTTTTATATGAATACGTTCGAAACGTCTAAAGATAAAAGAGTGATAATTTACACAAGTATTTAACTTGCATTATAAGGCAAAATAAAATCTATGAACCAAAATCATTCAGAAGCGGGTAAAATTGAGGAAAAATTTTGCGCCAAATTTTTGTACGTCACTTTTCCATTAATTTATTTACACAAAAAGGTCTCTTGCGTTATTTCTCTAAAATTTTCCGTTTTTGAGTAAAACTGATTTGAACTGTATTAATAATCTGCGCTCATGAGAATCCTCACACAATTCACCCCTAGAGCATTTCAAGAGAAGTTCAATGTTAACGTGTGGTGTGGTGTTATAAACTGGACTCTTTGTCGGTCTCACATCCTATCTCCACATCTAAAGGGACCATTATTGTATGATTCTTTAAATAATCAATTTTTGGAATTTTTCCTGATTTAATAAATAAATGGTGGGTCCAAATGGCCGGAGCTTCGGTACATTATGCCATTGTAAAGTATGTATGTCTAAACAGTAATTACCCTGAATGATGGATCGGTCTATTAGGTCCAAAAACCTGGCCACTCCGTTTACCGGATTTGATTCCGGTTGATTTTTTGTCTGGGGGCTATTTAAAGGTCAAAATCTACGCAACCCCTGTAAACACCAAAGAAGATTTAATCGAAAGAAATTTCCTGATTTCATTCGTAATGCCACATACTCTGTTGTGCGCAGGTACCATAAATGTGTTGAAGTTGGAGAAATGCACTTTAAACAACTCTTGTAATGTAAAAGTTACCTTATTTTAATCAAATTCATTGTTGTTTAATAAAAAATACTTAATGTAACCAAATTATGTATTCCTGACATTATTTTTTTTTGTTGTGTAAAATATTCATAAATAATTATTCTCGTAAGTTCAAATCAGTTTTATTAAAAATGCATAATTTTAGAGAAAAACGAAATCATAACACATAAATAGTTAAATACCTATGTTTATCTTTAGACGTTTCAAACATATTCATAGAAAAACATTTCAGGATTTTAACTTGAGCAGCCTGTATATCAGAAGCTAAGCACTTCTCGGCTCATGTTTATAGGAATGTTTTCTTATTTTGAAAAGTTCTATCATTTGGTGAGTTTAGAAGATGCAATTCGGAACACCCTATGTGTTCAAAAATGTTGAGGTTTATTTATTATATTGACTCTTTCGTAATATTTTTTGACATAACGGATATTAAACATGCTCTAAATATGCATATTTTGTATCACGTGACCTATGCAGGCAATTATTTTTTTTAGTTATATTTAAAAAATATGTACATACTTTTTTTAGAACTGGTAAAACAAACGAGTTAAAAGGGTCAAATTTAATGAATAATACGATTACTGGTTTAAATAACAGGTGTTTTATCTCAGAAACTCTTTATTAATGCTACCGGTTTCGTAATATTTATACTAAAGTATTACCACATCTTCAGGCAACAAGCCTATAAATTGTTAGAAAATATTAGAAAAAAATAAATTGAAGTAAAAATTGACGAATATAAGGTTAAAATTGTAAATATAAAACTTACGTTAAAATACAAATATACAAAGATTTGTCCACATTTAAAAGCAATATACAGCCAAACAACAAAATACATCACTTTGAAAAAATTTATGTTAGACTGTAAAGTTAAAAAGTTAAAACAAATTAAACTGTCTACAATATATTATCATCTGTTCATGGATTATAGTGACAGGTGAATGTGGGGACCTCTATCTTGAAATACATATAAAGTGGTCTTTCAGTTATATGTCTCCATGTGAGGTTTCTTACTACTACATTTAATAAGATTAATTGAAAGAACATCTAAAATTCGAAAACCAGCTCAACAAAACAGCAACAACCAACATCCAAACTCCAAAAAACTCCCATTTTTGCAAAATAAGCTACGGAGCCCGGGTGTTGATCACCGCGGACCCTGTGAGCTAATTTTTTGCAAAAACAATTAGCAATGACACAGGACAAAACTAAAACCTATGTGGAGTTACAGACCAAACATCAAAACAAAACCGAAAAAGTCGAAGTAGAATCAGATGTTACCTGTAAATTGAGTGATGTAACTGTATTTGACTCGATATACCGAAGGATTTCTAAAGACTCCAAGTTATTAAGCAATCCGCCTCTATTAGCCAAGTGCAGCACTTCAAAAGTAGTAGTAGGAAACCTCACATGGTGACATATAACTGAAAGACTACTTTATATGTATTTCAAGATAGAGGTCCCCACATTCACCTGTCACTAATCTATGAACAGGTGATAATAGGTTTGTTTCTACAGTGAATTTGTGATAGTTTGCAAACTACTTCTATCGCGCATGCGTGATTTTAAATTGGTTTGCATTCAGTTTGAAATTTGGCTAGTTAGAACATCAAGTATTAGTTATGCAACCAGTATAACTAGATGAGATGGTCGCTTATTTTTTTATAACCTCAAAGTTTGTTTTGGTCTTGGTGTTCTGTTAGGTTGTTAATGTTATATTGCCAGAGACAATTTTATAGGTAAACGATATTGAAATAAACTTTATATATAAAAATAAATACATAAATATGAAAAATAAACTTTGACCACGGGGTAATGGCCGACAAAATTATCAAAACGCATACGCCTGACTCTCAGTTTACTTTCAATCCTCAAACTGTTCTGGCAGTCACCAAACCGCTTCAAATCAGTTTGGAAATTTGTAAGAACACCCAACAATTTGAAATCAGGGTTGTAAGAATGGCCAAATCTAGATTGCGCAGACGCCTGATAGTTTCAAACGGTTTTATGTACTTGTAGAAACAAACCTAATAATTTGTTTTAACTTTTTAACTTTACAGTCTAACATTAATTTTTTCAAAGTGATGTATTTTGTTGTTTGGCTGTATATTGCTTTTAAATGTGGACAAATCTTTGTATATTTGTATTTTAACGTAAGTTTTACATTTACAATTTTAACCTTATAATTGTCAATTTTTTTCTTCAATTTATTTTCTTCTAATGTTTTCTAACAATTTTTAGTCTTGTTGCCTGAAGATGTGGTAATACTTTAGTATAAATACCACGAAACCGGTAGCATTAATAAAGAGTATGTGAGATAAAAGACCTGTTATTTAAACCAGTAATCGTAGTATTATGGGCTCAATTTAAAATAATCTTTTAGTAGATTACATTTTGCGTTTTTATATTTATTTCAAGTAGGCGTGTGTCATCTATGACAGTGTTTATCTATTTCTCAGTAAATTGCATATTAATAATTTTGTTTCCATCATAATTATACCCTATTTAATCACAAAAGTGAAGATGTCAAAGTAATAATAGTTGTGATATTGCATCCGAAATATGTTTCAATCGCTATCCAGAAAGAAGATAACCTAATAAAGCTATTTTTAAGAGGTTAAAAGAAAATATCATTAATTGTGGTCCTTCAAAAAAGTCAAGATCAAAAAATCAGAAATTTATATCTAATTTTATAATACATTACAATTACAATATAAAAATTCAAATAAAAGTAAATGTTCGAACTGATGTCCGTTATGTTCGATACATAAATTATGTCTCTTCATAACACTCTGAACTGCATTATAAATATGAAGATTTGAAATGGAATTAACACAGTCTATACAATTTTGTCTGAGTTCATTTATGCCGGTACTGGTTTTCTTGTATAATTTATCTTCAATGTGGCCCAAAAAGTAAAAAATCCAGTGGCGTTAAGTCAGGTGATCGTGGTGACCACCTCACTGGTCCATTACTTCCCATCCAGTTATTTCCAAAATTGGTATTTAATAATTCTGAAACGGTCCTGATATTATGAGGTGGTGCACCATCTTGTTGGAAGAACTGATTTCTTGCCTCTAGTAAGGGTAGATTGTCTATAAATTCCTTAATAATTTTCTGGTTTAAGATTACGTAATACCGTTCGCCATTAAGATTTTCTTGATATATGTGATATGTTAAAACACGATTGCCACATAGAGTACACCAAACACAAAAACCAAAGTGTCCCTGAGACCGCTCGTCAACGGTACGGTGATGGTTCATATCACACCAATAGTGCTCGTTATGCCTGTTGAAAATTCCTGCACTACTAATGTAGGCTTCATCTGTGCAAACTAAATTTCTAGAGAAGAATAAATTTTGGACTTTTTTGACGATACCATATGCAAAACTCCAATCGTCGCTGAAGATCAGTTGGTTGTAGGTGATGTTGTTTCTTTATTGTATAAGGCCTAAATTTGTGTGTCTTCAAAATACCCAAAGCTCGACGTGTTGAAATCCCAGAATCAACTTCAATTTGAAGACTTGAAATTGAAGGATTTGCAACCGCCATTCCAAGTACAGTATAGAAGTTTCTTCAGTGTTGTTATTTTTTGCTCTTGGCTTGTTGAAGAACCCAGAATTAATGAGATTTTCTTTTAACCTCTTAAAAATAGCTTTATTAGATTGTCTTCTTTCTGGATAGCGATTGAAATATGTTTCGGATGCAATATCACAATTGTTATTACTTTGAATAAGGCATTCTAGCATATCATATTTCTTGTAATTTTCTTCACTTTTACGATTAAATGGGGTGTAATTATGACAGAAATAAAATTATTTATATGCAACTTACTGACAAACGGTCATAGATGACACACGCCTACTTGGAACAAATATAAGAATACGCAGACAGTAATCTAATAAAAGATTATTTTCGCTATTAAATACTTACACATCAAAAGCGACCCCACATATGATATATAGTTTGAAAGAGAAAGAAGTTTACTTTTTAATTAAACCATAGCTAACTATGATTCAAACAACCAAGATATTGACATGTGTCTAAGCCGAAAAATCGAAATTTTGTTTATAACTCGAAAACAAAAGACAAATAGCAAATTTTTGTTTTCGCCGGTGAATTTGTCTCAAAAAAAGAGATCGAGAATGTGTCTTCCAGTTTTTTGTATCTGTACAGTTACCGAGTTACCTTATACAAACATCGAAATGTGCCCGCCCTGTACATACAAAATTGAGACATAAATATCTAGTCATCTATCTATCTATTATTTTAACAGGAATATATAAATTATTCAAATATTAAGTGAATATTACATCCGGCACCTCCGGCATAATTTTAAAAATGATAAAGACAACCCATTACTGAAACTTTTTTAATAAATGGATAGTTTTATTGACAGTCTAAAATTTCACCCAGTTTTGTGAATAATATGTTATTATGCTAAATCATTGTTTATTATTAAACTGAATTAGCGAATAAGAGAGTTTTTTTTATTATTTAAACCGTTAAATTAGAATTTTTGCCGAGTATTAAAATTGCAATATCGAATTTACTCTAAAAATTCACAGAAAACAAAAATACGATTATTTCTAGATTTAATGTACAAATTATAAGGCCTGTTACCTATCTAATTAATTCTACTCCATTAGATTTTTGGTAGTTTTAATTCTAATAGTATCCTTAGACATATTAAGTTTCAATTTTGTTCTTTCTAATTAATAAAATGGAATTATTAAATTTTTATAAATATAAATTTTTTTGTGGTGGTTTATAAACAAAAAATAAATAAATAAATAAATTAAAAAGCAATTCTACCTTTGATTTATTCTATCAAAATTCATTTTATAGTTAGATTTAGTGCAATATTATCACCATATTTAATTAAATTTTAATTGTTAAGTTTGTTGCAAAAAAATTTAGAATTAATTATTTTAATACCTAATTTATTGAAATAATTAATTTCTAAATACAATTATATGTAAGGTTTTCATACGAGAATAATATAAAATATAGAGTTCATAATTATGATTTTAAAATTCAGCATTAAGTATTCAATTACCTAAGCAATGACCTGGATAGCTACTGTCAAATGCTGACTAATGAAAAACTATAGAAATGGTAATTGGAAATGTTAAGAAAGAGGTATGTGGCAGTTAGTTGGTTTTTGGGGCTACTCCAATGTAGAACAAGAAACACATCTCCCTCCCGGGCAAGTTGGCCACGTAGGCTTTTAGTCCGATTATGTTTTGAAGGTTGTTATGAATTCTTTTGTAAGTATGACTTTTAAATTCATTAAAAAATTGTGTACTGAAATTTCTAATCCATTCCTGTTTTATTGCTTAAAATTTCACACTGAAAAAAGAATTGCTATACGGGCTATTATCTATTTCCTTACTTGGCTAACTTGTTTATTTGCAGAGTTACAGAGTCGGTTAAATTGGGTAGAATTGTCAGAGCAATTGAATGCCGTATTGAGAATTGTGGTATGTATGTTTTCAGGTTGCTGAATTATACTGAAAAAACTAAAAATAGTCGATTTTTTAGTAATGTTAAATAACTTCGAAACCGTTAATCTTAGGAAATCCGTGAAAATTGTTATCAATAGATATTTTTTACATAGAGTTCAATAAACCTATTGCCAATTCCATGGCTGACACGATTTCCCAGATATAACATAAACCTGCATTTCTTTAAATGGACATACAAATGTTTATATCTTTGAAATCAGAAAAAACTAAGCTTTCTTATAAGCCAAGAGCCGAGTATGGAATAGATAATGGCCACCCATGTACAGGGTGATCAAAAGTTGTGAGTCGCGATAACCAATATTAACAATTATTTCGTTATACTTTAAATTTAATGTTTCAAACACTATTACAATAAAATTAGAAACTTCAGGAATTGTCTCAAATATTTTTTTAAATTATAAAAAAAATCAAAATCGGTTTTAAAATTACTTAAAATCTTTTTAAATTTTACCAAATTACTATTATGATTGAGAAATAAATAAACTGAGTTGCACAATTATAACGACTTTAAATATAAATTTGTTACTCAAGTCGTGTACCATTATGAAATAAATATTGATTTAACTTTTAGAATATCAGTGAATGCAGATACCCCTACTAAAATCTTCTAGGAATTACTTATTGTAAATCAAAAGAATATTCAAGAATTATTGACACAATAAATTACCAAAATAGTCAGGACAATAAAATTAAGGAAGTTTAAAATTCTAAATATATATTTTATATCAATATTTATATATTACTGAGAACAAAAGAATATTTATATGCAACGGAACAATAAGAACTTGTATTATCCAACACATTACAGTATTACTGGCTGTGTCAGAGAATCCTCAAAATTTGAAAATACTAAAAACAAATTTCAGGGGCTGGTTTACACCGCTACACCCGACACGAACGACTTTAAATTGTTTATCGAGAACTCATTGCCCTAATTCTCTTATAATATCATTGTCCCTTGTGTAGATAATTGCTAAAACGTAACATTTCCCTCAGTTCAAACTAATGAAGATATATAAAAATATTTATTCACTAGACCTATGTCTTTTTCCTTGTTATAGTAGACCACAACTTTAAGAGACACATAAAAAATCTCAAAGCTTTGCCGCGATGCTCCTGAGGATAGAGCGGGGCATGCTTTATTTTTCTACAGCATATTAAATAATAAATATAATGTATTACTTAATACATAAAACATCATTATTCTCATGTAAAGTATTTCTGGCATGATTAAAATAAGAAATTAACGGAAACACTCCTGTATCAGTTATAATTTCAAATTATTTTGATATAATTACGCAACTCCCTCCTAAAATATTTTACGATTTAACGGTCACTTCCGACCCAGCTGTAAAAGCCTAATAACGAGAAAGCATGCAGGGACGGACGGTCATTATTCCGCGAAACATCGAACAATTCGTGTCTTTTAGAATTTATATAGGTTATGTGCTTTATAAATACAGTGTGTTCATTAGTGTTTACATTTTATTTGGATTGTGAGAGCCTAGAATGTATATTACTTTAACAGATAAGTGGAATTTTCCTTTGTGTTTAAGCGTATTTTATGTAGTTGTGTTTTTATAAATATTCCGGCGGGTGGTGAATTATTCGAGTGTTTCCCATTTATAAGTGGCTGTGATAAAATAATATTGTGATGATGTTCAGGCCCTCGGAAGATCCTCAACCTAACGCTAGCAGAGAATTTCACGAAGATATGGGGAATGGTAATGGCTCACAAATTACAGAGAAAATTTCAGACATCATTGCTACCAAATATAGAAAAAAACAGCGTAATTATTTTAGACAATGCTTCGTATCATTCGTGACAAATCGAAAAAATACCAAATATTGAAACAAAGAAAAAAAGATATTCAAGAATTTCTCTGAAAACAAGTGCAATATAACATTATTTTTATTTATTATTTATTATTTGATAATTATTTATTTGACAATTATTTGTTTATTTTCTAGAATTTAATTTATTTATTTAATATGGATCAATTAGATCAAGTTAGGGTTATTGATATAAATATAATATTTTATTTATTTAAAGAATTTAAAGATTTGCTTTATTTCTTTTAGCTATTTTAATATCGATAACTTTAATTCTGAACCCACATTTTTTGGCAAGGAATTGCTCGTAATTCCCCACTAGGCAACAATAATAATTCGATATATTAAATTATTATTGGCTAAACTGAGCAACAAGAGAATATTGGATATAATTTTAATTTAGACTAACAAAATTCATCAATGCTCTACCAATATATAAAATATTATTCCTATCTTGACACAAGCAAAACAGAGTAATTTTTTTCTAATTTATCATTGTATCAAATAACTATTTATTTATCAAAGATACAATACTTTTAAATTTCTAACATTGTGTGTCTCAACGCACAAACATTTTAAGTACGGTACGGAGTCGCATGTAATTACTCCGGCTTTAACACTTTTATGGCTTGTTTTTATGGCCTTTTTTATGTGTGTCTTAAAGTTATGGTCTACTTTAACTTTTGAATAAAAAAAATTAATAGTAATTATTTTCTCTCGACCCCGTATATGCTAATTAAACCACTAATTTTTTTGAGTTTTTGGATAATTCTAACCGTTTGGATAATAACGATAAAGTGGTAATATTCAGTTCAAAAAAATATTATCAGTTTTATGTATATGACAAAAATAGAAACTCAAAATTTTATTTTTATTATAATATAAATATATTTTACGCGCATCGACATATTATATTTACGACACTTAATCATTGTAAATCTCCAGACAGTACATATCGTTCACTGTGTTATTTCACTAATAAAAAGTTTATATCTTACCACATCTCTCATTAAAACAAAAAAAAATCATTATATAAATTATCTTTGTCACTGAAATGTATTTATAATGTCATCTATGTTCTCAAACAAATTACTAACCCCAAAATATTCCTTTAAAATCTCCACTTACTATATTACTAAACTCGAAACTAACTTTTTTTATGTTTGTGTCTCCAAGCAATTCACAGAGAGAAAAATATATATAAACCATGATAAGTTACAGGATTAAAATTTAATAAAGTTGCTATAGTTCTCTAAAAGATTATATAGTACAAAGAAAAACAATGAAAATTAATTAAAGTGGGTTAATTATGAAGAATTAACCCTCGGAAAGAACAAGGGACCTCCACCACATGTTACGTATGCGACTTAGCGTACATCACGAAGAGAATGGTGTCACCCCCAAATGTCACGTATCGGCTTTGGCCACCCCAGCCTCCATCATACGTCACGAAAGAGTTGACCACCCCATCGCTTCTTACGTTAGTTTAGAATGAAATATTAAAATATGACTTGCTTGGCTACGGATAGGTATTATATTTGTTGTAATACTTTAGAGGGTTGATAATTAAATAGTGAATCAGCAATAAAACAGGAATGGATTAGAAATTTCAAAAACACAATTTATTAATGAATTTAAAAGTCATACTTACAAAAGAATTCATAACAACCTTCAAAACATAATCGGAATAAAAACCTACAAGGCCAATTTGCGCGGGAGGGAGATGTATTGCTCTATATTCGAGCAGCCCAAAAAACCAACTAACTGCCACATACCTCTTTCTTAATATTACCATTTACCATTTCTATAGTTTTTCATTAGTCAGCATTTGACAGTAGCTATCCAGGTCATTGCTTGGGTAATTGAATATTTAATGCTGAATTCTAAAATCATAATTATGAACTATATATTTTATATTATTCTCTCTACAAATATATTATGTTTAAATAAAAGGATGTTTCACCAAGTTTCTAAAGTTGCCAATACTGATATTAAATTAATTAATTCAATTCAATGTATTAGGTAGAGTAGTAGAATAGTACAATATTATTACACTTTGTGGTAGACTATAACCTAAAATATATTAGAATTACAATATACAATACATAATAGTAAGTAACACATGTAAATCAGCATCACCAGGCCGAGATGAAATCACCTAAGCACAAAATGCTTGTTTTGTGAATTTCGTGTCTTCCTGGTTGATCAGTAAATTAATTGTATAGTTTTTTATATTAAAATAGAAATGAACAGAGAGAGATAGGAAAATATTCTAACTAATAATTATTCATAAAACGAGACTGAGGATTTGTACCAGCAAACACGGCAGTGAGTACGTACTATAATACTACTATGATTGGGAAGATAAATGTCTTATATTATTTCAACTTAGTTCGAAGATATTAAACTTATTATGGTCAAGTTTTCCATTTAATGTAGGATATTCTTTATAGAATCATGATTTTGGGTAATAAATTTTTTTATTTCAATTTTGTATTTACTAATCTTGCCTATGGTTTTTAGATACAGCGGTAAAATATTGTATAACTTTGGTCCGAGATAGTAGACAAATCTTTGTGAATGGCTTTTTTTTGACTAATGGCAATCCTATAGACCTATTTTCTGTAAACCTGGTTTCATATCTAGAATGGGCTGGTGAGGGGTTCTTGTCATACATGTGTAATAAACAGTGATAAGCAAAGAGATTTCTTATGTTGAATACGTCAGCTTCTTTATATAATTGTGTAGAGGAGTAGAGTTTTTTTTTTTTAAATTATCTTTAGAATACTATTTTGCGCTGTTTGCAGAATATTCATTATATTATTACGTAACCCCCCCCAGATAATAATACAATATCTAATCAGTGATTCTACTAGCGATTTATATATAGTCATCAGATTTTTCCTATCTAATATATCCCTTAAAGTAAAGAATTTATGCGTAAGTTGTCTAATTTTTTTGTGACGTAACATGCTCGTCCCATCTTGGTCAAGCATAACTCCTAAATATTTGATGGTACTGGTTTTCCCAATTTTGGGGCAACTACAATTTATTTGTTGTAAACATGTATTATTATGTATATGCAGTAATTCTCTAGTAGGTTGATCGGTAGCTAATAAGGTGAATGTTAGGAATTTAATTTTTTTGAATGTTTAAGCTCAATATCTTGCCACTTGACAATATGTCGATTAAACGTAATATTTCTCTATTAAGTAAGTCACATTGTAGTTATTTTGCACAGCGTATCGCCTAGTTAGTAACTGCTGTATTAATTGCAGAAATTATACCTACATGTTAATACACTTTTACATTTTATTATAATTAGCATGTATTCTGGATATACAAAATGTTGATTAGTATCTTGAACTCGTGTAATTTTTAATCTATATAATAAAATATTCAGATAGATTTTTTATTTTTATTTTTTTTCCATAAACTAAACTCATAAATAGTACTACACAACATATGTTGTGACCCCAAAAATTTACTATTTTCAAATATTCTACATGTTCTTCTATAAAAATACAACTTTTACCTGATGTATCCAGAAACAATATTAAATGAGATTTAAATTTCAATATTCTTTCAAATTAAATTACGACAAACAATACATATGAAAGGGACGTATAGAGGAGGACGTCCGCTATAAATAATTATTAATTATAAATATTTAACTAATATATTATGCATAATTAATTTCTATAATATCAATAACCTCCAGACACTTGAAAAGCCGCAATTAATAATTCAATGCCCTCTATCCCGCATTCTGGCCAGGTTTGTTATGTTTAAAACATTAGCGTTAGAACCGAAGAATTTAAATAGTCCGGGAGTCCATTCGGACTCCAAGTATGACTTTTTGGAAAAAAAAAATTAATTAGTTATAAGATGTATATACATCAAGTATCAATCATCGAAAATTAAAAATTGACCCATAGGGGGTTGTAAAAAAGATAAAAACCACCCCAAAAACGACTTTTCTGTAAATATCTCGGAAAATGTAAAAATTACAGAAAAATGGTTTAAATAAAATCGAGAGATATTGAATCTTGTTTTACATATTTGCAATAGAAAACGTGATATTTACAATTAAAAATTTTTTTAGCAAAAAAATACGCAAATTAAAAAAAAAAGTAAATAAACAAATTAATGTTTTTTAACTTTTTTTTTTTAAATCGTATCTACTTGATGTAACTAATTTTTTTTAGTTTTTTTTTTAAATTTTTTAAAAAGATAAACAATTGCATTTTTCAATTTAGATTTTTTAAGGTTTAAGGTCTTACCATTACCTTACCATTAATTTCAACCATAAAAAATGTAAATTGAAAAATACAATTGTTTATAACTTTTTAACAATAAAAAAAAATCGATTTTATTTAAAACACTTTTCTGTAATTTTTACATTTTCCGAGATATTTGCAGAAAAGTCGTTTTTGGGGTGGTTTTTATTTTTTTGACAACCCCTATAGGTTAATTTTTAATTTTCGATCATTGATACTTGATATACATACATCTTATAACTAATTTTTGGTCAAAAAGTCAGGCTTGGTGTACGAATGGAGATTTTAAATTCCCCTTTACCGGACTAAAAAGTATTGTAAATAAGAATCGGCAGCAATTTAAAATATGCTTGTTAATTTGATTATTTGATTTCACGACATGTAAAGAATAAGGAATAAAACATAGATTCTGCATAATTTTTTTGCATAATTTACACTTGCAGTGTTAACAAGATTTGATACACAAGCAAAGGGGTAGGGTAATGCTAATAGTTAACTACATATACTACTCATTATGAAAAAAATTACAAACAAACCAAACAATAGTTATGAACAGTAACCAAGAAATTTTTAATATATTAAAAAAAGATAGAAATAGCATTTCATTACGTACTAAATATAGTAAACTCAGATCTGAAACAAAGCTAATGATTAAGTATGATTATGATTCTTTCCTGAACAGTATTCAGATAGGTTTAAATAATAACAATATAAAATCTTTTTGGTCTTATGTTAAATCAAAGAGAACCACTCGAGTAATACCTAAAGTAGTTCATTACAATGGAGAAAGCTCTACTATTGGATAAGAAATGGCCCTAATATTTGCTCAATTTTTAGAATCAGTCTACACAACTAATAATGCCCAATTTCAGAGCGCCAAAAGTAGCTCTTATTCAATCCTTAATATTTGTAAATTACATTTTAGAACGGACGAAGTTTTTGACGAGCTTGTATTTCTTGACTATAACAATAGTGTAGAACCAGACAATATATTCCCTTATTTTGTAAAAATGTGTAGTCCATCACTGGCTCTGCCTTTAAGTACGATTTCCAATACTTCATTAATTGAAGGAAAATTCACTCATTTGCCTACCTCACTCCTCTCTTTAAATCAGGCGATGCAAACAATGTTATTATTTATAGACCAATTTCTGGGTTATGTTTTATTGCTAAAGTATTCAAATCGTTAGTAACAAGTAAATGATGCTCTGAAATTGAAAAAAATAATTGTTCCTGAACAGCATGGTTATCTAACAGGAAAATCAGCTTGTTCAAATTTGGCTAGTTGTAGTAATCACTTTACCGAAGCTATTGAAGAGGGGATGCAGCTAGATTCTGTTTACACTGATTTTAAAAAAAGCAATCGACCGGGTGGACCATACCATCCAGTTACAAAAATGCAAAGGCATAGGTCTTGGTGGATCCTTTCTTCTTGAAAGTTGCTTAAGTGATGGGACTCTTATAAGTCAGAATAGAAAATTATAGTTCAATTCCATTTTGCCCATCGTCTAGCGGCTCTCAAGGTTCCCACTTAGGTCCACTCTAATTTTTAATATTTGTAAATGATGTATTTAATTAATTTAATTAAAATGCAAAACACTATTATTCGCCGATGATTTAAAAATATTTATTAAAGTAGAAAGTTATTCCCATTGTCAAATATTGCAAAAAGATTTAAATAAAATATTATCCTGGTGTGTAAATAATAAAATGGAATTAAATATAGATAAGTGTAAAACGTAAACTTTTTCCAAGAAGAAGTCTCCAATATTATTTAATTATGGCATAGATGGAGTGGATCTTGCTCGTGTAAATTCCATAGATTATTTAGGAGTGACATTTACTAGTGATTTAGGTTTTAACCTACATATTGAAAAAAAAATAAAAAAAGGCATATAAGATGTGTGGATTTATCCTAGGTACTGTACCGATTTTAAAGATGTAAATGCAATTTTAATATTGTAGAGATCATTAGTAGTTAGTGGTTTGGAATACTGTTCAGTAATCTGGAATCCAAAATACAGGAATATAAATAGGATTGAGAATTTACAAAATAAATTCGTCAAATTTATTTTATATAAATTACATATTAACTATAATAAGCTTAATTAAGATGATAGAATACACTGAGGGAAATATCTGGCTTGAAATGACTAAGAAGCCTTAGTTTTTTTCAATTTAATAAATATTTATTATTCTGCATTATATTTATTTCAGACAAATAATTATTTTTCATAATTTTGTTATAATAAGCATATTTCGAAGATTGAATCAATTGACAAAACTAAATGATTTATTTCAGGAATTCTCTTGGTATTTATTATTTGTAATTAAATAATTATTTATAAGAAATAAATTTACTCATGAGTAACACATTTGTATCTGCCACATTTATTACATTATTATATTTATTTCATAGAAAGAAATATTTACTATTAAAGTTTATACCCTAATAGCGGAAATAAATATTTAATACTAATAAGAAATACTTATTCCTCATTAATAAATTTGTTTCTGAGAACTAAATGTTGGCCCTCTACCAGCTAAACCGCGGTAGCGCATTAGACAAGATTCAACAAGACACCATTGTTCCCTTTTTCTCTTATTAAGTATTGTGTCCCTTTTGGTAGATGTATAGTTTATTTGGAGAATATGGGGCCTGGAAAGCCTCAAAGAAACTTTTAAATAAAGTCTTTAATGTTTGTACGTGGGAATTTGTTTATCATAGCATATTAAAGTACCTAACCTAGCCAAAAACTGTTTAGTTGTGAAAATTTGCTCAGAGTTATTTATTTTTGTTATTTTTTTTAATAAATATGTGTAAATGTTTTTCACATATTTAATTTTGTTTACCTTTGACACAAACATTTGTTTGTCTGCATCCTTAACCTGACACATCAATTAAAAATTACAACAAACAAGCGGTAAAGATTGAAATTGAAAATTAATCTTTATTTGAACTTTCTACTATTATTTCTAAGTTAATAATAAACTCACGTATTTGGTATTATTGAAAAGTTTCAGTTAAATACATTACAGTCAAAAAGAAAAGAATAAAAGGAAAATCTGTACTCAAATATATCGATTTAGAATGTTCTTTTTTATTACTTTCTTTCTTGCATAAAAATAAATAGATTTTTTTAACTAGGTGTTATGTATAGACTGTATTATTTTATATTATTATTACCATACAATCTATAAGATATTTCGCAGTAATTTTCATTGTATTATTTTTTCTTTTTCGTTTACGTTTTATTTTAAAGATTATATCCTCGCATCAATTCAAAGCAAAACTTTTACTCGGTATAAGCGGTTATAATGGCTGCATTTCCTGATATTTACAATTTTCCTGAATTTTCTCTTAAAATTGTACATGGAAATCCAGATTTATATTAAATTTGAGGTTTAACTGATTCTAATAAGACACATTAGTTAAAAAAAATTTAGAACTTTATTAAGCATGAATACCTTAACATCTATGGAAGAAGAATTAACATAATAGATATATGTTTTAACGTCATCGTGTCTATGGAGATACTATGAAATTATAGTTCATGAGAGTAATTGATTATACTGATAGTGATATATTATGTACGTATCTACATCTACGCAAAATTATATAAATATTTATATGATATCTACCCTACCATTTTTTACAATATGTTTTATTATAAACAACTCGTGAAGCATACATGTTTTTAATATAAAATACATTTTAATTTCGCAAATACATATATACCTACCATAACGTTGCTTTAATGACAAAACATCGAATGTGCAAATTTGCCGGTTTCGACTTTTCTGTTGGAAAATAATATATTTTTTTCAGTCTGCAGTGCCAAAACAGCAAATGCGAATATTGAATATTTTTGAAATATTTTTATACTAGGAAACATACCTATAAATAAATTACCTTTGGATATTTAACAACAAATTGAATTTTATTTCCCTTTTGAAAAATTAGAAAAATGCAAATTCGTTGTTTTGGCAGTGGACCAACGATATGCTTTACAACTTTTGAAAAAAAAATATCTACTATAATCTTTAGCAAAATTGATTTTTTTAATACATCGTACTGTAGACAAATCGTGAGGCATATATTTTTTTAATATAAATCAAATTTTAGTTTCGCAAATATAAACCAGGTAAGTAAAAATTTTTATATGTATTTTTTTTGAATAGAAATGTTTTTAATTTTCTATATTCATTTATTTGTTGTATCCGTATAATTTGTCTTTTTCTCCTTCTTTGGGTATTAAGTCGCTATTTTATATAAATTATTTATATATTTTTTTAAATAAACCATGTGTAGCAAAAGGATGGTTCAGATTGTTTTTTTCTCCAACCTATTACTAATCCTTTTGGCGCAGAGATTTATTTAACAAATTCTTTAAATAATTTATAAGATGGTGGATACCCAAAGCTGGTGCGAGGAGAAATAGTTTTTTTATTATAAATAAATTAAACAGCGTTATTAACAAAAATTAACAATTTATTTAATATTAATGAATATACGAAATTTTCATTGTTTTTGAGAAATAAATATTTGTTCACTATAAATAAATTAAAAACGGAATTAATGTATTCATCAACAATAAATCCACGCAAATTTCTGTAAAAAAGTCTTATTCCTGAGAAATAAATATTTAATGCTCAGAAACAAATATTTAATGTTCAGAAACAAATGTTTAATGTTCACAAATAAATATTTAATGTTCAGAAACAAATATTTCTCACAAATAAGTATTTTGATTTAATTGATAATATTAAATATTCGGCTTTTAATCAAATAAATGCCTTAATTCTCCCAATTAAATGTTTAGTTCGCCAAATACAAAGAAATCATTTATTTGGTTGAAATAAAATTTATTTCTCCCAACTAAATCATTCTCTCAGTGTACATATAATTGGCTTAGATTCACTAGGAAAACGATGATTTATAAAGATTCAATGAAACATCGTTTATGCCAAAGTATAAATTATATATCTAATGATATTTATATATTTAACATTACTTTTGAGCAGTTGAAAAAATTTTGTAATTACGATTTGTAGTTCTAAATTGGTATTTTCTTATTTATTTTTATACAAAAAATTCCTTCAATTAAAATACTGTAAAATTTTTAGCATATTTAGTTTTAATATATTTTTTAAGAATAATTTACATCAATTTCGTACTATTTTGGTTTGTTACCTGTTATGTACTGAGCAAATAAATGAATAAATGACTAAAAAGAAAAATGTGCTGTGACGTAGCTTCACGTCTCACAATCTTTTACTCCGATTCAGAATTTACTACAAAATCCCTACTAATAGTGGCATTGCAACTACTAATATTATGCTTTCTAAAAATGACATAAAATTTTGACGCTTTTACAACTGCAAGTCTGTTCCATGCCAATGGAACAACGAATATATCTTCTTTAGGGTACTAAAATAACATATAGAAAAATCTGAAAAATCGGTCGAAACCCAGGCTCTTGTTACCCTGCTATTAATTTTACATATTATATTATTTTTTATTGCCTTTGCTTATTTAGTTTTTATATTGTTTTTTAAATACACACATCAAAATGATCCTTGAACACAAAAACGTAACTTTTTTTCGAAAACTTCTCAGATCCCGTCTAATCATATTTCACCACAATATCCTACGTTTTTCGGTTTTTTGGAACTTGTATAAATAGAATTTCTGGTGTTTTTATTGAAGTATTTTTACACATCGGCACAATACACCAGTAAATATGATAATTTTGAGGAGTTGATCATTATAGATATGTAAATACTTCAGTTAAAATTTCACAACAATCACAACACAAAATATAACACCACCTGTTTACATTTAACAACGTGTTTTGCCTGCTTTGTGTTCACCAGTTGCACTATGATAGTTCCTGTTCTGTGACGTCACCGGATCGATCTGCCCAGCAGGCGGTGTGTGAGCGCGTAATGGATTAATTCAAACTTTAATGTTGAATAACTTTTGTAAAAGACAAAGTAAAAAAAAATCATTTACACACTGTTTTTTGTATTAGATGGAGATTCCAAAAAATGCCAGAACTATATTTTTTGCAACTATGAAATTATTTTCGAATTTATCATGCTTAAGAATGAAAGATATATCGCAGGTAACATTATTATACAATACATACATTATGTACAATAATGGACGCGATGAACTGTTTTAAACATAGTTTTATTTGTTTTTAACGTGTTTTTTTAGCAAGTAAGAAAATGTAAATAAATGAATAAACAAAGATATAATAAAAATCAAATAGAAATTGGGACAAATTTTGAATTTGATTTGAAAGAAAAATAATGCTAAGTTTTAAACAAAGAAAAACTCAAGAAACTATAATATTAAAAAAAAAAAAAACGGATTTATTAACAACACTGACTGCTATTATTTTAGAGATATAAAAGAATATATATTTCTATAATTTTTGTCTTCTTTTGCACACGCAATGCATTTTATATGGCAGTTTAGGATAGGATACTATACTAAATTTTAGGTTTTAGTTAGTATTTAAAAAACTTTAATTGAAATTAAGTCTTTCTGGGTGAAAAAAATCAAAAGAACTGTTGAACTGCTGCTACTAAATGTAAAAGTAGAGAGGGTTATTATATTGCGCATTTTCCGAGCGATGTACTACTTATAGTCCTAAGTGCAAAGTTTTGAGTACTTTAATTATTAAGCTTTAAATAATTTTGGTCAACAAGGTTTAATAAGTTGTGCAGAGCAGTAGTTGATTATTTCTTACAATTATATTTTTCTATCCTCCTCAGGCCTCTTTTCGTACAGCTACTCGCTTGCCTTGATACTTGAAGCACGAGGATATTTGGCTGGCTCCGGGCGGGAGGACTGGAAGAGAAATATCCGTAATTATAATCGCAGAATAAATTTGTATTGATTGATTGATCGATACTCAACTAGGAGTCCCAGAGAATCGAGTTCTGGCTGAGCATTAGAAATATCCTCGAAAAAAATTTATCTAATTATTAAGTGTGCATTAAAAAAAGGAAATTTGGAATTTAATTTTATGACAAGCAAAACAACAACATTTCCTGTCCCAAATTTGCAAACTTTTTAACACGATTTTTAAGTTCGCTTACTCTTCCGTATTTTTGCTAAAGGAATGTTAGCAGTAATATCCTTTATTTTTAATATCACTATATCGATACCATTATAGGATACAACAAATTAAAATGGAGTTTATCACAATATACTATTTAGGATTGTCTAATACAGACAAACTTCTTTCTTTAGTATTTTGTTCTAAAATAGAAAAAAAGAGATAGTTTTCTCTTAATTGTGTATTATATTGTTACGTGTTTGCTATCCACACAAACACCTCTACTCGTAGATTCGTTGATTGAAAGTCCAGGTAACACTTACTCACTACTTTATTTACTAATTAACAATTAACAACAATAAATTAATCACTGTCCTAATTATAATTACACTTGAACACTTATAAGTCTCTTTCGTATTTCTTCTTTACTCGTTCACGCTCGACTTCAGACTAATTCTCTGCCCACTCTGTGCCTTATTTATATATCCATTTACACAGTCTAGCGCATTCCAGAATATTTCCGGCCGTTCGCGTTCAATTCCAGTCTTATCTAACCAGTCTACATAGTCCAGTGGCGTAACAATATTTTAGACCTTTTACGTTCATTGATATCAATGTTATTTCCTTAAGAAAGAAATTTATTTTCTTCCGAAGTTTTTCGAAAAATGGAAACCAAAAAAGAAAATTCCTTATGGAGCGATAATCTTGGGACACTACACATATACACACAGAATGTACTCGAAATTGGCGGTATAAATTTAACGAGCTAATTTTACTCATCAGCAACTATAAAAAAAGTTCCAATGAATTAATGTCCGAATGAGTTTACTACGGAAATCATAGTTTCTTAATGTTATACTCCCAAAAGTAGTTTTTTTTCCAAAATCTTCAAAATGACAAAGCAAAAGTTTATTAATGTGTATCTAGTATTAAAAGCAATACATTCCCGGGCAACGATGTAAATTGAAGTCCGGGAATGTGCTTTTACTACGAGGTACACATACAATTTTTTCTAAAATCGCAATCAATAAATTAAGGAATTTTTATTAATGCATAAATTGCAAAAATGTTCTCTCTTGTCCTAAATGTAGCCTTAAGCATGAGTTATATGTTTGCCAAGCTGAAAAGTTTAAATGTATAAACTATTCTGTCTTAAAGGAAAAATCCCCCGACTTAAATATTGACATAGAACACGCAGCTTGGGATCATGATAGTTGTCATACTTATAAAATGGCTATCATAAAACTAAAATGTGATCTAGGTTATCAATAGCAATTAGATATCTCCCCTACTGATATCCCCATCTGTTCTAGTCCCACCGTCAAGGACATGCGCAACTCTAGTTATGCCTTCCACAATATATCAATATACTATCGGATTAAACACCAAATTAAGGACTCTGTATGATAATGCATCTGTTTGTAACTACGACATTTTAGCCTTTTCGGAAACGTGGTTAAACGAAAATTTAGAAAATCCTGAAATACTAGATAATAATAAATTTAATATATTCAGATATGATCGCAACTTGAAAGCCACTAATTGCAGCAAAGGCGGTGGGGTTATGCTAGCGGTTAGTTCTGCTATACTAGCTGTAGATCTAAAATTATGTGATTCTAACTTTAAGTCAATACCAACTGTAGATATCGTTGGTGTTAAAATATCAATACACTTAAGCCATCTCTACATATTTGTCATCTATATTCCTCCAAATAGTTCTATCGACGTTTATAATTCAATATTCGATTCGTTCTGTTCTCTTAATTATTTATTTGACTCCGATTTACTGATCCTCGGTGACTTTAATATTCCCGAATATTTTTCATTTAACAACAGTACTGCAACGCCTAGATTAGAAACAATCTTAAATTTCCAAAACTTCATGAATTTTTACCAGTATAATAATATAGTAAATATAAATAATCGTATCCTAGATCTAGTGTTGAGTAATAAAGATTGCCTAGTAGAAAAAGCAGTTGACGTCATAATTAGTGAAGATGTACACCATCCGTCTATTTATATAAGTTGTGGAATTTTAAAGGAAAACTTAGTACATAAAAAAAAACCTAACAAATCCTTACACAAGTACAATTTTAAGAAAGCCAATTTTCCTCTCCTGTATCAATGTTTACTTGAAACTGATTGCAGCTTTTTAGATAATTGTGTAGATGTTGATTCGGCTACACAATTGTTTTATAATCAACTTGACTTAATTTTTAGCACCCATGTGCCGAAAGTAATTGCACCGTCGCAGCTACCCACCCTGGTTCAGTTATTCTATAATAAAAGACATTAGGAGAAAGCACTCACTCTGGAAAAAGTACAAAAATTCTAATGATATCACTTTCTATAATGAATTTAAACAACTTAGGCGTAAATTCAAAACTGACTCCGAAAAGTCACTTAAAGAATATTTAGCCAACTTAGAAAATAATATAGTACAAGATCCCTCTAATTTCTGGAAATTTATTAATAAAAAAAACGCTTATGCTGGTATACCTAATAACTTGACTGTTGATAATAGAAATCTCACCGATCCTGAAGAAATATGCAATGCATTTGCTCAATTTTTTCAGCAATCCTATAACACTCCTACTAACAAAAATGACAACCTTGTGAAAAATTTTAATAACTATGATCAACTTAACTCGCCTGTAATAACTGAAAATAATGTTCTCATTTGTTTAAAATAATTCAGGCCCAAGCTGACAAGCGGACCAGATGGAATTCCTGCTTTCATATTACGTGACTGTGCGTCAATATTTGCAGAACCCCTTTCTAAACTTTTTAATTTATCCTTAAAAATGAATACTTTTCCCTCGCAATGGAAATTATCCAAGATAACCCCAGTTTTTAAGAAAGGTGATCGGTCCGAAATCGGTAACTATCGTCCAATTGTCATAATCTGTAACTTTGCCAAATGTTTCGAAATGCTATTATTTGATCACACATTTTCCCATTGCAAACACTTGATCACAGAGGCTCAACATGGTTTTGTTAAAGGCAGATCAACTGTAACAAACTTATTTTGTATGACAGAATTTTTAACTGATGCTATCGATGAGGGATTTCAAGCCGACGTGATTTATACTGATTTCTCGAAGGCCTTTGACAGAATCGACCATGATATACTATTAAATAAGTTAATTAATTTTGGTTTCTCTCAAGACTTCCTGACGTTTTTAAAATCTTATTTTTCAAATAGGATCCAACATGTAGTATATCGTGGTTGTAATTCTGTTGAAGTCTCGGCTACGTCTGGCGTTCCCCAGGGATCGATATTAGGACCTCTTTTTTTGTTTTATTCATCAATGATATTGTTGATAGCCTAACAGTTTCATGCTTATTATATGCTGATGATTTGAAAATCTTTTGCAGAGTTGCAAGTATTGATAACTGTCTAGAACTACAACAAAACTTAATTCTTGTCAAAGACTGGTGCATAAAAAATAATCTACCTTTAAATATCAAAAATTGTAATGCAATGTCGTACTCCAACAAAAAAATCTTTGATACATTTCGATTACTCTCTCGATAATAACATACTCTCAAGACCTGACTCGTTTTGTGATTTGGGAGTCATTTTTGATACAAAGTTGTCCTTTAATAGTCACATTGCTTATATTGTCACAAAGTCGTACAAAGCTCTAGGATTTATTATCAGAAATAGCCGTAACTTTCAGAATATTGATACACTGAAACTACTATATACCACCTTTGTCCGCTGTAATTCAGAATATGCGTCAACCATATGGTGTCCTAATTACGCTACATATATTGATAATCTGGAAGGAATTCAGCGCAGATTTTTAAAATATGCCAAGTTTAGAACAGATGGGGAATATCCTGCTATTGGTTTCCCGCAACACGAGCTTCTCGCAAATTTTGGTCTTGACTCGCTTGAGCAGAGACGCAAAAAAGCATATCTGACTTTCTTGCACAAGATTATTCATAACAGTATAAACTGTACCCAAATTCTAGGTATGTTAAATTTTCACACTTCTAGAGTTGGGGCAAGACAGAGAAATTTGTTTTATCTACCAACTGCACGAACGAATCTAAAAAAAATATTCTCCTCTGTACAATATGTGTAATAATTATAACTCACTAAATTGCGGAATCGACATTTTATCCTGCAACATCCAGTCTATTAAAAAAATTGAATTTATAGCCGCCTTATTTCTTAGCTTCTTTTTAGTTGGTTCCCTACTATTATACTTTTCTTGACTATTTTAGTATATTCTTTAATCTATTCTGTCTCTGTGTATACTCATATTTAATATTTATTCTTGTTAAATTTCAATTGTTTATGAATTACGTGTATACTTATATCTTTTTCTGTACTGTTCCTATTCTGTAATTGGGTCTTTTGGACCTGTTGAATAGTGTAAAATAAAATAAAAATAAAAATAAATAAAAAATAACATTTTTTATTAAAATCTAATTGCTTGTGAAATCGTTTCTTTGACAATCACTGTTTATTTATTGTTGTGATAAAAATCTGATTCAGTGCTTAGTTTGCTCTAATACTTGTTAACAAAACATTAAGAAATATTTACAATGGACAATGATGATGATGTCCAGATGTTTGAGACACCACTAGAGTTAGTAACTGCAAAAAATGTGACTTTAAATTTAATGTTGTATTTTTTACTAAAAAAAATGCATTTTTTTTGTGAGTTGGCGATCTGGTGGTTGAAGACAATTTAAGCGTTGCCAGTTATTATATAAGACTGGCTAATATGTATATTATAAAATAAATGTTCTCTTTGATACTTTTTGTACAAGTAAAATTTTTACGTATTAGAGCAACAAATATTTACTTGACTACCATAATGATCACGAGCTCACGGCACACTGATCGATCAGCCGCATATTGCGAATTAGTGCAAAAGAGGTCACTGTAGCATGTCTCTGACGCGTTTCGTCTGTCGTCGCAAGTTTTCAACGGCAACCTTTAGCAAATGCCAAAAAAGCATTTTTCGATAGAGTGGCCAGCTATATTTAACCTATTTTGATTTTGAATAATCCTGGAGGGAAAAAGCTATCGAGGTGTAATTTTGATTCACTGCAAGTTCTTTCATTTTGTCGTTAAAACCGGATATACCGGAAACAAAATGGTCGATTTTCAGGTGTAGGAAAATCTTTTTAATGGAACATCCCATACATTTTTCCAATTTTTTTTTTGAATAGTTATTTTTAAAAATAATGAATATTCGAATTAATTCCTACATGTCGATGGAAACTTTTGTAAGACCTTATTTACAGACATAAGTGAATTAGTAATAATCATTAATCAGTTAAAAAAAGATCACATTTTTATTTTGGATTTTATAAATTTGAGGCAAAATTCTCTACATAGCAGAGACAACCTGAGACGTGCAAGTGGATAGAAAATTTTGTCCGATATTAACATTTATTCGCTATCTCTATTTAATATAAGAATAGTCAAATAGCTGTCCTAGTCCGATAAAATGGAAGGTGAAAGCAGAGGGCAGCACTTGCACTACTGTCATTTCTGTTCTATCTCGCGCTTTTTCTGTGGTATTTATCTGTCAACTTGAACTGACGAAAGAAGTGTTTGTTATTTTGTCGTGATTTTGATTATTTCTCGTTGTATTTTGTGATATTTGTGTGTTAAACACTATTTCTCTTCTTAAAGACTACCAATTTCATACAACTGGTAAGTTATAAAATTATAAATAATTTTATCCACTATATCTAACCTATATATTAATCAGAAAGGATAAACAGTATTAAAAAATGTGCTAACTGTATCCTTTACCTATTTCATTCCTCATAATAAACTTTGAAATTTGTTGTAGGTTATTTTTTGTTTGAGATGGCCACAGAGTCTCGAATTAGATTGTGTTATGTGTGTGGTTCTTCGGAGGACGATGTGGCAAAACTTCATTATTTACATTCAAAGTTGGAAAGGTAAATTAAGGCCTGCACTAAATTAATAACACTTCTAACAGCACCATTTTTTATGTTTTACAGGTCAAAAATTTGGCAAGAGAATATGGGTATACATTACACTGAAGAAACTCTTCAAAATTATGGGATATGCTCCCGTCATTTTACTGTTGAGAGTTATGTCGACCTAAGTAGTCATAGGTTGACCCGCAATGCAGTCCCCACACTTTTTCCATGTCGTCAGTTGGCAACATACCAAGTGCAAGCAGGTAATATGTGTTTTACAAAATGTTGGTGGTGAGGGGTCCTTAGATATCAATCCATAGTTGTTACTAATTAGCTTGGTAGAATTATTGCAGACTTTTTACTATTATTTAATTTTTTCAAAATAAAGAAATATAGATTTGAACCAATAAACATGGTCGCTAATATCTATCTCATTTTACTTCAGATCTAGCCTCAAGCGAGGCCTCAACTTCAAAGAATATACCTTATGAGTTGGCGGAGGAATTTCCTAGCATAGTGAAGGCAGCTAGTGAATTTTTGGAGGAGATTCCCAGCACTTCTGTATCAGATCAGAATGTCACCGTTCGAAAACGACCGGGGAATTATTAGAATTGGGATTCCTTGGTGGTGTAAGAGGCACAATGAGGCACAGAAGCAAAATAAAAAAGATGCTCATGAGGCAAAATGAATAAAAGAATCATAAAAAAATTGTGCTTGAGAGACAAAGAGAAAACTGAAGATTCTTTCGCATAATTAGAACCTTAATTTTTATAGAGCCACGTTGCGTGCCACACAATACATGATTTTTTTATCTAGCACTTAATAACATTTTAAGGTAGTCTCTGCAAGTCAAGCCTAATAAATATTTTAAATTTAATTATAATCATTAAATAATATTCTTTTTCTGCAACCTTCTAGAAATTTAACTGTGATCAATTTTTTGAGTGGAAAATACATATTTACAGGTCTAGCCCGGCAAAGTGACATAAGGATTTGTAAAGTCTTTACCGATTCCTTATGTCATTTTCTGTTGACAAAAAGTATCCGATAACAATTAAAAATGAGTATTCCAGTCTTCTTTGAAAGTAAACGTCTGATGTCTGTCAGTTGAATTTTATATTTTATTAAAGTTAAATAGTTTTTTGAGACTAGCAGGAACCGTTGCAGAAAAAACATTGTACACAACCCACCCAGAAAGTGACTTTACTGGACTCGCCAGGGCTTTTGCAATGGAAATTGCCAGCTCGCCCTGTTAAGAATCACTTTCCGGTCTTGTTGTATAAATAACTATCATGCTTTCTTGATATTTTCTGTAATATATTGACAAAATGTCCTAAATTTGCTTTTTTTGTATTTTTCCGATTTTAATAAATTTTGTACAAAATATTATTACCTACCTACTTGTGTTTTGAGTGTTATGTTAATTATCCAATACAAAAACATATTTCTTTTAAATCTTATGTTAAGCGGTTCAACAAGGTTACAATTAACCTTTTGATTAGTTTAACATAAAAATTAATTGACCTCTAGTTTTGTATTCTAACTTTAAAATAGCTTTGTTTCTGCAGCAATTGGTGATCGTTTGTGGATCATCAGAGATAGTCACTCGGTTAGTTTTTAACTTCCAGCGAATAGAAGTATTTAAAAACAACTAATCGACTACTTCTGGTCCACAAACGATCACCAACTGCTACAGAAATAAAGCTTATAAATAATATCAATAAAATAATAAAAAGGGGGTTTTGAATTTTTTGCGGGCGTTTGCTTCTTGCGCCATCTACTTTCACCTTCCATTACAATCGACCAATTTAATACTGCGGATTAAATTTTAGCACGTACTTGCGCGTCTCGGGTTGTCTCTGGAGTGGCCAGCTATATTTTAACCCATTTTGATTTTGAATAATCCTTGAGGGAAAAAGCTATCGTGGTGTAATTTTGATTCACTGCAAGTTCTTTCATTTTGTTAAAACCAGATATACCGGAAACAAATAGTCGATTTTCAGGTATAGGAAAATATTTTTAATGGAACATCCCGTACATTTTTCCTTTTTTTTTTTGAATAGTTATTTTTAAAAATAATGAACATTCGAATAAGTTCCTACATGTCGATGGAAACTTTTGTAAGACCTTATTTACAGACGTAAGTGAATTAGTAATAATCATTAATCAGTTAAAAAAAGATCACATTTTTATTTTGGATTTCATAAATTTGAGGCAAAATTCTCTACATGTATGTCACCCTAAATTGAAAAAATACGGTGCAGATTCCCTCATCTTGCTCCCTCATAGACGTCTATGGACAAGACGCTGTTCCTTGCGCCACTTTAGTTGATAGTTTTATAACAAAATTTAAAAATAAATAATTTTAATTTTCAAGTTATTAAATTATTTAGGTACTTTTCCGTATCAAATTTTGATGGTTTATGCCCTCTAGCATTCATAAATAATTAAATGAAACTGACATTTTCGTTATAAGATATGATTAATTAATTTTAAAAGTAGACATAATACTCGTACAACAAGATAAGTAATTCGAAACACATCTCTTTGAGTTGATTTAATTGCTTTGTCCTCGACAAATTTTTATTTATATTCTTCCTAATACTTTATCTAGTGTCATAATTTGATGGCTCCTAATTTATTTCTAATTTATTCGTATTTTATCAACTTTAATCCAATATATCATTCATAATTTAAAACACTACAGAAGTAAATGTAAATAAAACGGAATGAAATGAATAATTCTCCATTTTGTAGAATACAGATATTATACAGTGTGTCCGTAAAGTATGGAATAAATTCATTATTTCTTAAACCGAAAATATTTATAAAAAAATCCTCGGACACATCGATTTTCAATTGTGCACTTTATCCTTTATTTTTTGATTATGACGTCATCACTGTTTCCGTTATGACGTTATCAATTTATTGTTTTTTTGGAACAACTCCCAAATTGTATCATACTTAGGATTTTAAATTGATAAGTTGAAAGATACGGCCGTCTTAAATATAAGAAGTTACTAATTTTGCATGCTTTGTTCGAACAAATAATAGTCACTAGAACTAACAGTTAGTTAATTATAAAAACAATTTATAGTAAATGTTCGACCTGTACTCCTTGTTGTAGCTGACAGAATAAAGTGTTGCTGAACCTTGTTTATAGTTTCCTGAGAAGTATTGTTTATTTCTGTTCTAATTTCTCTCTCTTAATTCAACTATGATTTCCGGTTTGGTTTTTTAAACTAAGTTTTTAAAATGGCCCACAGAAAATAATCTAATGGATTGAGGTCAGGTGACCTTGGTGGCCATTAGATGGGTCCACGTCTACCAATCCACCTGTTCAGAAATATTTGGTCAAGATACCTTTGAACGTCTGCTGCATAATGGGAAGGCGCACCATCCTGATACCAAAGGCTTTCGTTAACATTTCCAGGATTAATTCTACTAGGGAATAAATTTAATGACGTCGGGATGAGATAGCCCATTAAAAATTGGATATATGCCGGTCCGTTTACAATTCCAGTGAAAAAATAGGGTCCAATGATTCTATTTCTTACAATTCCCGCCATCATATTTATCTTTTTTGGATACTGTATGTTCTGCTCCCACATCCATCGAGGATTTTCCGTTGCCCAGTATCTACAATTCTGACGATTCACCTCACCATTTAACTTGAAAGTGCATTCAAAGGAGAAAAAAATATTTTTTATCAGAAGAGGATCACCATTGCACGTATTCAACCTTTCACAAAATTGTATCCTCCGATCTGGATCATCATCACTTAGTTCTTGCACAAGCTGAATCTTAAAGGGATTCCAATTTTCTAATTTTAATACCATATGTACTGACGTTTTAGTAGCATCATATTCGCGACTAACCTGGCGAACACTGGTATGTGGATTTTCTTCAACAGCTAGTAAAATATTTAAATTTTCTTCAACAGCTAGTTAAATATTTAAATTTGTATCCTTGTCAACAACTTTGGTTACTTTTGGTTTAACTTTGACAACTAGGTTATACCGGAAGCAACAACAAAATGCCCTACAATCCCGCCCGTTCTTTTCACAAGCTTCAGTTTAAAAAATCACTATCATTGAACTAAAATTGGTTTCTCTGACTCTTTAATTTGTTTATTTGAGTCCTATTTAATTGGGAGACATCAATTTGTTGAATATGGAGGCTATCGTTCTCAATCATATACAGCAGTATTGGGAGTTCCGCAAGGATCAAATTTAGGATCCCTTTTATTTCTTATTTTTATTAACGACCTAACAGCTAATATTAATTCTCACCACCTACTATTTGCTGATGATCTCAAAATTTTCCTAGAGATAAGTTCTATAGAGGATTGTATCTTACTGCAAAATGAAATTAATAAAATTTCTAGCTGGTGCTCGGCCAATTCTCTAAAGTTAAATATTGGCAAATGTAAGGTTATGTCATATACAAGGAAGGACACTACAGTTACCTTTCAATATAAAATAGATAATAACATTTTAGATCGTTGTGTGAATTATAAGGATCTGGGAATTATTTTTGACCCAAAACTTACTTTCAACAATCATATCGATGAAATGGTCAAATCGGCATCTAGAGCCTTAGGTTTTTTAGTAAGAAATTGGGGCGGTTTTGTGAATATTGACACCCTGAAACTGTTATACATATCATTTATAAGAAGTAAATTGGAGTATGGCTGTATTATTTGGTTTCCCATATATCAAAATTCATTGTCACGCATTGAATCAGTTCAACGCAAATGTCTGAAATTTATGTTTTTCAAATGTAATGGATCTTATCCTCCCCGAGGTACAGACAACAATATGCTGTTTAATATGTTTGACCTTAAATCTCTCAGATTCAGAAGAGATGTTGTCGTTTTATCCTTTCTTTATAAATTAATTAGTCACAATGTTGATTGTTCATTTCTTTTAAGTAAACTAAACCTATCAGTCCCCAGATTAGAATCCCGTCAAAACAACCTCTTTTACTGCGATGCTCCTCGTACAAACCTTATGATAAAGTCACCAATCTTTAATATGTGTAAAACTTTTAACACCATTTCATCTTTATGTGATATCAACTATGACAGTTTAGCTAAAATAATTCATATATATGAAGAAAACTGTGCTTATTAAATTAGATTATTTCATATCACTATAATATATTTTACTTTTATGTGTGAGTTTTCTTGTAAACTCTTAATGTAATGTTAATGACTATGTGTATTGCAAATTTGTGTATTTTATATCACACTATACTTAGTTTTAAGCTTTTCCTGTAATTGGGTGCTTTAACCTGTAGGAAATAAATTACTTATTTTTTTTTTTTTTTTTTTTTTTCGGTTTCCCGATGCCGGTCAGTCCTCCCGTGGCCTCCGACGCCTCACGGGAGTCGCGCCGGCGCAACAACTACAGCCACTCCCCACATTCCGCAGGGTTAGTGACTGTAGATACCAGAATCGTGTGCCCTAAGCAGACGGAGAGAACCCAGAATGACCGCCTTCTGCATTTGACCTGCCGGCCACTCGGCTGGTTTTCGGCAGGCCGGTATGATCTTCAGTTCCGAGAGCAGCGTAGGTTTTATCCCTCCGAGTACACCGATAATAAGGACGACCATTTTGACCGAGTAGCCTGGGTACAGCACTTGGAGCTCGTACCGGAGATCGCGATATTTGGTCCGTTTCTCCTCCTCCTTCAAGGTGATGTTTTTCTCCGCAGGTGCCGAGAACTCGATAACATACATCACCTTGAGTTGATGGTCGAGGAGGACTATGTCAGGCTTGTTGGCTTGGATTAGCCTGACAGTCGGGAACGAGTAGTTCCAGTAAATCCGGCATTTCTCGTTCTCGACAACGGACTCAATATCTCCGGGGACGTAAGGCAGCACTGGTGTCTGCTCTACCCCGTACGAGTGCCTTAGATGGTAGTATAGCACTCGTAAGGCCGCGTTATGTCGGTGGATGTAGGCCGAAATCGCATATGTGACATGCAGAAAGTAAATGCATGAGCGATTCCGGCGCCTGATGGCAGGTCCTGCAGTTGATATCAGGAACCTCTACACGCCACACGCGGCTACGGTAGACCAAGGTGTTGATAACACCATCTTGGCAGGCCATAATGAATCCCTCGGTCTCCGACTTAAGCCCTGCTGACCTTAGAAAGGCGAAGGTCAGCCTGGTCGATAAACCCAGTGTTTCTATGTTCTTATAGAAGACACCATGCTGGGGTTTATCGACGTGCTGCCGAAACAGATTTTCCTGTTCGGCAGCTCTTATTCGGGCTTTCAGACGATTTGGCTGAAGTTCGGTGACTGACTCAACATCAGCACCTCGCCGGCCTCCTCGCCTGATGTCAAATGCGAGACCGAGTTCATCTGCGGCTCTTTTTGCTGCCTTAAATAATCCTGCTCCCACTCCTACAGTTTCGTGATGTTTTACGAACCGCAAGAGGGGATCTGAGCTCCTGAGTATGTTACATGCCATACTCAGTACTACTCTGCCATGCGTACACTCCAGGCTCAAGAGTCCTCGGCCCCCCCGTTGACGTGGGAGGTACACACGAGGAACGGACGATCTAGGATGAATACTTCTGTGAATATTCATCATCTTGCGGGTATCTCTGTCTAATTGACGCAGCTCATCTACCCTCCACTTTACTACTCCGAAGGAGTAGAGCAGAATCGGAACGGCAAGCATATTAGTTGCAGACACCTTGTTCTTCCCCGAAGGTTCGGAAGACCAAATCTTTCGGAGGCGGTGTCTGTACTTGTCGCGGAGAGATTCCTTTATTTGTGTTACATCCTGGATGTGCCTTTGTTGCACACCCAGGTATGTATAGGTCTCTCCGGCATCCAGATGTCTTAGGATGCTTCCGTCTGCGAGCTGCGCATCTTCAGGGAATTCCCCGCATCGTCCTCTCTTGAGGTGGACGACTGCACATTTGTCCAACCCGAACTCCATACCAATTGCCCGCGTATATTCTTCGACCACCCTAAGAGCGTTTTGTAATTCGCGCTCTCCGGAGGCATAAAGTTTAAGGTCATCCATATAAAATAGATGGGTGACCTTATGCCTCCGGTCGGTGGGTGGCCCACATTGATATCCGCGGGATTGGCGGAGCCCAACAGACAACGGCAGCAGTGAGATGCAGAAGAGGAGAGGACTCAGGGAGTCACCCTGGAAAACTCCTCTCCTAAATGCCACCTGCCCTGTCGTGACCCGCTGTGCACCTGATGTTATGGTGAAGCGGGTCTTCCAGAGCGGCAGCAGCTGTTCTATGCATCTCACTAGTGGTGCTGGTACCGCAAGACATTCGAGCAAGTACAACAATAGCTCATGCGATGTTGTATCAAATGCCTTGCGGTAATCAATCCAGGCCATCGATAGATTCCGCTTGTATTGCACAGAATCCTGTGTAATACAGCGGTCTATCAGCAGGCTGTCCTTGCAACCTGCCATGCCCTTCTTGGCACCACGCTGTTCGTGTATCTGCTGGAAGACCGGATCAGCAGACCTCAGCGTCCTAGCATACAAGATACGTGTAAATATCTTGTAGCAGGAGTTAAGGCATGTGATCGGCCTATAATTCCTCGGGTCGGAAAGATCCCCCCTTTTTGGGGATTAGCACAGTACGTCCCTCGACGAACCAGTCCGGAATCTGCTGCCCCTCGTTCAACCATGAGTTGAAAACTCACGCCAGACGGCGGTGAGTGGAAGGAAATTTCTTCCACCACCAGTTGTTAATGCCGTCTGGGCCCGGGGCAGCGAAGTTCTTGGTACCAACAAGTGCTTGTTGGACTTCCTCCGTACTGATTGCCGGGCACACTTCTTCTGGCTCTTCAAGATATCTGTGACAGAGAGCCTCGAAGTGTGCAATTGATGGAGTGTCGCTATTGAATGGACGCGGCGTTTCGTAGATTCCCTTCCAGAAGGTTTCGACATCTTCTACAGTCGGCGGATTCTCGACAACACGCTGTGGCTCTTGAAAGAGGCGGGAAGGATTCGTACGGAACAAATTGTTTTGTTCCATACTCCTCACCCGCCTCTTCAATGTTTTCTTTATCGCCATGAGCGCTCGGATCCTATCTAGACAGTGCTGCTTGATGGTAAGCATCACTGTCAGATTTAGAGTATGGTGTTGACGTCTTAATCCGGCAGCTATGCGCCGGATCCTGGGAGTAAAAACTCTACCAGTCGTCTTATATTCCACCACACTCTGGATCCGAGAAGCATGTTGTCTGGTCGACTGTATCTTGCCTTCGATTTTTTGTACACGCCGCTTGGCTTTCTCGACCCCGTGATTGGTTGACCTCTCACGGGGGACGAGTTGCTTCGCGGCGTTGTACACGGCGCAGTTGATTTGCCAGATGTCTACATCTTCCGGAATTTCCTCATCGATGACCGCGTCCATTCTAGCCAGGTCTTGTGGCTTTAGGTTAGCCCTGGTGTTAAGGCTAACCCTCGTCCTTAAGTCTACACCGGTGAACTCTAAAGGATGTTCCCCATCAGCTGGTAATTGCCGCGGTGGGATTGCGGCTGGCAGTTCTTCCAGCTGGCGGGGTGCCCTTACGTAACCCGTCCTGAGCAGAAAGGATACTTGATCTCTCAGATGTTGTTGAGAGAAGGCGCAATGCTCTGGATGCATTTCACACCAAAGTGCATGCATTCGCGCCATGTATCCCCTTCGCTCAGGTTCGCTACTCTCGCGGCAGATCAGCAAGTCATCCCGAAGTTCCCTCGTCCACTTAAAGCGTCCATGTGCAATAGCATTGTCGTCATCGTTAGGACCGTCCGGTAAGGCCCCTCCCATCTGTCCTTGACCTCTATCCGATTGAGGTCGATTGTGAGGGGCCCTTCTTAGGTTATATGGAACCCGAGCTGTAAGAGTACCAGGGTGGTTAGCCCTGGTACTCCCGGCCGGCATTAGTCAGGCAGAGTTGCCTCTGCCTGTCCAGGGTGCACCAACGTGGAGGTTGCCGGTCTTTTGCACCCCTTACTTATTTATTATTATTATTATTATTATTATTATTATTTTTTTTTTCGGTTTCCCGATGCCGGTCAGTCCTCCCGTGGCCTCCGACGCCTCACTGGAGTCGCGCCGGCGCAACAACTACAGCCACTCCCCACATCCCGCAGGGTTAGTGACTGTAGATACCAGAATCGTGTGCCCTAAGCAGACGGAGAGAACCCAGAATGACCGCCTTCTGCATTTAACCTGCCAACCACTCGGCTGGTTTTCGGCAGGCCGGTATGATCTTCAGTTCCGTAGGCTTTATCCCTCCGAGTACACCGATAATAAGGACGACCATTTTGACCGAGTAGCCTGGGTACAGCACTTGGAGCTCGTACCGGAGATCGCGATATTTGGTCCGTTTCTCCTCCTCCTTCAAGGTGATGTTTTTCTCCGCAGGTGCCGAGAACTCGATAACATACATCACCTTGAGTTGATGGTCGAGGAGGACTATGTCAGGCTTGTTGGCTTGGATTAGCCTGACAGTCGGGAACGAGTAGTTCCAGTAAATCCGGCATTTCTCGTTCTCGACAACGGACTCAATATCTCCGGGGACGTAAGGCAGCACTGGTGTCTGGTCTACCCCGTACGAGTGCCTTAGATGGTAGTATAGCACTCGTAAGGCCGCGTTATGTCGGTGGATGTAGGCCGAAATCGCATATATGGGGCATGCAGAAAGTAAATGCATGAGCGATTCCGGCGCCTGATGGCAGGTCCTGCAGTTGATATCAGGAACCTCTACACGCCACACGCGGCTACGGTAGACCAAGGTGTTGATAACACCATCTTGGCAGGCCATAATGAATCCCTCGGTCTCCGACTTAAGCCCTGCTGACCTTAGAAAGGCGAAGGTCAGCCTGATCGATAAACCCAGTGTTTCTATGTTCTTATAGAAGACACCATGCTGGGGTTTATCGACGTGCTGCCGAAACAGATTTTCCTGTTCGGCAGCTCTTATTCGGGCTTTCAGACGATTTGGCTGAAGTTCGGTGACTGACTCAACATCAGCACCTCGCCGGCCTCCTCGCCTGATGTCAAATGCGAGACCGAGTTCATCTGCGGCTCTTTTTGCTGCCTTAAATAATCCTGCTCCCACTCCTACAGTTTCGTGATGTTTTACGAACCGCAAGAGGGGATCTGAGCTCCTGAGTATGTTACATGCCATACTCAGTACTACTCTGCCATGCGTACACTCCAGGCTCAAGAGTCCTCGGCCCCCCCGTTGACGTGGGAGGTACACACGAGGAACGGACGATCTAGGATGAATACTTCTGTGAATATTCATCATCTTGCGGGTATCTCTGTCTAATTGACGCAGCTCATCTAGCCTCCACTTTACTACTCCGAAGGAGTAGAGCAGAATCGGAACGGCAAGCATATTAGTTGCAGACACCTTGTTCTTCCCCGAAAGTTCGGAAGACCAAATCTTTCGGATGCGGTGTCTGTACTTGCCGCGGAGAGATTCCTTTATTTGTGTTACATCCTGGATGTGCCTTTGTTGCACACCCAGGTATGTATAGGTCTCTCCGGCATCCAGATGTCTTAGGATGCTTCCGTCTGCGAGCTGCGCATCTTCAGGGAATTCCCCGCATCGTCCTCTCTTGAGGTGGACGACTGCACATTTGTCCAACCCGAACTCCATACCAATTGCCCGCGTATATTCTTCGACCACCCTAAGAGCGTTTTGTAATTCGCGCTCTCCGGAGGCATAAAGTTTAAGGTCATCCATATAAAATAGATGGGTGCCCTTATGCCTCCGGTCGCTGGGTGGCCCACATTGATATCCGCGGGTTTGGCGGAGCCCAACAGACAACGGCAGCAGTGAGATGCAGAAGAGGAGAGGACTCAGGGAGTCACCCTGGAAAACTCCTCTCCTAAATGCCACCTGCCCTGTCGTGACCGTTATTATTATTATTATTATTATTATTATTATTATTATAGTACTTTTTCCAATACCACTGTCAGGTGTCAGGTATTTGAGTTCATATGTGAAATAAAACACCCTCGAAGTCAAAATCTTTTTTGAAAACATCTTGCCCGTATTTCATTCTCTAATTTTCTTGATGATGATTTTGTTGATGCCGACATGCCATTATAAATTCAAAGAAAATCAGTCGATATAAAAAATTGCATTGTCTGATGCTATAAAAACTGTACGATGTATTACAGAAACTTGTACAGAATCGCAAATGAAACACATTTTTAAAAACAATTGATACGCTGCCAAACTTAAAAAAAAATCAAACTCGTAATCACATAGTATTGTAAGCTGGTGCATTGGATCGAAACGATTTTGGATATGTGACACTAGCGTACATTACATGAGGTATTTAAAGTTACATTGAAATTGGCATACATTATGAGAATACTGTAAATTTACGAGGAAATGTTCTGGAAAATTTTTATACCACTGATCACGAATGTTAATCATTAACATTTTACAGATTTTTATTTGAAACTAGATAAATATCATCCATTTTTGGCGTATTTCTTTGTACTATTTTTACTAGGTTTTTAAAAAGCCACCGTTTATTTATTAGGAGAACAAATATTTTTTTGCGCTGATGGAAACTAACCACCTTAATCTCCAAACGCTTTTTTATTTACAGGTTTCTGACGGACTACTTCGTCCAAAAATTGTAAAATATATTTAAGGCCCTAAAATATACTCAAGACCACAGTTAAGAAGAATTATTATTATTTTTTAATTGTTTCTAGTTGAGTTTGTTTTCTAATCTCCCCTCGAATTCTCCAAAATTTTATTAATGAAAATATTTATCTAACAGTTTTTGTTTATAATTTCTAATAAAAATGTTAAACTATGAAAAAAGTGGATTGTTTTTGCGGTTCGGCGAATAAAGAGATTAATATATCCTATCTTTTTTTAATCCTACTTGATCAGGATTATTAGCAGTTTCTAGGAGCCTTATTGGACCGGTCCTGGAAATCTTCACGTTATTCTTCAGGAAATCACGAATTAAGTTCTCTTGACACAGACATCAATTTCACAATCAAATAAGATGCGTGGCACCATATACACAAAAATATATGTGAGAAATTTAAGAAAAAATATTTAAAGGACTTTAAAGGACCATAAATTAAACTATGAGGGAATCTAATTATAACAGTTTACTGTTCTTCCTTTCTCCTAGGTCATGGTGGAGATAGACATCACAAAAAATCTGTTATTATTTCACGAATTAAGTTACCGGGTGAGCCAAAAGATAAGTATAATTTTATACCTAGTGAAGATATATCTAATAAACTAATAAACTAATCTAATAAACTAATAAACAAATCTAATACAAGAAGTGACCAGAAGGTTCATGCAGGGAAATTAGACGACTATAGGTCTGATTCTGTATCCTTTACGTTATTTTTAACAGGGACGTTAAGACTTATAGCCAATCAGAAATAGAGATTACTGAAAAATATGGTTTCTGATTGGCTATAAGTTTTAACGGAGCTGTTAAAAATAACATAAAGGATACAGAATCAGGCCTTATGTATGTTAAAAACAAATATTTTTAATTTTTAAACGGGGATTGCAGTCATGTGACCAGATAATAAAAGAAAAACTCTTTTTTCTGTTCAAGCTTACGAAATCTTTATTGTTTCTTCATCAGGAACTCTACAATAAATTATAATTAATTAACCTAAGTTATCTAAAAAGTGAAAAGCACTTACGAAAGTGAGGTTAAAGTTTAAGTTACATTCATTGAAAAACTACAAAATCTTGACGAATTGTAGAAAATAACATTAATAATTAACTGCTAATAATATGCTACCACAACTGTATAAAAATAACAACATTGTGAATGGATGTCAACGGATCCATATTAATTTAAATTCTTAGAATTATAACAGACATCATGTGTATTTTTATGATGCAAAAAAAACAACTTAAAAAGAATTTGATTATAAAAACTTATTAAAGTGAAAAAAAGAACAATGACAGTAGATGCCAACAACTAGATGTCTTATATTTAGGGACATTAATTATTATCATTCCATACTATACAGGGTGTTTTTATCAATGTATACATTATGGTTGAAATGTAGTAAATAAGCATAAATTATGCTTAAGTTGTAAATATCCTTTCCAGAAAAGATATTGACAACTTAAGCATACAAATTCATCTTAAAAATTCAAACATTTTAGAGCATAATAACGGCAACTTTTTAAAAATAGTTGATTTGCTATCTGAATTTGACCCCGTCATGGAGGAACATGTGCGTAGAGTCCTTAAAAACGAGAAAACCAAAGCTCGCCATCTTGGAAAGAACATTCAAAATGAGATAATAGACTTGCTTCACGAAAGTGTAAAATCGCATATTATTGCTGAAATAAAAAAAGCGAAACACTATTCCTTAATATTAGATTGCACTCCTGACGTTAGTAAAGTGGAACAAATGACCCTGATAATTAGATATGTTTCCATCAATAAGTCTGATTCTGATCCAAAAGATGTCGAAATAAAAATCTACGAAAGCTTTTTAGGTTTCTTACCCGTGAAAAGATCTACAGGAAGATAACTATATGAAATTATATTTGAAGAGCTTCATGAAATGGGACTTGATGTTCAAGATATAAGAGGGCAGGGATATGATAACCGGGCTAACATTAGGGGCAACAATGCAGGAGTGCAATCTAAAATTAGGGAATTTGGATCCACGAGCATTCTACGTTCCGTGTAGTAGCTACTCGCTCAATCTAGTGGTAAATGATATATGGCAAAAGCATCCTTGGAAGCAGCCAATTTTTTTAATATGTTTAATATATTTATTCTTCTTCTTTTACTTTTCGATGGGCAATGTTTTTAAAACATGTCCAAGGATTAACATTAAAACCTTTGAGTGACACTCGATGGGAAAGCAGGATAGAAGCTTTAACGCCCTTAAGATTTCAACTTGGTGAAATATACGACGCTTTACTAAACATATATGAAATATGAAAACCAAGACATCGATATCTCAATAAGAGACGAAGCTTCGGGTTTGCTAAGTTGAATTAAATAATTTAAATTTTTATGTTCAATAGTCATATGGTATAAAATTTTAAACTGTATTAATCTCATAAGCAAGCTTATGCAAAGAAAAGATTTTAATTTGAAAAAAGCACTTGATCTTTTACAGAACTGCAAACATTTCTTTAAAAATCTTCGATCAGATAAGTCTTTCAATGAAATTATTGTTGACGCAAGAGAATTAGCTGATGAAATTAACATTGAAGCCAATTTTGAATTAACAACGCCGCGACACTGCGTAAGAAGAAAAAAGGCCAACTTTTCATATGAGGCAAGAGACGAACCAATCGAAGATCTCAAAGAAAAACACAAAATAGAATTTTTCTTCTATACTGTTGATCACTCATTAAACGTACTAGATAGTCGATGTGATCAACTGAATTACCATAGTAACTATTTTCAATCTCTATATATGATTCCAAAACCATGCCTAAAGAGACACTGACAAAGATTTGCAACGATTTGGAAAATATTTTGTGTGATGGTGAATCAGCTGACATTAACGGTCTGGAATTAGTAGAGGAAATTTCTGCAGTTTGTGCATTTTTGGGCAAAAAAGGATGTCCAAGTGATGTTCTTAAAATAATAACAATGCTACATTTTGCTCCAAATCTTAGTATTGCCTTAAGAATACTAATGACTATTCCAATATCAGTAGCAAGTGGAGAAAGAAGTTTTTCCAATTAAAATTAATCAAAACCTTTTTACGCTCAACTACTACGCAAAATGGACTAAACGGCTTGGCTATTTTAGCAATTGAACAAAAAATTGCTGATCAAATAAACTTAAAAGAGGTAATAACAAATTTTGCAGAATTGAAAGTGAGAAAAAAAATATTCTGCTGATTATAACTCAAATAAACAATATATTACCTTATAGTTCTATCTTTTGTTTTCTATTTAGGTATGAGTGAGAAAAAAATCTAAATCGTAATAGCGGTAAAATTGCACCCTGTATGTTTAAAACTAAGTAAATATTTTTAAAATATAACAATTAGGTATCTATAGGTACTGCAACTCTCTTTTATTTTAATTTATACTGTTTTGTGCCAAATGTTAAATTTTAAAACTTGTTTCTTTTTAAATATACGTTTTCATTGCAAATTAAAACCATCTTTAATTAAGAAAAAATAACTTTGAAAGGGGCGGCAATTTGTTTTTGTTCGGGGGCGTAAACGCCAGAGCAGTCCCTGTTGAGACCCTTGTAGGACGTACTCGTTTGTCAGGGATCGCATGACGTGGACATTTTAGTAATCACTAATGTTTTATACGTCAATTTGTAAATTTAGGTCAAATATTATATTCCTAAATATAAAATCAACATAACTTACTAAACATACATTATATCGATGATGTAGCACATATTGCCTTATTTATAGATCTCTCGAAAGCTTTCGACTGTGTAGACCGTGACATTCTATTACAAAAAATAGAGTGTAATATCCTGCAAGGCGTGTGCAATAAACTTTTAAATCGTATTTAGCCATCCGAAAACAATTTGTAGACTTTTTTGGTGTACGATCGAAAGAACTGCCGGTTGATATTGGAGTTCCTCAAGGGGGCGTTTTGGGTCTTCTTCTATTTATTCTATATACAAACGATTTGGATAATTACCTATCAACGCTCTTTTGTGCTTTTGCAGATGATATTTCAATTATCACTAGTGATAAATATTTAAATAACGCAATACATATATTAAATACGAACCTACTTTCAATTTCTGAATATTTCAAAAATAAAAAATTAGTAGTAGTAGTAGTAAAACTTTTACTTTGGAATTTCACCCTATTGGTGCACATTATACCTCAAGTGTATACATAAAAAATAATGAAAAAACAGTTCAGCAAGTCACATCATAAAAATTGTTAGGAATTAATATTGATTTATATCTAGATTGGAAAACTCATGTAACGTACTTATGTAATAAGTGTGCAAGTAGTTGTTTTGCATTGAAACGGTTACGCAGCATTACAAATTTACGCACTGTAAATATTTTCAATTTCTCAAACCTTGAATCACGTTTTTGGTATGGAATTACTATGTGGGGTAACTCGATATGGGCAAATAGTCTTTGTGCTACAAAAAACAGCCATACGTTGTATGTTTGGATTACAATATAGAGAATCACGCAAAGCAACATTTATACAACAAAAAATTCTTACTCTACCGTGCTTATACATTTTTGAAATTTTAAAATTAGTAAAAAAAGAATTTAACCAACTTTAATTCTTTAAATGCATATCACAATTATCAAACTCGTCATGGCTCCGATTTACAGCATGGAGTACCCAGACTTAAAATATACAAGTCTAACCCATATCATATGGTTTCTGTTTTTTATAATAAACTGGATACTAATTAAAAAAATATCACAAGTACAAAATAATTCTTGACGAAGTTGAAATTATTTCTTGTCCCAAATCCCTTTTATTCTGTAGATGAATTTTTAATGTTCAATTAATGCATATTGTTTACATTCCAACATTGTTGTTTTCTGTTATGATTATTACCATTTTTTTTCTTATCTCGACTTGTCCTATATCATGTATATGGTCTATTGTATAAACAAATGTATTTTATTCTATTATAGATGCATTTGTGGGCAAAAATTAGTTAAATATGCTAAGCAATAGTTGCAAGTGTAAATTTTCTTACGCACAAATATGGTAACTGATAACAACTGACATTTTGTAAGTAATGTGTCAAATGTTGTTAAGTACTTATAAACTACAGTATTCTGTCAGAGATGTGGTAAGTACGTACGTCATTTGTGTTTCTTACTTGTGTTTTTAAATTTGTTGGTATGGTGTACAAATTTGTGCTTTTTTATTAAATATGGGTTTGAGACGTGCGAGAATACTCAATATTCAAGTTAGCCTTATGTAAAGAACTGGAATTGTGAGATAATTCAGGAATGAGCCATCTGAAGAAAGTTGAGACGCTGATGATGACATTGCAGAAGAAAGTCGAAAAAAAAATGCAGGAGTGTACAGGAGAATCGAAAGCTGAAAATGTTGAGAAAAGAAAATCGTTGGAAGAGATCAAGAGATCCAGAGAAGATTGCTAAAAACCTCAGACGAAGTCGGAAAAAGTAACATCAGTCGCAGAGGAATAGAAGTTTCTGCGAAAAAATCCTCAAGCACTTAACCCAGAAATATGACCGTGACTTCCAAATTTCCCTCCCTCCCCCCAAAAAAGAAGATCGGGTTTAATTTTTAAAAAATAAAATCATTCCTGAAGATCATAAACATTTTGTTCAGGACATTCCCGAAACAAAAAGGGAAACATGATGATTTGGACAATTAGTCTTTAAGGTTTTGTTAGTTAAATTTTTCATTTATTTATAACCAGTGTTTAATTTTTTTATAGTTAAAATTCTTTAATAAAACTTTTTTGCACAGTAATATTCCTCATCTATTCTTGATTTTCCCCTTCAAAAAGTGTTTACAGCAAAATTGGTTCTGGAAATGTTAATTCCGTTTGTTGCAGATTTAGCCTTTAGTGTGCATTAGTGTAATATACCATGTTGTAAATATGATAATCACAAATTGTGGCAAGTGCTGAAATTGTTGGACAAAGTTTTATTAGTTGCAAAAATTGTTGTTAAAATTTTGGACTTGCAAGATGTAACTAAAACATGTTTCACCTAAGCGTCTTCGTTTGTCATGAATATTTCTGTTTAATTATGAACATATACATAGGCTATACATAATAAACCAAAATGCTATAATTTACACTTTTAAAAACGTGTTTTTTAATTAATAAGGTTTTTCTAATTATTTCATTTTGTTATTTAATGCAATAATAAATCATATTTTTTTTACTGAACAAAAGTTTTACAGTTGTTAAAAGAAATAAAATAAATAATGATAATGTTAACCGGATATAAAAAATTTTAAATATTCGCCAGCCATAAAATGTACAATTTTCAAAAAATCGCATCTTCTTCAAAGTTAAAAATTAAGAAAAAACTTAGTAATAATAAATGAAAGAAATATAAATAAAAATTATCATGGTTCTACTGCGTTCTAGGTGTTTTTGATATTTATTTTCTATGAGATAGTATAAAAATCACCAAAAGCAAGAGTAATTTTCATTTACATTCCTTTTCTTGAACTATTATTATAAATATAAAATGTTTCTTAACTTTTTAAAGTTAAAGGGGATACATTTGTTTTTGAAAATTGTGTAATTTACAGGACTGGACTGATGGGAATTTTAATTTACTTTAAAATAATAATAAGTTAAACATAATTAGGTTATCTTTGTTATGTACATAATATGTTAATTTTTATTTTATATAGAACTTCCAAACAAGAGATAAGCAACCAAAATTTGGGGTAAACACAAAATATGTTTTATTTTATTTTATGATATTGTATCGTTAAAACAAATTTCATTTTCCATTAAAAAAAATTATATCAGTTTTGATGTTATAAAATATATTTTTGTAACGCCATATCCTAAAATGACATTTATTGGACAGTTTCCATGAATCAAAACAATGTCATTATTGACAAGTGAAAAATAAAGAAAAAGGTGTGAAAAAAGAAATTCTATTTCACAGTGTGAAATAAAACTTAATAGTCAAGAGACAACAAATTAAAGTTCTTACATCAAACACTGATTAATTATTAACAAATTTCATTAACAATTTTAATCATAATTTAACAAAAATTTATATGAATAGTACTGTTACTAACATTATTTATATTTATTCCTGGAATTAGTGGAATTATAGGTTCAGATGTGCGAAAAATATTTGATTCATTTATATTAATATGGTGGTTGGTCTGATTTTCACCAACGAGTACATTGGCAGACATAGTCATTCATGTAGTATTGTTTGAAAATATCTGTTTTGAAATTTCCTTTTTGTCCTGGATACTATCTTCTATATATCCCTCAGCATCTGTTGAGAATTGCCATTCCTCATGACGTTTTAAGGTAAGAATATCAGCTCCAGAACCAGCTAATAGTGATGCTGATGATCTCCTAAATTTTCTAGATTTCGCTGTTAATAAATCTGTTACAGTAATTGCTTACTCCCTGATTTCCGGACGAGTACCAGGAATAAAATCTTCCTCACTATCACTTATTTTGTTCCATATAATAATTATTGTAAAGTAGAATGTGTCAAATGCGACGTTTAAATCGTTCAATATTTAGTTGTTTTATTATTGGTTTCTATAGAAACAGCAATAGAATTTAGTCATTACGACAAAGTAAGTTTGTCAATTTGCCGTAGTTTTACAAAATTATACTGTTTTCTAATTTCGAATGGCGATACCAAAAATGTTGTATATCGAGACTAATATGTGTTTTTTTCTTCGTGTGGTTTATAGCACTCGCCTTCGGCTCGTACTACTTTTTTTGTAAAAAAAAACACCATTTAGCCTCATTATATAAAATAATATTTTAACATTTTTAGATACAATTGTGAAAAAATGAAAAATATTTAACAGCTTTCGATAGAAAATGCTTATTAATGATTTTCATTAGTTAAAAGTGGCAGTGGATAATGAAACAAACAGAATCGGAAACAAATGTAAATTGATCCCTTTGTCATATTGTCTTTATCACACTGCACTAGATAGTACTTTATTTTGCATTTGTTTTTATTTGGGTTGTTCATAGCTTCGGCTAATTTAAAAAAATCATTGTTGAAAATTTTGAAAACATTTATGACTTTTTTTGTAATCATATACTTTTTCAAAAATAAGAAGATAGCATAAGTTTCTTAAAAATAGAAAATCAGCATAAACAAACACTTTAACACAATTTAAACTAGGTTTGCCACCATTAAGGCGATTTTAGATTCTAAATCTTACACTGCATTTCAAAAGATGTTGCGAACAATGAATTGGTAAACCTGAATTGCTTATTATTTCTACCGTCCAGTAACTGAAAAATTTTCGATTCTTAGATTCTTGCGGCAATCTACGTATAATTGTATGCTCATTGGCATTATACCTATGTGTACATATTTTATCCTAAAATGTCGAGTAATAATTAAGTATTATCTAATCAATCAAAATGCAATTGATTTAAGTTCAAAGATAGTTTACTCAAATAGGCCATTTTTCACTTGCAGTCTTTTGCCTTTTCACGGTATAAATATTACAGTACTTAGGTATTACATTTCACTGTGAGAGGAAAACATACTTAATTGATTAAACAATCATATTATTAGTAATATTTAACAAACAGGTAATACTAACTATATCGTTTATACTAATGAAATGAAAAAGATGTGGTTAAATGAATTAATTAATGCACAAATAAAATTTTATAATTAAAACAAACCTATGACTATTTTAGTGACAAAAAAACACCAGATATCTCTGTTGACGCCTTAATTAAGTGAATTAAATCTGTTAAATCCCGCCCCTCGGATTGCGTGCGCATCCAAAGGCGTTACAACGTCAATAATTTAAAAAACAAATACGTAAATGTCAACTAGCCGTCTTGATCTGTAAAAACTCTTTAGAATAGCCTACAACCTGTTTGTCTTAAAACTTACTATGCCATAAGTGTAATATCCCTACATTTATCCAACTAAACAGGTTTTTTTAAAACATAAAGGAGGTGCAAATAAGGGGCGTCTACCACAGTTGTAATACCATTTGTATTGAGCGTTTGCACCAATGGAGACCCACCATTAAATTCAACGGAGTGCGAACAACACACCAATCCTTACTCCGCGGATCCCCACTAACGTTCAGACCATTTAAGCTGGGCCCCCACTACATCACCACTTCTAGTCCAACTTATAACACTTATTAACTCATGAGATTTGTTGGCGGTAGCACGTAGCACGTTTTTAACTCTTAAGTAATCGTTTAACACCTACATCACGATTATCTAGAAAAAATATGTGTCAGGTAAAACTAAAACTGTTCGAACTAATGGCTTGCAAATAATAGAGTGCATTCTGTATTATTGGACGACCACTTGTTTTATAATATAGTGTTGTTAAAATATAGTGACGATTATCCGACGGAAGACCGCAGTTTTGTGTGAAGTTGCTTCCGGCCAAAGAAAATCGTTTGGACATATGAAGTTATTCTGTGCGTCAAGTGTGAGTTTGTGATAATGTTGGGTTTTTGTACAGGAGTTTATCTGTGCTGGGACAATAAATGTTAGCACGACAAAATTTCCCTTTTTTTTCGTCGGGAAACCCAACCATGATGCCTTTGGCACCGACACCAATTGTTGCAGTGCCTTCCAAACCGAAAATTGGATTCTCGATTGACTCTATCGTTGGTGGTGCCCATCAAGGAAGCCCTCAGCATTCGCCCGTTCAATATTCCGAAAGTTCCGCGCCTTTGTCTCCTAGTAGTGACGCAGAAAATAGACTTAATGGTTCACCTAAACAGTACTCTTCACCTCAACGGTCGCCGGTGAGTTCGCCCAAACCTCCAATTATGGTTCCTGGAATTCCCGCGCATACTTTAGTTAGGCCAAATCCTACATATGACCCTAACTTAGTTCCGAAAAATGGTTTTTTACAGCCTGAAATGATCCATAATCATGGGCAACATCCCTTCGCGTTAGCGGCACATTTTCAAGGTGCAGCTCTTGCGGCAGCGTTAAGTTCTGGTCAGCATGGGTTTCCTGGACAACCGTCACCACTTTCCCAACATACGCAACCAAGAGACAGTTACCCATTGTACCCCTGGCTTTTGTCGCGGCATGGGAGGATATTTCCCCATAGGTTTCCTGGAGGTAAATAAACATTTTCATATAATTCAGCATGGCACAATTACCGAAAACTTAAATGACAGCTTTGATAACACATCATAAAGTTATAAGTATTAATTTAGAATTTTATTTGCCTGAACCAGTTTTTTAGTATGAATATAAATGAGCAGTTTATTTACCAGTGATATTTAGTAAATTAAGTGTGTCTTTATAAAATGACAGATTATACATCGCGGGTAGATTGTTTTAAAATTGGTTGTTTTTGTCAGCGAAAGATTATAATTATGATTTTTGACGAGCTCTAGCTAAGTTAGAATAAAATCCATTGTTTTTTTCAGCTTGGTCTAAAGTATTTCCGAACTATATACCATAAGCGTTAGGTATTGTGTAGTTGTCAATTTGGAAATTTTTCGTTATCGATAGCATTCGCTAATTCTGATCTAATGAGATCCTGAAATTGAAAAATATATTTATTTTGACGTCTTAGTCAAGAGAAGTAGTGACTCCTTCTATAGTATAAGAAGTTGTTTCCGTAAACAAAATTTATTGTATGATATTTAATGCTAATTCTTATTTTATATTGAGTTTGCCCAATAGCATATTGAAGCATGCAGAAGGCTATACAATATATGACAAATGCCTGTATACGATTAATGCTTTCTATTTTTCGTAGTTTTGGATTTTGTTGTAATTATCAGGAAAACAATGACTATAATATAGTCATAACATTAAATTTTTCCTTTACCATGTGGTACATGTCCCATTTAACATAGAGTATACACAAAAAGCTATTTCATTCTAACTGTTTCTTTCTTGTAATATTCTAAGGTTGACATATGATCTTTTCTGAATACAAACACAAATAATTTATAGTATAGTAAATAATTTATAAGTATGTGTAGGAACATAGGGTTGCTAAAAAAGTCTCCGTTCAAACCTTTTTCATAAAAATGGATTCAGATGTAAATTTTAAGACAGAGGTGACAAAAAATAAGATTGTTCCATATATTTTGGTGTAATTAGAACATATTTCTAACGAATAGCTTCTGTGTTTGGGCGCCAGTTTGATTTTTTTGAAATTGTTATATCACGTGTTACGTAGTTAAAGCTTATTCTTTAACTTTACAACTGCATTAAACTTATAAGAAAAATTGTAAGCAACATTTTTTGATAATTGAATGATTATTTTTATAGTTTTTCGTGCATGGGCGCCAGATTGAATTCTTTTAAATCAGAACTAGAAAGTCCTACACCTTTATTGTTATTAAATTTTTATAATATTTTGGCCGCCATCAAAGCATCTACTAATTGGATGCCGTTCTTGATGTGTATCTTCCAATAAATGTTGTAGGTTCGTTTGCGGTCGCCATACTCCATCATTAATACTCGTGAACAATAAAAACAAGGAATATGATCTTTTAAAACTTGCTGAACCCTTATCAATTACTTTCTGTTTTTTTTTACGTTTTGCTAATGCAGAGATATGACTGGATAGTCCTGATTCTGAAAGTGTCCTCCTGATCTTCCAAGATGTTATATGTACAGTTTCAAATTTCCACGTCCTTTTTATTATAATCTGATATTTAATTTTTTTACGACATCAATATTTTCTCTAGCAGATATATAAGCAAATAATGGGTACAATATGACATATTACCATGGAGCGGAGCAAATGCCAAATATATAATATTACATACATCAATCCCGGCGTCCTGCTACAATACTGGTTGCCGAGTTGGTGCATATATTACAGGTATTTAAATAAACGCGTACATATTAATTAATTCAATTATATGAAGGATCTTTTTAACTGTCGATTTTGAAAAATGTAATATATTTCCGTCCTTGCAAATTACTTATAGTTATTAACGATACCACACAGATTGTGGCATTTTTAACGAAACGATTTTGATTGTCAGAACGAGGCGATGGGCCGAGTTCTCGGGCAATCAAACAAGTTTGGTAGAGCCATAATCAAACAATTAACACGTGTATTGTTCAATGTTTTATCTTCGTTGATGAAAATAATAAGATTCTATTTCACTATTATATGCAAATTATAAATGTCAGAAAATTTTACGTAAAATTCAAAATAAGTCAAATTATTTTCAGGTTTAAAGTGATCGATGTATGTATTGTTATGGTAATTTATATAAAGAATATATGTTGTTATTATTGTTCAAATAAATAAATTCTGATCCAATTTATGTCATTCCTTGTTTTAGAAAAAAACGACGATGATAAAATGACTTACCGAACTGTGCAGGTAAAATAACACTTTCTGACTGAAAAATTGTCTAGAAACAACTAATTTTCCGAACGGGTACAGGAACAAATTATTTTGGGGTTAAGAATTTAAGCTTAAAGGGAAGTAGTGCGTGTCATTATTTTTGGTTTCAAAGATGATCTTGAACGACAGGGATCAATCTTTTACCCTTACGTCAAAGTAGTCTATTGCATCTAAAGTTTTATATGGATGAGAGATAAGGGAGAAAGCATAATACTAGAAGGGTACGTGTGACGGAAGGGAATGCAGTGCAGTCTTGTACTGATGAAGTGACCGATTTTAAATACAGCAATGTAATCATCATTCTATTACTTATTCCGCTTTGCAAATTCCTCAGATCTAGTATTCCATTTTCCTACGTAACTTTTCATTTCTTAGCACCTACGCTCAACCATATATTAAATTATTGTGCAGGTAAAAAACTATAAATCTATTAATGCCAGTTAATTAAAGTTAACAATTTGTTAGCATTGACAATATTAAACAAAAATAATTCACAACAAACACTTTTTTAGAAATTCTAGCATTCGACAAGTCAACAGAATTAACAATTTATCTAAGCTTAACTAATGTGTATGCAAACATTCGCAATTGCTGTGTAAAATTTATATTATTATTGTTATCCCGAGGTAATATTAATGGCGTGTTGGTATTCGCATTATTCAGTCTGTATACGAAAAAAACAAACGTCCTCTTTTTGGTCTAATGAAGCAGTAAACGCTTAAAAGATCTGTATTCACAGTTACTGGAAATTACATGTTGCAATTTTATGCAAATTGGCATAAAATTAACACCGACAATATAGAACAATGTAAGGTTAATTGAATGAAAATTACAATCGCTAACACAAAATAATTGGCACTATTCAGGTAACATTTGCATGTTGTACCTTAAGGATTCGTTAGCGAGTTGCGAGGAAACGTAGGTCAGTAATTAAAGCTTTTTTTGCCGCAGCAACGATTACGCTATTAAAGTATTAATTTCAAGACTTAAACCTAATAATAGTGGTGAGCTCCTAGATATAATTAGCGGCATTGCTAATGTGTAAATAATTACCGCTTTTCAAGGTACTTCGCGATCACTATCTACCAAAATACTCCATAATCACAAGCTCTTAATATGCCTCAACAAATTATCGTAATTCGGTGCTGTATTTTATTCTTTTCCGAACTTCTAATTTCCAAGGAAGCATTTGCATCGTAGATTGCCCTATTGCATGATATCCACTTAATTAAACGCGGCTAATGAGCGGTTTTGAATTTTGGCAGTCGAATTTTGAGCAGTTCATTAATATTAATTAAATCATTAGTGAAGTTCTAGAGTTGTCTAAACCACCGATTATTATGCGATACCAGTGAATAAAGTAAGTAGGTATCAACCTGCGCGATGCACAGACAACGTGATTATTTGCCTCATCCAAATATCTCTGATTAAGCCTTACCCAAGTCCATTATAAATTAACCGTTTATGTCAGACATCAATTATCATAACGGTTTCGTATTAGACCCCTGTGGTGGGCCATAACATTTAAATTGTTCGGTAGAGCTATTCTGAGGAGATAATGTGCTCAAATATTTTTAAACGTTTCTCATTTAATGGTATATTAAAAATCTAGAATATTATCATAATATGAGATCAGGTGAATAGATAAAAGTTATTGATTAGATTTTTGTGCTTTCTATATAGGTGTACACTGAATGGGAATAAATTATAAGATACCTACTGTATTGAAGATATGATTTGGTAATTTGTTTGTACATGCGTCTATGGAAGGGATGGTCTTATTACTGTTAGTTGTAAGTGTTACTGCAGGATTTAATTGTTTGCTTTAGTAAAATAGTTTAATTTTCACCTAAAAAAAAAACCGCTGCCAATTTCTTGGGGTTCAGAACTTCCTCACCGTAGTAGAACTCGACGTGTGGTAGAGTTTATAATAAAAGTAATTTTTTACGTTTCAAAATAGTCACATTTTGACATTTCAAAAAAGTCACTTTGACGTTTGAAAAAGTCACATTTTTTTGACATTTCAAAAAAGTCACATTTTGACCTTTCAAAAAAGTCACATTTTGACGTTTAAAAAAAATCCCATTGGTGGGATGTCACTAATATTTTTTTTAGACCTATTTTGTTCATCAACGAATGCAATCTTTTTCCTGACCTCTATAATGTGTGTACCAAATTTGAAACCTTTATCTCAAAAACTGTAGCTGCCACACAGGGTGACACACAGACAGAAATTTTTTCGTCATAATTCGTCGAGATTCATCCAGAAATGCAATAAAAATTTTCAACATTTTTCTTTCACGAATACATCCTCAGTTTGAGGGGGTGAAGAAGTAATAGAACTTTTTTCTTTTGTTTGATCATAAAACAATGTACACTTTTTCCATTTCGGAAACATGTATTCCATAACATTCCGGATTATTTCGGGTATTCTAAGGCATTTCATTATTTCTGTATAACTCCAATATCTTCTTGCCCAAAGTATGCATAAAACTGCGGTGCTTCATTGTTATAACAGCTACGAGATTATGCGGTAGCAAATCTAAAACATCGGCAGGGTTACCAACTACACTTGTAACCTTGTAGAAAATTTAAACGGTTGAATATGATTTGTGTAAATTTTTCTATCATTAAAACTAATTTTATTTTAAACAAAATCAAACTATAAAACAAATAAAAAATCTGGATAACCGTATACCTAACATATAATAACCCCCACCCACCAATTTTCATAATAAAATGTTAAAAATTGATTAAATTACAAAGGAAAATAAAAATAATAATTTTAACTCTAACACCCTGTATCTTTTTACTTATCAACATTTCATTAAGGCGTTATTGGCTAAATCTTAATATTTTGACTCCTACTATCTACAGTTAAGTGTTGTACTATTACTTATGAATCACCCTGTATAACTAATTTGATTTTTTTAAACGTTTCGGTTTATTACACCATCATGAGAGAACTACAATTAATATTATACATTAAAAACAGTTATGGTTATTTTACATTACATTATTCACTTACACTATTAATTATTAGGTGTTTGTTTTAAATTTTGTAACATGTTTGGTGTATTGTGTTATGTAATTCTATTCGCTTCAATTGTCAGTACACCAGTTGTGCATAAGTATACGTATAAGCGACTTTTTCTTTTTTATACATTTATTTAACGTCGGTTTATATCCGCTACCAGGGCCAATCACCCAAGCCAGGAGATGAGTTACCTCCAGCCTGGAAATTCTATCGAAGAGTAAGGATTTTTTGCTTGCCTAACACTTAATTGACAAGGGACCAACTGCTTTATATCTCTTCCGAAGGATGGTATATCAACTACACAACCCTCGCTTAAGATTGCATATCTTCAGCGTATACAGAAGACGGGACGTGGTCGCCAAGTTTCACTTGAGTTACCATCAAATTACTAACGACGACTACCTTTACATAACTTTTCGTATCGAAACACGAGTATTGTTAAAACAGATCTACGTTCGCCCCTCCTTAAGCGACTAATTTAAAACTACTTTGTTGGGTGATTTTAGTGTAGGATTGGGTAACAGTGAACCTCAAACAGTAACTGAATATATTCGTGCTTTTATTTTGAATTTCATTTAACTATTTATTTTGTGTTTCCTATTGTTTCTAAAATTTCCAGTACACAAAGACTAAAAAAATATTTTAATAATAAATAACTAGTGCTATACTTATTAACATTAAATGATCTCAAACAGTATTATAAATTTTGTTAAACTGTTTGAGTACCGCTGGCTATCGACCGAATAATATTATTTATGGCTTTGACTCTATAAGACGGAAATTGCAATCTTAGAGCGGCTCGTCTATAACTATTTCATATTATTAGAATTGTTCTAGTTTGTTTGTAAATTAAGTTGTTTTTATTTTAAAATATAGTTAATATCAATTTATAGTGTAATTTTTAAATGTTCCATGTGCAAAGGCGAATCATTAACATATACCGAAACAATTAGAGGTCCAATATTGACCCTTGAGGTAATCTTTATTTATCTATGAATGATTATTGATTATTTATTTTAAATGTTTTTCCTCTTTAGCAAACAGGACTCTATTTGCATTGTGGTATATCAGAGTAAAAGAATTTATTCCTATTTACAAATTTTCAGTAGCAAATGCACTTTTTTCAAAGAATCATTATATAACATGTTTGATGTTAACAAATAAAATACGATATTCAGTGATAGTGAGTTTTGTTTACTAAATCTGACGCTTATTTATTCCGGACATATTGTTAGCTGGGTATTTTTAAATGTATTGTAATTTATGACCAAGGATGACATTATATTTTTATTAAATACATTTCGTGACGTTAATATTAATTTAAATTTGAATATTCCATGCATAGATTTTTTATAATATATTTACTGTTATTCTTTAAATTGCCTATTAACAACAATAAATATTCATCACATATTTAACAATAAAAAAATACTGGTCAAATTTCAATAAACAAATGACCGTATTTAAATGCGCGGTTAATGTAATTTTCTATTAGCTTATATTAAAAGGCCACAATCGTTAAACGAGAATTAATGCAAATTTTCTGCAATTATTATAAAACTTTTATATTGTACTGGTTATTTTCTGTCATTTATATTCAGTAAGCCAACTTATTTGGTATTTAAAACAATCGGTAATTTTAACATGCAAAAAATAAAAACATTATTTTCTGTTAAGGCCTTTACCTTACTAGAATTTAAATGGATATTAAATCAATCTTAGAATTGTATGATAGAACACTCTAATAGAATTACAATTAGATATATGGTATTGGGATGTATTGTATTTAAACATATAGAATGACCAGCTGATTGTGAACTGTACTTTATCACCTTCTAAGATTCTTAACTTGTTTGAATACTGAAAAAGAAAATGAGAAAAAACATACTCAAAAATTAATCGTTATCTTGCAAATTATACATAGGTATTTAAGTTGTGAGGAATATGCAATTTTCTTTATTAAATTCATATATTGTATATTTCTATATAAATTACTAGGTAGTAGGTTCAACGATATTATCTGTTAATAACCTCAGTGTGATTGTAACAACACTGAACAAAAAGTAATTTATAATAAACGTTGTAATATACTAAAACAAATATATGAGCAAATGTATACATACTAGTACTACTAAACAAATTTGCGGTTTTCCTGCAAAGAAAATGCATGTTTTAATTATAAGAAAAAAACAATAACATAATGTAACAAACAACTAAGGAAATTTACATACCGTGTGTCCCAAATTCGATGCTCACCATTGCGATTTAGTTTTAGCAAATTTTATGTTGATTCCAAATACATTAAGAAATTATGGCTAATTGAAACCGTTTTTGGGTTTTCCAAAAAAAAAAAAACAGAAATTTTGTGATTTATCTTTTTTTAATTTCATGGATATATACCTAATACCATCCATTATAAAAACTAACAGTAATATTAAGGTTACCAGTTTGACATGTTTAAATAATTTTAATTTTCTGTTAAAATATTGAACATAATCGATATTGACAAAATTTTTTAATAACATCAAATTAAGATAATAGAAGAAATGATAATAAAGAAGTAAACAGATTTAATAAAACTGTTCAATATGACCTCCATTTAACTAAACACATTTTTGGCATATACTCCTAACTGAGCTGATTACTCTTCTGAAAATATTGGCATTTATTCTGCCGAAAACTCCCTAACTCTCTCTTCCAAAATATCGATAGTTTCCGGGCTTTCAAAATCATACACTTTATTTTTTACCGTACCCCACAGAAAAAAATCAGGAGGGGTTATATCAGGCGAGCGGAGAGGCCCAAAACCTGTTCTAAGTTGCATTCTCTCCCAAAATGTTTCTAGATAGGAATCCGATGCGTTTAGTGAATTTCTATTTACTTTTAAATAACATTTTAATATATAAAACTTTTCTTCATTTGAGAATTTGTGCGCCATTTTGCAACAATCACACTCTTGTTCGTAGAAAAGCATTTTTCAAATTTTATTAATTACTAACTACTTTGCATGCAAGAATGCCCGTGATAAAGAGGATTTCTTTATTCAAATTTTGAACACTTTATTGACAATTTTATGACAAATAACACTTTAATGATCGTCAAAAAATTGATATTGTTAAAAAATTGCACAACGAAAGCAATTTACAGTAGATTACAGTACATAAATAATAATTAGTCGCCGTCTGAATAAGCTACTTCCTTATCTCTGGCTACAAAAACTTTTTTGATTTTCCATGGCCTACTATTTTGTTTTGTTAAGCAATGGATAACTTTTTTTAAATTAGTCCCTTGAAAAACAATTTTTCCTCGGCATGTGATACATGATCTGAAAGCTCTTTTTAAGCACAATCTGAAAAACGAAAAATCCAATATGGCTGCCATATAAAAAACAAAAGATACCTCGGATATCTCGAAAACAAAAGACTATCGAGCACTAGATTCTAGACCAATATATTAGACTCCAAAAAGTATTCTAATAATGTAAAAGTCTAAAACCAAGGATTACTTGGCTACAGCCAAAAAAGAGAAATCACAAAATTTTTGTTTTTTTTGGAAAATAAAAATTTAAAAAAAATGAGAAGATACTCGATTAACATTATATTTGTTCAAATTATTACATGATTAAATACTGCTCACTTTTTGTTAACAGTAAAATGTGGTAAAGTTTGAGTTGAGTCATTCATAAATTTGACATCCATTATTTTACTCGACATAATAATTCTGAAGCTTACGGATTTCCTCGCTTGTATATTCAGTGTAATTATATAATTTGTGTCACATTCATGTCTAAACAATAACTATAAAAGGTACAATTTATTTATCCGTGTTTATCCTTATTTAGTTACATGTACCTATTAATAAAATTTGTGTTGTTCCTTGGGTGTTTGCTTCTGAACGTGCCAACTTTTTGGGTAATATAAACCACCATAATCAGCTGTGTGCATACAGTAGGACGTCGCGACGTGAGGGAACATTTTCTGCGATTATTTAGGTAGTAGAATTCTAATACAAATCAATTACATGGATGTAACCGGGACGTTTTAGAGGTGAATTTGATTATAGTGTTCTTGTTTGTCTAGGTATAATCCTATGTACGATGTTGTCCCGAATCGGTCAGTATATAGACATTTTGATGCTTAGCCGAGATTTTAGTGCTCTTTAATTGCTCTCCTTAATTTTCTACTACGAGATTCTAAGAATAAAAGTATTTCACTCAGTATTTTACTGAGGAAACAAACGTTAACTAAACATTAAGTTCCCTATAGTTCTTTGACATTTTAGAACAAATTTTATATGAATTTTGTCCACTTTTTTTTCACATTTCCTATATGGCTTTAATTTGGCTAAAACTGTTCCATTTTTGATATATTGAGTTCAACAATTTTGATCGATACCTGCTGATATATCGATAATATCGAATTTGTCTATATTTTCAGTTATCGATATCTATTCGATAATAAATTTTCAATATCACCCGCCACTAGTCTGCTGACATGAAACCTAATGTGATTTAAAATTTCAGGATAATCAGTTTTATCATTTAAAATCTTATAAAGGAATGCAATAGAGTAATATACAGGGTGTCCCAACCAAAAAGTAGGCACTCTGAATAACTTTGAAGATAAGAATTTTTTGAAAAATTGGTGAAACACATCGATCTTGTTTCCAAGGGGGGCATATTTGTAATACTTGTATACCTATCATCATCCCTCTATCCTACACGGCCACCCCCTCAAAAAATTCAAATGGCAAAGGGGGTCAAGTGATACATATTTTGAAAGATCTTTCAATTCTCTACATAACTGTGTATTTTTTTAAACTTTTATCGATTCGTTCCTGAGAAATAATTGTTTCATTATTTTAGGTTCGGGAAATAAAAACAAAAGAAGCAGTTTAAATTATCATATGTATTGTTCAAAATGACCCCCACCGACTTCCATACAGTAGTATAATCTGTCTTGAAATTCTGTACGAACATTTCTGAACACATATGGAGTCAATAAACGGCATTCTCGAATAATTCTTTCACGTAATTCTTCCAGAGATGCGGGTTTTGTTGCAAATACCTTCGATTTCAAATGTCCCCACAGAAAGAAATCCAAGGGAGTTAAATTGGGTGACCTAGCGGGCCACTCCATAGGACCTCTTCTTCCAATCCATCGCTCAGGAAACCGATTATCCAAAAATTGACGGACTGCTATAGCAAAATGTGGGGGTGCCCCATCTTGGTGAAAAAACAGTTCACCCCTAAAGGATTGTAGTCTTCTTCGAGGATTTGGGTAATCATTGGGTCGATGTTATTTTCTAACAGATCGAGGTATCTTTCGCCATTTAAATTGTCAGAAATAAAAAACGGCCCGACAATGTGATCCCCTAAGATGCCAGCCCAAACATTTAACTTCTGAGGCCTTTGGGTATAAGTTTCCATGAACAAACGTGGATTGGTTTCACTCCAATACCCACAATTGTGCCTGTTTACCTCCCCATTTAACTGAAATATCGATTCATCAGAAAAACACGTATTGTACAATAGATTGGCATTACCGTTTAATTGTTCACTAAAAAATCTCACAGAATTCAAGCCGACGATCGGGATCATCTTAGTTTAATTCATGTACCAATTTAAATTTATATGAATGAAATTTGTGGGCCTTTACAATTCGATGAACACTGCTTCGTGATACACAGGAAGCCTCAGCTACTTTCCTGATCGACTGAGTATTATCCATCTACAAATGACCCAGAACTGCCACTTCGACTTCTTCATTCCTAATCGGTCACTGAAGTTCATGCTTTTTGTTTCCTACAGAACCTGTTTCCATAAATTTCGTCAATAATTGTAAAACATACTGAGAACGAACCCTTCTATCTGGGTGATTTCTATTGCATATGCGCTCCGTAGCTCTAGCACAATTATCGTTTTTAAAATAAATGCTGACAATTTCTATTCTCTCCTGAAGGGTCTAAACCATTTTGAGAACTCACTCTGGTAAAATGTATCTCGATTTAAAATTGGTTGTAAACAAATTAATGTTCAAGGACTATCAAATACTTATGAGTCTTTTATTATTCTAACACTAAACGGACAAGGAAGGTGTTCTTTGTCGAAAAAACTCGTGTTGATTTGAAAGCACTAAAAGATGTAGTTTTTTTTATAAATTCCAATACCCAGTGCCGTAAATTTTAGATTTTTTAAACGATTTCGATTGTGTAATCATCAAAAATAAAATTATTTTCCTTAAGAACGAATCAATAAAAGTTAAAACAAATACACAGTTATGTAGGGAATTGAAAGACCTTTCAAAAGATGTATCACTCGGCCCCCCTTGCCATTTGAATTTTTTGAGGGGGTGGCCGTATAGGGTAGAGGGATGATGATAGGTATACAAGTTTTACATTAAAATATGTCCCTCTTGGAAACAAGGTCGACGTGTTTCACCAATTTTTCAAAAAATTTTTATCCAAAGTTATTCAGGGTGCCAACTTTTGGTTGGGACACCCTGTATACAGTTCGAATTTATATCATTTACACGAAATTCATTTAACAATTTGTAATGTGGAAACTCTCTTTCTCGATAATTTCCATGACACTTGTACCAAACATATGTAAGAAAGCGCATTTGGAGCATCTCGATACTACGTTTATGATTTTCATAGCCAGGACTCTAATTGACACATTTGTAGATTTTGATCTAACAAATGAATTAAAAAGAACTCTCAGTGCATTTTCATTGAATGCCTTATAGTTGGTTATAATAAAACTTAAGTTAATATCGAAATATTTAAACTTTTAGATCGTCAACATATAGTAGAGTTTTGCACTGAAAATCATTGACAAAGTCATTTTTAAAAACCTTAAATATTAAGGGCCCTAGCACAGAACCCCGAGGAACATCAAATGTTGCTGTAATCTCGCCAGACCAGAAATCCACAGTACTAGAATCCAGGGTATGGCACACACATAAAAAACTCTTTATATTTTTTAATTGTGATACTAATCAGTGATCTAAGCTTTGTAAACAACAGTAGAAAATCAGTATCTTAATAATTAGCTCAGGTTATAAACGCAAACTTGTTTAATAGAATGTTTAAAATATTTAAGAAGGTAACATTTGTAACAGTGTCGCAGTTTCTAATTGAACCGCGAATTTTGTATAATATCGTGTTCATACATTTCTAAATCTCGATGTGTGCCCTGTATAACGATTAAAAACTTCTGACCATTTGTAGCAAGAATGCGGAAAATTGTTTCTGTGTATCCACACATTAATCCGTGGTATATATTACATTATTTTCTTTTTCGTCATTATCATATTCTGTGAATTTTTTATTTGTGCCAGCTGTTTTACGTAGCAGAATAATAACAGTCTAACTACGCATTTATATAACAATTAGAGAGCTAAGTAGTTTTTAAAAACACCTTTCTTAATGCTGTTGAGAAATAATTAACCATAATTATAGCCAGTATTCTTTTACTTTACCGGAAAAAATGATAGTTAATTTGGGTAAAAAAATTAAATGTGGGTATATTAAATTATCATTAAGCAATTGAAGTGTGTGTGAGTGCACACATATTAAATTTATATAATAGAGGTGAACTAATTACTAGATAGAAGGTGCCTGGCGAAGGACACTCGTGATATTCAATATCCTTTTAGATTAAATTAAACATGCCTCAACTAAACATGACACTGTGTGCTAATTATCGCATGTAGTTGTTAAACGCTATTTTAAGTACACCAACATGAGAATACAATCAATCAATTATGATTCTAAACAATCAAGTGAAAGTAATGTTACAATACCTATTTGAAGTATTGGAAGTATGTATATTATGATTTAATTATGGTTTCCGAAAGAAGTAGTAGGTATCTCAGTTATGAAAAGATATGTCTAGTAACATTTTTAGCAAATTCATTTTTTAAAATTGCCCGAAAATCAGAAAAAAATAATTTCAAATCCGCCGAATGTTACTTAAGGTATCTTTTAACTATAACACTGGGATTGAGACGTTATGGTCTTTTTGCTCTTCTCCGTATTCTATTTTTTGTGGCTAAAATGACCAGAATTATAAATATACCTAGTATAAATTAAGTTAAAAGAAATTTTTGCGTGTCTATTTTTTTGAACCTCCTGAATTAATTTTTTTAAGTTCTAGGACCAAAAAAAGTTATTGTCTGAATCGCATTCGGGATTGGCTTTGAATAAATGCTGCGGCACACCTACAACGAGCGGGGGGGGGAGTAAAATAAACATATCAAATATTCTTTTTAATAAAATAACTAACAAACCATAAAAGAAAAATAAAAATATAACGAATTTCTCCTTCTTTTGATAATAAATTAAACACAATGAAAGGAAAACTTTACTCTGCAAAATATAATTAAAATATCATTTATTATTAAGAATAGAACGTCGTTATAATATCTGACTTTAGCTTTCAGTTTATAAAATAACAGAAAGTACTCACTCATTCAATGATTGGCTATAAGGGATCTAACAAATGTCCTATTTTTGTTCTTATGGTAATGCCAGTAATGTTATCTTAGAGGTAGTATGCAGTAAAATTTAATAATTTTTGTTCATGTATTCATGTACTTACTATTGATGGGACTCGAGTGTGAAAATATTCGAGTGACTCGAGTCAAAATCCGATTCGAGTGACTCGAGTCATATGGCTGTTCAATTCGTATAAAGTTGTTACTCGAGTCGAGTTATTGCTACTCGAATCAAGTTTTAACTCGAGTCGAATTGCAATTCGAGTAAAGTTGTTACTCAACTCGGGTTATTGCTACTCGAATCAAATTTTAACTCGAGTCGAGTTGCAATTCGAGTAAAGTTGTTACTCGAGTCGATTTATTGATATTCGAATCAGTGAGTTACTATGATTCAAGTTTTAAATCAAGTCGAGTTGCAATTCGAGTAAAGTTGTTATTCGAGTCGAGTTATTGCTACTCAAATCAGTGAGTTAATATGATTTAAGTTTTAAATCGAGTTGAGTTTGACTAGAGTCTAGAGTCAGGGCAGAATCGAAATCAAACTCGAGGCGAACTATAGAGTAAGTAGTTGGAGATGAATCAGTGGTTTGCTAAACGGTAAGTTTTTAAAGTGTATTTAGGTTTTTTCTTTTGGTAATCTTTCAGCGTTTAAAACACTATCATCTAATTCCAACATGTTTGAAAAATCGAAAGGATAAACATAAATCATAATAATTGAAATACAAAATAATAAATTGACCCAGGCCAAATATTATTTTTCCGGCAAATCAACACATTTCAAATACAAAATTAAATATTTAATTAACATTGTATATAAAATGACATTTAAAGAAAACCAACATAATTTTTTTTTTATATATTAAATTAACATTAAATTAAACTCTTGTTTAGCACAAAATATTAAATAAATACAGTATTTAATATCTAATACACATCGATTACGGTTTTTTATTTATTTCGAACTAATTGAATCGAAAAACAAATCTTTAGGAACATGAATGTGCCAGTTTGATTGCTGCAGTCGTGTGAGTCTTGATTTTAAAGAATTCTAAGTTATAATTTCTAATTTTCTAATAGGTCGTAATAACGTCGTATGTAACAATTGTAGGTTTGTACGTAGAAGAGATTTGTGATAGTTTTCTGACTATAGAGATGCGAGTATTACGAGAGCTCTGCAATAATAAACGTTTTGATTGAACAAGCGCATCTCTACAACACTGTGCGCATGCTTCTGATAGTTTCAAACGGTTGGAAACTGCTCTACGAACAAACCTTTTAATTAATAATTATACAATCTGACCTACAAACATGAAACAACAAACCTGGAGGGGAATTTCCGATCCCGATGACCCGATGATATAGTAATTGATTAGTGATTTCATTCATGGTTACATGTTTTCATCTTTATTACTTTTACAAGATTAGTGCCTTCAGTGCCTTCATGTGAATAATCTTTCATATTTATATTATATAAACAAATCACACTGGCACTAAAGAATATTTAAAAATATTAATAAAACCATAAACAATTAAATTAAAGAAACTTGACTCGAGTCAAAAAGCGACTCAAGTCTAAAGGCGACTCGAGTCAAAAAACGACTCGATTCAAAAATCGACTCGATTCAAAAATCGACACGATTCAAAAATCTACTCGAATCAAAAAGCGACTCGAGTCAAAAATCGAATCGATTTTTTGAGTTTTACTCGACCTAACTTTTGACTCGAGTTTTATAACAATGAAACCGAGTTTCAACTCGACTCGAGTTTCAACTCGAGTAAATTCGGAAACCTACCGAGTTATTCGAGTGAAAAAAAGTCACTCGAGTCCCATCACTAGTACTTACACTATGTATCTATTGTATTTTCTTCAACTATTCATCGGTCCTTTATTTTATGCCGGGATTGCAAAACTACGAGATACGATTATTCCCCTTTGCGCGAAAATTGCACATACTTACGGATTCCACATTCACTTAGTTCTGTAAGATACAGTTTTAACTAATAATTGGTTAATGATAATGTTAATAATTAGTGGCTTCTACTAATGCTCCTGTTTTCTCATTTACCCCTCTTGGAGGCAAAGGGAGTAGTGTCTCTATAATAATATTTTCTGCTATTTCACACAAAAAAATTAAATAAAAATCATAAATGAAAATACTATTCGATTATTCATTTTCTAACGCGATGTCATGCAAAGGTTTTAAAATTAGTTTTATTTCATATACTGACTAAATGAAAGTCTATTCGATCAACTGATGGTGGGGTGGTTGGGATAAAATCGAATTTCCAGCTATTCCGCATAATAAAAGAAAAAAGTGTTCGTGTTCCTGTCAACTTGTATCCATCTCCTCATTGTCTTCAGAAAGCTATTCTTTTATATAATCGATAACATAAGAATAACCGGTGTTTTCTTTGTTTCTTTTGCTTTATTTTCCACGACGAATGCGCTAAATGTAAAAAAATTACGAGTTTCCCAACCAAATTTGCACTTAAAAGAGCAAAAAATTAATACTATAACTCCCCGCAGCTAAACCAAAAATAGCAACGTTTTAGAACATCTAGTGAATTACTTTTTGGTATAATTAAGTATGATAAATTATAAACGTTTTTATAAAAGCTTGTTTAAACTTTCAGCTTACATAATGAATTAATTTTACAAAAAAAAAATAAATAAATAAATAAAAATATTACCTAAAACAGACGAACTAACTTATAGAAGTGTCTTCCATCCATTAAAGTTTATATCAGTTGTATTTCAGGACCTCATTTAATATTAAAACGTACAACAATTTACTCGAAAATGACAACTAATTTCTAATTACGCAAAATTGTGATTTTCGGATGATGCTGCTCTGTCTATGAGTACATGAAACAAAATTTATGGAGGATTTAGTCAATTGGATTATTAAACATCCACCGTTTGGCATTTTAAAAACATTTGCAAACATTTGGTTTTGACCAAAAAAATGGGGTTTCATATCTATATACGTTCTTTGACCTATTCAGGTTTCTCTAAATTTTTTTCTAATTCTCAGTTTACACCATTGTCAAGAACATAAATAGTTGCTTCCCTAAAAACAAAGAAAATTAAAAAAGTGATTATCCACTCTTTTCGTTTATCATTTTTTGATTTATATCTTAGATTTGATACTGCACACCTTTCTTGCTCTTGGTGTTGGTTTTATCATTTGTAGAATATTATATTAACCCTAAATATTGGACTAGAAGCCTACTCTATGTTTATAATTTAACTAATAGAGTGTGTTCCGTATCGCTCTTTACAGGTTTGGAGTTATTACTCGGCAAGCCAAAATAATTGAAAAAGTTAATTTGAATATAGGTCAGGAAATGCTTCTTAATTATCATTATACCAAGGGGGCCCGTCCTTCTCTCGTTATTAGAGATAGTTTTGTTGCGCGTCTTACCAAAATATTTAATTTACCGTTAAAGTTCGGCTAATTTCCAGAAACATGGAAAAGTTCCCGCATTTGACCGATTTACAAAAAAAGGTCAGAGGGATAACGTCGAAAATAATCTGAAACTTTGCTAAAACTTTCATGGTTGCCTTACATGAGATACTATATGCTCACATTGAGGGGAAGATTACGGTACATCAGTATGGTTTTGTACACGGTACGTCCACAATAACCAATATGTTTTACGTAACGCAATTCATAGCGGAAAACTTAGATGTCAACATACAAGTCGACGTGATTTAAACTGCCTTTTCCAAAGCTTTCGATAGACTTGACCAGGGAATCCTCCTTAGTAAACTTCGAATTGCAGGTCTCTCCCTTTGTTATTAACATTTTTCAAAAGTTACTTAAGTAATAAAACGCAATACGTAGAATACTGTGGTTTCAGGTCTGATGAAATCATGCTATCTCGGGGGCGCCTCAAGGCTCCACCCTGAGTCCCCTTCTGTTCGTTTAATTCAATAACGATATAGTGAGTGATTTGGATGTTGGCATATTACTGTATACAGATGATGCAAAGATTTTTACCTCCATAAAATCAGTAGCCGATTGTGAAAAGTTACAAAATAACCTTTTTACAATTTAAAAATGGTGTGATGAAAATAACCTCCCATTCAATGTAGCAAATGTAATGTTATATCGTATAACAGAAAAAAAGGTCCAATCCTTCATGAATATAAATTGGATAATATTTCGTTGACCTGTCCCGAGTTTATCAAAGACCTCGGTGTCACATTCGATGAAAAATTACCATTTAAAAACCATATCGAGCAAACTGTACAGCCCTCGAATAGAAACTTGAGTTTTGTTGTAAGAAACACTAAAGGTTTTAGAGATTTTTCGTATTTATACTGCTTTTTAACACCTTTGTGAGGTCAAAATTGGAATGCATCTCTAATGCCTTGAAACGCGTAAGCTAGGACAAATCTCTTACAATTCCTCCACTTCATTTTATTTGTAATACCTATACCTACCAGCAGGACAGATTTGATATATTTTATATAAATATAAAAAGAATAAAAAATTTAAAATTGTAAATGTTTGTACATTTTCATTTTTTTTCACTTGATTTTAGTTATACACAATTTTTACCATTTGGCACCACATTATTCGCTCTAACTACATTTTTATTGACTGTTCTTTTTGGTTTACTCAATATTCCGTATTTTATGTGTTATATTTAATTTTAATTTTCAAGTCTTTTTTTGTGTATTGTATTATCTACTTTTTTCCCCATCTTGTAATTGGTACTTGTACTGTTGGATGGTGTATTTCTAAATAAATAAATATAATTCATCCACTACGTACCGTAAATCTAAAAGGAACTAATTTTTGATGAAATTATTCTAAGGCCCGGATCCGAGTGTTACATAACGATATTTTCTCACAAATATTACATCGAATTTCTGTGACATCAAACTCTAGCTCCGGAAAATCGTTTATCCATTGTTCTAAAACTTCGAATGGGAAATGGACGCTACATTTTCAAAATGTTCCACGACGATATCCTTAATGTAGTATTACTGCTCTTTAAAATTACTATATTTTTGTTAATATTTTCGTAAGTGTGAACAATGATGACATGCATTACCAGTTTAGCTCACAGACTAAATGACATGATTGAAACTGAAAATGACAAAGAAATCGAAAAACCCCAGAGGGTAACACGATTTTAGATTGTCCGTTTAAACCACTTTTATTATTTATCCGCGAGTCTCAATAAATAAATAACTGTATCAAATAGTTAAATACCTCTAATGATTAATATTAGTATAGCCAGAAGGAACATTTTACATTGCCTCACGCCTCTAACAGCAACTTGAATCTCAGCCTTATTTATATCTTTCAAGCACAGTCATACGAGTATACATATATTAAAGTTCGAGAAAAATGGTGTGGAATATCTAATTAAATTTTCTTTATGGAAAATCTTCTATCTAAAGCTACTAAGTTAAAACAAATTTCTAGAAAGTGCATTTATTAGTGTTTGCTCATTTAAGTCAGAGCTGTCACAAGTACTTTAGAAGGTACTTGAAATATAAATATCAAGTATTCAGATATCAAAAATTACTTGAAGTATCAAGTACAGTTTTTCTTAAAACATACCTCAATTATCAAGTCCTCTTGAAAATTACTTGATTTATCGCTAAGTAATTTATTTGAAGTAAAACAACAGTTCTTGAAGTATGCGTAATATAAGTATACCGTGTGTAAACGACCAAATGTGGCTAAATGTTAACAAAGACCGATTGAACAAGCGAAATGGACGTATATAACAGTGTGATTTTTTTCGCAGGTGCCTTGATAGGCTCAACTGGGTGTGTCTTATTCTATTTCATTTCATCCTAGTTCACAGGCATTGCTCGTATTCTGTTTCTAACTGGCCACACTTGGCCCTTTACATAGGGTATAGGATACTTAAATTACATAAAATTACTTGGAGTATTACAGAAAATTCATAAGAAACTATATAACATAACTATATGTAATGAATATTATCATTACGACAATGTCGATTACCGAAATGGCAAAGAATGTGAGAAAACAAAAGAGCTGTAAGCTGTAAGTATACTTAAACACACCGATTTAACATAACACAGTCATCTTGAATTTAAAAAAACTTATTATAAATCTTTTTCTCAAGACGACCACCACATGTAGTTTCTACCGCGAAACAAAAAAGTGTAGAAAGCGTGCTATCGTAAACAGTTAAAATAACGCCGAAAGCACAAATTATTCTCTGCCGAAAGGGTGGCAATATTTCTTTGTGGTTTTTAGTAGCAAAGATAGTTATGGTGTATCTATGTATTGAACTATAATATCAACTAACCGAACTAAAAACATAAGAGGATAAATCGTCTGCTGGCAGTACTGCAGCCGGTCTATTTCTGAAAAAATTTACACTAGTTGCTATCAGTTAGAAGCTCCTCTACCGATACAATACTTCCACTCACGTGACGTGATGTGAAAGTAATATTTGATATAAATGATTTACTGATTTACGTGCAAATATATATTAATTTTTCCAGTGATGTTTGAAGTAGTTATATATGCTATCTATCTATCTTTTAAATTTTGTAAATCACTAATTACTGAATGCACTATACACAAGATGAAATTTTAGAAATGTCTTTTTTAAAACACGTAAGGTGCTCGAGGCGTTGCAGCATCAAACTAAATTCAATAAACCCTAAGTAATTTTAGTAAGTTAATTTTTAATTATTATCTAGAGATTTACTATGAGGTTAATGTCTGGGCTACTAGAAGGCCACTGTAAAAATTCCATATTATCTTGAAGCCAGGCAGTGACTCTTCAAGCGGAATGCTCAGGATCATTGTCATGCTGGAATTTCCAAAGTACCGATAAATATTCTGTGTAGGTTTGCATAACGTTTTCCAGTATCCATATTGATCCATGATACCATTTATTCTGTAAAGTGGGCTAACACCATTCCAAGAAAAGCAGCCCCATACCATGATAGAACCATCTCCAAATTTTACGGTTTTTATTGTAAAGCGAGGATCAAACTATTTCGTGGGCGTCAAATGAAACGTTATCCGCTAGAAAAAAAGAACACTAACAATAGTAACATCGAAATTTTCTTATATTAATTTTAGAATAAAAAAGATTGAATTATTATTTGCTGTCGTCTCCAATTAGTCTGCCGTCACTGCATATACAATATGAGAGGCTTTTTTCGTCCAAAAATATTCAGATGTGTTCAATGATGAAATTGATTCTGTTTGATAGAACAGGATGGCCGTGGAAGAGTAGGCCGTATCGTGGGGAACCTTTATTCAGATTTCATCGTTACTTCTATTACTAGCCCTCTGATATTGAGCTAAGTCAGCAATGTTCTTCAACCATTGAAGATAAAATCATGAGATTAACTGGCCATTTCCCAGTCAGGTCATATACTGTCAGTACACCTAGACAATACAAAACAAAAATCTCCCTTAGCAGGCTTTGTTTCTAGAATTCATCTTCGATAATGCATGACGGGACTATGATTACGACAACACCCAGCATGCTTAAAAACAACCTACTCGAAGAAAAAATCTACTATCTTATTCATTGTCAAGTTAATGATGGACTAACACACAATTCAATAACTTACACAGTTAAGATAAACCTTCCATAGTGAATATACAAGTCTGAAAACACAATGTTTTTTAACGAACATCTTCAGCAAAGTTGTGTAAAAAATGAACTACAAAAGGCTACTTGTCGAGTATTGCTATGTAAAAAACGTATTTGAATATAAAGTCCGATTTTTGACAATTCATAAATATCCACGACGCAATAAAATTGTTCTAAAGACAACAAGCAGATGTTTAGACGTTCATATTTCAGTCATAAGGTAGGACCTCATATTTCCTCGGTTTGTAATATGCTAGATGTATTGATGCGGACTGGAACACTCACTGTTGAATACTATGTGATCGCAAGTTTTTGACTTTGAAATTGTAAATGAAATGAGAATGAGAACTAAAAATTGATCGTGCGATTATATTTGCAATAGCACTTACAATTAGTGGTTTAAAATTTGAAAAAATGTTTTAATCATTGCCTTTGTGTCTGAATATATTGTGTCTTTTTTACTTTAAAGGCCGCCGCACAATTGTGCTGAAACTGTAATCACAGCTGAAGCTGAAACGTTTGAAATGTTGAACTCCTTGTTTTTGTATGGAGCAACGCACAATACATTTTGTGTAACTAGAGCTGTAACTGTAACCAAAACAGGAGTAGAGAGATGGTCAAGTTATATCTTTTCTCGATTCCAATTTCAGCATACACATACGCTGTGAAGGTGGTTAGCCGTTTTTGATATGGCAAACTATCATGCCGTATTGTATGTACTGTGCCATACTCAACACATTTGTTTTGTTGGGTATGTTTACATTTTAAATAGTTTGGAATACTTTATAAATAATATGGCAAATTTTTTTATTATTGTATACTTTTGTTACTGAAGTTTGGAAGTGAATTATGATGCACAATTCTTAGCTTTGGTTACAGTTCCAGCACTGGTTCTATCTCTGAATACAGTTTTAGTTCAATTGTACAGCGTCTTTAAGTGATACATAAGCCCTCGTGAGGTCTCAAAACTTGCCTGCATGATAGATATGATCGCCTCCGATCACAGAGTTTTATTTTTTAATGGTGAATTTTGGCTCCAAAGTTTTATTGTGTCAATTTTTATATTGTAATTACATTATATTATATTGTATTGTATTGTATTGTATTATAATTTGTATGAAGGACAAACTTCAAGGGAGCAATTTCTGTCTTAGTTTTATGCTTTTATATAACTGTGTGTACAAATATTAGTGACCACAGAGATATTAACAAAAATTGCATTGTTGTTAATAAAGTCCATAAAGAGGACAACAGTAAATTTGCAGGATAATAAAATTTAATGTCATTCCTGACCCACAATTCACCTCAATAATTTCTAAAATGATATACCTCGCCTGGGAGTGTTTCACAAGAATAACTCGGATTTAAACATAAAATTAATACGTTAAAAAGCGCTTAATATGACAAGTTTCTTTATTGAGAGATAGTTAACAGAATTATCGCACATTAAGTGCTGTAATAAATGGTCAAATTTAACTAAGGCCGCAGTATAAAAAAAACTGTAACAGAATAAAAATACCGTTTGATGTTGAGCCGCCATATTGCGCAATATACGGACGCGTCAAAAAGTTGATTGTTATTTTTTAGAAATAAACTTGATCCTCTTTTTCGCCCTTATAAACTGTCGCACCCTAACAAGATCATGATTGACTCTTGAATTGTTTAATTTAATAATAGGCCTTAACAATAGCTTTAATCTAGTTTCACGCCCCTTAAAAAGAGCCAGTTGTTATGTGTCCGCTAGACCGTAAATTTGACGTATAAAAAGAGGATAATGCAATAAGCTTTTTTTATAAATTGTAACTATAATGGACCTATTCGCACATTGTTAGAATACTGTCTTTTTTTGTGTAGTATTTTCATATTGATTTTTTTGACAAAATTATTTAAAACTATTCATATAACGCAGTGTGGAAAAATGATAATTTGACAGCAAAAAATGTTTTGGTGTCTACTACTGTTTGACCACGTGTGGAAGTTGTAAGTTGTGATTATTTACTACTCCAATCCTAGTAAATTGCGCTTCGTTAGTCCTCAGAACTTTCTCTATATAGTTGGTATTAAGATCTAGTCTTTAATACCCATCGACAAAAACGTAAGCTTTTCTCAACATCTCCCTTAATGTAGGATTTGTTGGAAATGATATACCTAGTCATTTTTAGGCCAATCGACAGGTCATTTAAATTAGCCAAGTGCGGGAGTGATGCTGAACAAGCTGGAATTAATTTGAATCAATTTAATTGGGTCTTAGAAGTCACATACTAATTTTGTATCCCCCGAGAGGTTGATTTTTTGCCTCCATCAAGAAAAAATATCCAAAAAATAGGAAATTTAGAAAAATTTGCAAATATCTTGGTTAGTCTCAACAGAATGGAAAAACATGTAGTTATCAGTGGCGGTTCGTGGGTCAAGAGATAGGGAGGTCAATTAGAAAAGTTTACTGTATTACCTACCTTTTAAAGTGATTTAAATTCCAAGTCGATCCTCCGGTCTTTTTGAGATGCAAAGAGGTCAATTACTTTTTCATTAAAGTCTTTTGCCTTGTTTATTAATGCCCTTTCTATGGTAAGCATAGCTAAAGAAGATAACCTTTCCTGACCCATGGTATTTCTTAAAAATGTCTTTATTCTTTTTTAAGGTGGAAAAACAACGTTCACTTTCGACGGTAGTCATAGGGAGAGTACACAAGATTTTTTAACAGTTTGACACTTTCAGAAAAAGTATTGCACAAATTATTGTTAATAAAAAGCTGTAACAAAGCAACTGCACCTTCACTACTGGAAAAATCTTCTCGGCTATATAATACTTCTAATTCAGTTTTAAGTTTCAAATGATTTATGACTGGATACTCCGTTTTAACTAATTTAAACATATTTTGAGGAAAGCTTTTTTTATAATCTTTAAATCGATCTGCGTGAAATAACTGAGACACTGCTAAATGATTACTGAAGCCAAACCTGTTTTTGATCTCAGAAGTAATTATATCACAAACTTCTAATGAAAATCTCCTTTTGATTCTTCCGTTTTACATCTCTTGGCAGACTGCATGAATGTCTCCTCCAAATAGTTATTCAAAATTTTATTTCTGATGTCTTCAATTTTACTATTAAAATCGCCAATACACTTATTTTCTGTTATGACATCGATATTACATTTTTGTAATTGATTTGAACAATATATCACAATGAAGCATAACTAATTGAAAAAAATTTAACCAGTAAAGAAAATGTTCATTTTGTAAGTAGTTTTTTAAACCAATAGCTTGGTTTAGAGTGTTGTTTTCTGATTCATTATCAATGATTTTTTCTAAACAATCTAATAATTCTGTTCGATAGGTATAAATAGTCTCTATGAACTTTGTATTAAAATTTTATCGTGTTGGAGCCGGTTTAGGTAATCTCACCTTAACAACATTATCTAACACGGGTGTTTTTTTTGGCGATTTTCCAAAAAATGAAGAAAAGCTATGTCAATTAGCAAAAGAAATTTTTATGCTTTTATCCTGACTTGATGCTTTTTGTAAAATTAAATTTAGTTGATGAGCGTAACAATGAATAAAATTTGCTGAAGGATAACTTTTTTTAATTTTGGCTTATACACCTCCAAAAGCACCACTCATTACTGATGATCCATCGTAACTTTGTGCTATCAATTTTTCAGGACTTTTATTAATTTTCAGACATTCTAACTCTTTTAAAATTACATCTGTCAAATGCTGCAATGTCGTTCCTTGAGGCTGAAAAAATTTCCAAAATCTCTCACATACAACACCGTCTAAAACGTATCTAAACACAAAAGCTACTTGTACTTTATTCATAACCCAACTTATGTCCATCTTTCAGTTTTAATATATTTTGTACAACATTCATATTTAATAGTAAACACCAAAAACACTTTTACTTAATTTCACGACAAGTAGAAATTTACTAATAAAATGTTCACAAATAAAAACATTAAAAACAACGCGACAGAATTTACCGACCAACGCGTACCTAGTCAGCATTAAGACTGCTCTCACAGAACAGAAAAAAGAGACTGCTCTATTGAACTTCGTGCGTTTCCGTAAAATGTGTCAGGTGCATTGTCCCCGCCAGTGTTTTCTATCTCTTTTGCTTTCTGACGATTCGCGCATAAGTCTATTTCACTTTAATTCGTTGTAAATTCGGTCCGTAGCTAGCTTTGAGGACAAGTTGTGGACTGACCCAAGATTTTTAAATTCTATAAATGAATAATGTAATGAATAGAGGCTTGGTGCTCGGAGGGGATACGAAATCCTGCGATCTAGATATTTGAATAGTATTGTGCATAGAATGAACCAGAAACTTTAATATATTTTTTAAGAATATTAAAAATATATATATATTATATATTTTTAAACTTCAGAAAATGAATAGCTCTATTTTTTTATTTGTATGTGGGAGGTCATTGACCAAATGACCCTATAGAAGAACCGCCAGTAGTAGTTATCAAAGTTAAAGGCGGGTAAATCTCTACCAAAAATGTTTTATACATTTTTGTTATACGTCCACTTGTTTCGAAGTTATAGGCGCCCAGATATGTGTTATGTTGGATTTCTCGATATTAAACTAAAATCTAATCTACGGCTTCCTATGATGTTTTCATTATAGATAGTACTTAAAAATATGGCATGTCAGGGTGGAAGTATTATTGAAACGGTGGGGCGGCGGATAAGAAATTTAAAAAATGGATTGATACCGTTTCGCACTCTACAAGAAGTAGCCCTCGGGAGTTATTAAAATTCATTTGTTATGAATGCACCAAAGGTTGCAATGCAGGTTGTAGTTGTAGCAAAGCAGTTTTAAGTTGCTCAACAGTTTGTGGATTCTGCCAGGGAAAATCTTGTTTCAATATTGTGGACATGTGAATTGGACGACAACGACGAGAACGGAATAGACCGTTCTCAGTTAACTTCGGAAAATGAGACAGATTATGCAGAAAGTCAAGTGAATGAACTATCGGCTTTCAAACAAATGTAAGATAGCTTAGTGGGCTAGGCCTCCTGAGGAAACCACATAAAAAGCGCGGCGAGTACATTGCGATCTCTGAAACCACTAGAGCTATAAGGTCGGTAATATGGGATAAATTTTAGTAAATTTTATGCTGATTCCAAATCAGTTAAGAAATCAGGGCTAACTGAATGTGATTTTCCAAGAAAACGAAAATTTTGTGATTTCTCTTTTTGGCTGTAGCCAAGTAATCCTTGGTCAGACAGGTTTTAGACTTTTACATTGTTAGAACACTTTTTGGAGACTGATATTTTGGTCTAGAAATGAATGCTTCATAGTCTTTTGTTTTCGAGATATCCGAGGTAACTTTTATTTTTCTTATGGCAGCTATATTGGATTTTTCGTTATTTAGATAGCTCTTAAAAAAGAACTTTCAGATGCCGAGGAAAAATTGTTTTTCAAGGAATTAATTTAAGAAAAGTTATTCATTGCTTAACAAAACAAAATAGTAGGTCATGGAAAATCAAAAATTTATTTTGATTTCATCAGGGTTGCGACGATTTAAATCAATATGATTTAAATCGTGATTTAAATCATGATTTAATTTAACTGATATTTTTAAATTTAAATCATGATTTAAATCAAGTTGTGTAAAGCCAGTAAATCAAACTTCAGAAAATTCAAATAAAAAGTATAGTTTATTTAAAAGCTAGATACAAATTAAACTGAAAAAAAAATTCAAATAAAAAGAAGAAAAGAACAGTTAGGTTACACATATAAAACAAAAGTTACCTTCTTAAATGTACATTATAAAGATCCCCATAAATAAAATAAACAGTTATTTAGATTTAGAATACCTGCAGTTAAATCAACTTCCTGCACTTTTCATGATGGCCTTTGAATCTTTGAACAAGTCCTTGCATTTCTTTTTTTACAATTTTTACACACTACTCTGGTACTGGTTTTTCCTTTTCTTGTTTTTTTTTCTTATAAAATAATCGTCTTACTTTCTTCCGCTCATTTTTATTTTACACTTCAGTCGCACGTCGCCTCTGCATCTATGAAATTAATGAAACCGACCACCAAGCTTGTCAGAATAGGAAAATGCTGATTTTTTATTGTTTGTATGAAAATATAGACCATATAGAGAATTTTTCCAGTGACGTGAATAATTTATATGTGCAAATTGGTAGTTAGAGAATACAAAAAAATAGTGTATGGAAAAATCGTATTTGTTTCCAAAAAATTAGAGTAGAACTGAAAGAAATCAAAAAAAATAAAAAAACCTGATTTTTTTGGCATTTATTGTGTCGAAAACGTCCCTAACTTTGTCTTTCAAAATATCAGTAGGTAGTTGCCGGGATTTCAAAATCATACACATCATTTTTCATCATGCCCCGCAAATAAAAATCAGGAGAGGTTATATCAGGCGAGCGGAATGGCCACAATACTGGCCTTCTATTTGAAATAATGCGGTTACCAAAATTTTTCTGCAATATCTGTCAAACATTATTAGTATTATGTGTAGGACAGCCATCTTGTTGGAACCACAGTTCGTTTATTTCCAATTCTGTAAAAGCTGTCTTATTTAGGGTATAACTAGATTTTCTAGAAGTTCACGATAGGCTGCTCCCGTTGAATTGTTGTGAATATGAATGTTCCAATTAATTGGTGATTTAAAAATAATAATTAAGGAAAGGTTTATAAGCAGATCATAGGAGTAGAATAGGAATGCCGCACCAAACATTGAAATCAAACCTACTTTGGAATCTTCTTTAGGTAGTTACATGCGGATTTTCTGTGGCCCAGTGGTGATAATTGTGTTTGTTAAAGACTCCACAATTTGTAAAACGACTTTCATTGGTCCATATAACTTTCGATTGAAAATCAGGTTGTTCTTCACATTTCTGATTAAACCAACAACAAAATTCAAGTCATCTACCAAAATCATTATTGTTTAAAGCTTGGACAATCGTAGGTTTGTATGGATGATGTTTCCTTTGTTTTAATGTCTCGTGTACAGTTGCCTTAGGAATATTTGTTTCGCCTGCATATTGTCGCATTGATATGAGGAGATTATTGTTAACAGTTTTGAGAATATTATTTGTGCGGTCAACATTATCAATATCATACCGGTCTCTTTTATTATCAAAACTCCCGTAATTTAACAAGTTGCTTACAATTCTTCCAAAAACTGTTCCATTTGGTTGCATTCTCTCCGGAAATGTTCTAGATAGGAAGCCGATGCGTTTTGCGAATTTCTATTTACTTTTAAATAGCATTCTATATAACATATCAAATTTTTTTTCATTTGAGAATTTGTACGCCATTTTGTAATAATCACACTTTTGAACAGTAATAATAAGTATTGAACAATTTACAATAATGTCACTACTATTTAGTCAACTGAATAACTGTCAACTAACAGTAATGCTTATTATTTGTTTTAAAACACAGCCTACTAAATTTTACTGAATGCTATGTGTGAATGTAGTCGTTTTTAGAAAAGCATTTTTCAAATTTTACTCATTACTAACTACTTTGCACATAAGAATGCCCTTGAAGAGGAATTCTTTGTTCAAATTTTGAACACTTTATTGACAATTTTATGACAAATAAATCCTTAATGATCGTCTAAAAATTGATATTTTTAGAAAATTTTACAAATGAAGCAATTTACAGTAGATTTCAAACACATAGATAATAATTAGTCGCCGTCTGAATAAGAGATTGTCTTGCCTCTGGCGTTACAAAAACTTTTTGATTTTCCATGGCCTACTATTTTGTTTTGTTAAGTAATGGATAACTTTTCTTAAATTAGTCCCTTGAAAAACAATTTTTCCTCTGCATGTGATACATCATCTGAAAGCTCTTTTTAAGAGTAATCTAAAAAACGAAAAATCCAATATAAGAAAAACAAAAGTTACCTCGGATATCTCGAAAACAAAAAACTATGGAGCATTCGTTTCTAGACCAAAATATTAGTATCTAAAAAGTGTCCTGATCATGTAAAAGTCTAAAACCTGTCGGACCAAGGATTACTTGGCTACAGCCAAAAAGAGAAATCACAAAATCTTGTAGCTCTTACCGTTTCCGATATCCTAATGGTGAACATCGAATTTAAGACATACGGTTTTTAGTGGTACATATTTCAACGCCTATTTCTTCGAAACAGATAACCCTAGAATAAAAATGTACAGAACATCTTTTGTAATATATGTATGCAGAGCGGTCATCAACAGTCGTGGAGGCCGTACATTTTATTAACTGTGTTGCTATCATGCTACACATGAAGAATTTTTGAAACAGTCCCACGATTTGACACTTGCAATGTATTTAAATTCTGTTTACTTTTTAATTTGTTCTGGGAAAGAACATTGGAAAATAAAGTAATTTATTGAATTGCTTTATTATATATATGTCGATGAAATAATCAGTAATCACAGTTTAAAATACATATAATTGTTTGTCCCCTAGATTATTTTGTAGTGTGTATTAACAATCACATAATTTATACAGTTTGTAATAACTGTGTCGAAAATTTTGCAACCCGGGTTAAGCGCCAAGATGTTTCAAATGTAATTAATTATTATAAATAAAAGGTGTGCCACAACACTTCAAACTTAATAATAAATAAAAAATAATACCTCTACATAACCAACTAATCACCACTCTAACATCTAATAGTTTATGAAACTTTGTCAGTATAAATATTAGAGTTACAATAATTAGTTCAAGGATTGATTCTCACAAGAAATATAAATTTAACTTAGTAAAAAAAATATAACTGGATTAATTTACAAACCATTATATGATCGTTAACGTAATAACTGAAGCGTATTGCGTGAAAAGTATTAAACATTTTTTTAAGTTGCATTACTGAAATGGTTAATTTTATTTCTCACCACCTCAGTGATTAAAATAATGTTTAATATATTGTTTTAATTTTTGATGTTTTTAAAGCACATTTTGGCATAGTTTAAAAGATATGTCTGTTGGTGAAGTGGTCGTTGACAATTTAGACTCCACTTATATGTCTCAAAAACAATTACAGCTGCACATATTTCTAAAAACAAGTGCCAAAATGCAATAATAATTATATTTATTAAAAGTGTTTTGAAAAAATTGCCCTTTAATTTTCGAAATAGCTTGAAAAATATTTCCTGGCATTATCTTTAACTAGGAAAAAATTGAAAACGGAGGTTATAGATTTTTCTGAGCGAATGTGGAACAGAAAAACAAATCAACATTAACTAAGGAACACATGATCGAGGATCTAAAGGTCAAAAAATTAATTCATAAAAATCCGTCCAAAAAATGTTCCCTATCTGAATCTGACATTTGATTCATTTCTAAATAAATAAATAAATAAGTCAGAGTGGCGTCATTTCCGTCTAAACCGTAAGTAAAAAATTTTTTTAGTATACAGTGTGTCTCAACCAAATTACTACGAGCATTTTTTTTTAATAAACGCTGAAACAAGTCGATGTTTATTTCTAGTGGGACCCATTTTGATCACAATTTACATTCAATCCTTTCTGTACGAGCCATCTCCTTTAAAGTTTCAAATCACAATAGGTGTTGATTGACACCTCATATTGAATGTAGTTTCATTCTCTAATCAGTTGTTTGCTCAGTTTTTAATTTTTTCAATCCATTTTTGTGATTTTTGAACGTAAAACTGTTCTTTTTTACTTCCTCACTCCTCAAAATGAGGAAGTTGTGTATGTGAAAAAAAATTTGAAAATTTTTATTGCATTTCTGGACGAATCTCGACGAATTATGACGATACACAAAATTTCAGACAGAAAAAATTTCTGTCTGTGTGTCTGTGTTCGCGATAGCAACTACAGTTTTTGAGATAAAGCTTTCAAATTTAGTACACACATTCTAGAGGTCAAGGAAGATATTGAGTTCGTTAATGAGCAAAATCGGTCTAAAAAAAATATTAGTGACATTCCACCAATGTGACTTTCTTGAAACGTCAAAATGTCACTTTTTGAAACGTCAAAAAATGGGACTTTTTGAAACGTCAAAGTGCCTTTTTTGAAACTTCAAAATGTGACTTTTTTGAAACGTCAAAAAATGCGACTTTTTTGAAACGTCAAAAATTACTTTTATTATAAACTTCACCACACGTCGAGTTTTACTACGGTGAGGAAGTTCTGATCCCCAAGTATTTGGCAGCGGTTTTTTTTATTTAATAAAAATTAATTTTTTATTCTCACACATTTTCTTTGAGGTCAGTAAAATTCGTGCGCTAAATTTTGTAATTTCCTCGTTTCTAAAATGATCCATCGAAAAGTCTCAGGATGGCGTAGGTATAGACGGTGTAGATTTGGTAAAAAAAGGTTTATATCGATCATAATAAAACCTTAAATAAAAACCTAATATTTCTGTGGAACTTTTATTGAGTTTTTACATTACCACGAATCTTTAGAAGACTATTGATGCTATGCAAGAAAATGTTGGAAAATTTTGAAAATTTAGACAATAACTTTTCAATAAGGTGGGGTACTATCGCATTTTGTAAGACTTGTGAGTGAATTTTTAAATGATTGATTTCTTGGAGGATGGATTGGATGACGTGGTCCCATTGAATAGCCAGTACGTTCCCCTGATCTGACGCCTTTAGATGTTTTCTAATGGGGCCATTTTAATCCAAAAAAAAATGCAGACAGAGAACTTAGCTCATCTTTAAAGAACGAATCGTGGCAGAATGTCGTCAAATAACGTCGGAAATTTTGGTAAATGCAAAGGATCAAGTTTTGAAAATAGACTTTACTATTGTATGGAAGAAAACGGTAGTAATTTCCAATAATTTTTGCAATATGGTAGGTCATAATATTTTCTAATTTTGTATTTTCGTACAATAATAAATTTTTGTTGGATCTTATTAATTTTTAACACGCTTTTATTAGCTTCACTTGTATGTTTGCTTGTTTGTTTGTATGTTTGTTTGTAACCGACTCTTTGGACTCGATTTTAACCCACTTTAAACGGACAGATTTAATTGAAACTTTGTACACTTATTAAGAACCGGTAACAATACAATAATTTGATAAGTTTATATCATTATCCTGTTCAGGATCGCCAATCCTTTCCTCACGTATCCCTGCGTGAAAGTAAAGGCTTAATATGTCAGTAGTTTCCATAATTGTTAATTAGCCCGGTGGTCGAGTAGGTTAAGGCACTCGACGCGAAACGACAGACTCATCCGGCGTGAGTTCGAACCTCACGGCTGAAATAAAATTTTTTTTTTTTTTTCAGAAATATCTGTTGGATCGTAATATGTTATAATATCAGCATCAATAAGCAATATAAATATAGTTTAAAACAACTAAAAAACACGCTTTCATAGCACATCAAACTAAAAAGTTAAAAATAAATATAGTTTAAAAAAACTAAAAAACACGCTTTTAAAGCACATCAAACTAAAAAGTGAAAAATAATTATTAATATAAACTGAAAATAATAATGAACGAAAAATACTAGTATTATTGTGAAAAAAGCGTGGGGTGCTCGATATACGAAAAATATTGCATAAAGCACCCCACGCTTTTTTTCACAATAATACTAGTATTTTTCGTTCATTATTATTTTCAGTTTATATTAATAATTATTTTTCACTTTTTAGTTTGATGTGCTTTAAAAGCGTGTTTTTTAGTTTTTTTAAACTATATTTATTTTAATTATTTCAGTCAATTTCTCAAATACAAATTGACAAAATTAAAAACTGACCAAACTAGTGATTAGAGAATTAAAGTACCATCTGAATGAGGCAATAAGCAACCACTATTGCTATTTAAAATTTCTGAGAGGCTGGCTCGAGCGGAACGGGTTGAAGGGGGTTGAATATAATATAATAATAATAATAAACACCACAGATAATACAACCCTTTATATCTATAAACTGACGTTGTGCGTGAGGGGGCTACATATTTAGATACAACGGACACACATCCAATATCCGAGTATACTACGATTAATCTCTCACAGAAAAATCCCAGTGCCACGGCCAGGATTCGAACCCGGGACTTTTGGGTGAGAGTCAAGTGTGTCCTTGCGTCTCTACCATCAATCATAATATTTGTGCCGTAAAAGTGGTTCTCCAAGACACACGCAGCGAGTCGCAAAATGAACTGTATGAATAGCTTAATAATAAACAAAATTAAAAGTGTATTAAAAAACCAAAAAATATGGATAACACCAGACGAGAATACAGAGGCAAAAGGAAATCATGCGACAAATGTTTTAGTACGAGTTTTAGACCCTGGTGGGCCAAAAAAGATTACAAATGTAAGTAATTTGGAAAGATAATGTTTGCAAATTTTACTTCGGTAGATGCTGAGAGATCATTTTCGCTTTACACAAGTGTGTTTAACCCCATGAAGGAGACGTTTTTCAGCAGAAAACGTAGAAACAGTATTATTCATGAAAATGTTTGTTGGTATGTAATCTCAGCCACTGTCTTCGGTACGGAATAAGCAGTTCTTATGCATGTATATGGTGAAGTGCTCGCTCTGACAAAAGTCGCTTAGTTTTTGATCCCGTTGGCACTTTTAGAATAAAATGTATGACTTTGCTAGATTTGTGGTTTATGCTCTATAGATTACGCATCAACTTGTCGTAAAAATCATCATGTACATAAGGGCACAGTTTTCTAAGTAACCATACTACATGCTAATAATGAAGCATATTGTAACTAAAAATCATAAAATTCTCTGTAGAATTCTCTGTATTTTTAAAATAAATTTTGGTCCTTCGACCATAATATGTGCTTTTGTTGATGTTTAAATGTTTTTCTGCTTCCATATTCAGATCCTAAAAAAGGGTAGTAATATTAGTAAAGTAACAAAAATAACAGTTTGATTAGTAGATACTTACAAATGTTTTAATTTTTTTAATTATGCAGATATGAAGAGAAGGAATACGTTTCTCAATATTTTAAGTTTATTTTGCTTTTATAATGAGTTGTTGGACACATTGTAAGTTCGTTAAATTGTACTATGTACCCCAATAAAATTATTACTTACAGGAAACCACGCGAGATAAGCTCATGCCTTTAAAACGAAAAGACGAAGCCTTTCACAACACTGTTTTAAATTTGAATGCTCGCAAATAATTGTATCGTGTGCAATGTGCATTGTTAGTTGTTTGTACATTTCTGACACCTCCGTAAAGTATCACAGACAAAAAGATCGATAGACGTGGTCACGGTCGTGGTGTAATATAAATTACGTTTCATTACAGCCACAGATATCTTGAAATGAAATCTAGAATTCTTAATGATTACATGCATTCATTAAAGATTTTTGTGTGGTAAAATCGGAGTTTTGTATTGTAAATGTGATAAAAAGTGAATTTAATGCAGCCGTGTTGAAAATTTAAAATATCAAGTAAATAAAGATGTAGAGTAGTTGGAAACAATTTGTAGCTATTTGTTAGTAGTTGTTTTGTGTTCAAAGCTATTTTGCATATAAAGAATGCAGTCAGTTAACTCAACCTGCATGAAGATCCAAAAGAATGAAACTCCTATAATTACCGGGTATAACAAATTATTTAACTGTAATGCGAGGGTCCTTATCTACATAAATAATTGCACACAAATAAACTTATAATTAGCAGTTGTTACGAATTTATTTCATTTAATTTCTTTCTCGTAATTATCTGATATGAAATAAGCAGTGGCGGAGGCGAAATTATTTAACTCTTTCCTTACAATCAATTTATCTGAAAATAATTATAATTAATGTCTGTTGAGTCATGTGTATCTCGGCGATATCTGGATTTAAAATGACGACTTCTTTTTTTAATTAATTTCAAAGTTCTCTACAGATAAAACAAAAAAAAGTCAAATAGCACTAAGTATGTACATAATATTAAATATACAACAAAAAACATTAAAATAATTAAAAACCTAGCTTCGAAATAAATATAATATAATACAACACAATCATAGATACTCTTGTAATTTTTGAGACGATTGACAAATGCAATATAATGATAGTTTTTCTATGGGGCTTTTCCAAAAATAATTGCCTAGAGTGGTCATATCTTGAAAGAATTCGTATAGAAATCTCTTATAAATCTTCTCAGTTTTTAATACTGAAATGAAATATGTACGAGTACACATCATTAAATAAATTTGACATCTACGAATTTAGCGAATATTTGCAAAGCACATGATAGCATAGTCAAAGTTACGTGTTTAGATAGATAGATAGATAGATAGATAGATAGAACTTTATTTAGCACTATCCGCTACATAGATACATAGATATTTAATTAAACCTAAATAATCTAACCTAAGTAATATTACTATTTCTAACACAAAAAACAAACAAATAAAAAGTAATTGTATCCGAAACTACTAGAATGAGTATATAAAATTGTAAGGTATTCGAAATATATTCAGACTTCAGACTATTTTACTTAATTACTTGTGAGATATTTACATACATATTTATTAAATGTTTTTACACTTGGTGCATCCTTTATATCAGTTGGCAGAGTATTAAAAAGACGAAGTCCTTCATTAAATAATGAACCTTGTAAAAAGGATTTTTTGACACACTCAACGTCATAGTGATTTTTCCGTCTGGTATTGTAACTATGTATATCTGTACGTTTCTTTAGATTTTGTAGATAGATAGGTACTTCTTCTCTACTTATTTTATATATTAAAATTAAATTAGCTCTTCTAATGCACTGCTCAACTGATGACCAATTTAGCACGTTTAACATAGATTTCACAGGAGTGTAGATGTTACATTTTAATATAATTCGCATTGCTTTATTCTGCAGTATTTGCAATCTATTTATTTCATGAGTATCACATGCTATCAAAAACGATGCGCAATATGTGAAATGTGGATAGACTATGGTGTTATAAATCAGTAATTTACTCCACTGTGATAAATTATGTGATATCCTATAAAAATTCCAATCTTTCCAATTTTTTTACATATGTAATTCATTTGATGACAAAATGTAAGTTGTGGATCTAACATAACTCCTAAATATTTAATTTGCTTCACGATTTCAATGGGACACTCATTAATTTTAACGACATAACTATTAGCTAAGTATTTATTACTTATAGATTTAGAACCTAGGACCATAAGTTTAGTTTTATCTGAATTCAATTTCAATTTATTACTGCATAGCCAGTTATACAATATATCAAGCTCGCTATTAAGAATGTTAGTAATATCATTAAAATCTTTACCAGATACAGTAATTACAGTGTCATCAGCAAACAAATTTACAAATGAATCTTTTAATACGCACTGAATATCATTTACATATGTAATAAAGAGAAGTGGTCCTAATACACTACCTTGTGGAACCCCATACGGACTATTTATGTTTAGATGAATAAAAACAAGCAATAAATTTAATTATACACAAATTTTATTATAGGTCCTTTCTGTGATTGACAATATTTTCACATTTGACATGTTGCTTGCATCTTTATTTTTAATGCCTCCTATGGGAAAACTGTAATAATGAATTAATTTACTACTTCTAACGTGAGTGGAAATTATGGTTTGTAGTGGTATGGAAAATCATTTTCCGAATCGTAATAAATCTTTCCTGGTCTGTTTTTATCCTAGCTTGGTTAATGGCAAAATAAAGATGCAGAATTCGTCTAGTAATTTTAAAATGAGTATGTAAGGTTCAGTTACTTTTGAGTAAACAAAGCTTGTACCTTTATTGTATTATAATATATACAGGGTTATTCATTATATTTTGACTCCCCCCGATAACTTCCTTGGACGTACAATTGTATTTTCAGTCGTGTTTATGTACCAGGTAATTACAAAAGTTAGAAACACTGACAACATTTATAAATCGCGAAAACAGCATTAGGCCAATATGAGAACCTTGCCATACACCAGGAGACTCAAGCACTTACTGTGTGGTAACTTCACTTTTATGATTGAATAAGTCTTAAGTAGTTTCCTGAGATATCAATAGGAAGAGGTCTGTCTGTTATGACAGACACATAAAATGTTTCAGATATATTTTTATAGATAATGTATTTAGGTTTGTAGCTGTGAATTCACTGTATGTTACACCTTACCCACCTAGTTCAGTAGTAAAGCATGAGACTCTTAATTTCAGGATCGTGGGTTCAAGCCCCGCGTTGGGCGCCAAGTACGTTACACTCTGCCCTTTACAACTAGTCGATTGTTCTCAGGGGTCATATTGTATTGGAAATTAAAATAATAGGTACTATACCAGAATGATAATAATAAGTTACTATCTTAAATTTTAATAAAAAAAAGTTCTTCTGTCAGTCCTGATAAAAAAATCCCTTTTCCTTGCTAACCACAAACACTCTTATTTTTTTATAAAATAATCCCAATTAAGGGTCATACTATAGTTTTTAAATAATCCACGTTTTTAATAATATAAGGTTTTTATTTTTTAGATGATTAGTTACCTGCTTTATTAATAATATTACGGCTATTGGGATTAGGCCCAGGAAAAAACAACTTATTTTTCAATTAGTCGACGTTTCGTCAATATTAATGGTATCCTTAATACTATTTTGGTAATGAAAGTGTCCCAAAAAAGTGTATAAATAAAAATAAATAAAATAACTAACAATAAAATAATCAAAATTGTAATATGCTACATCTCTAAATAAATTGTAAAATTAGTATAATCCCAAATATAAAGAGCCAAAAAGGCAAGTAGTCTATCAATTCACAACCCCCATACAAGGCCCCAACTAGAATATTAATTACAACGATAGTAGTATCGTGCCAAAAAGTTTTGTAGCCCCTGCAATAAACATTAGCTTAACAAGATACAAATTAGAAATTACTGAGTCAATACCATAAATTTACCTAGTCAGATATAAAGTAACTAATTATTTACTTAAAAATGTTAATAAAATGGTGTAATTAAAATAAATAAATACTGTTAACTATGTTTATTGTAGCTTATTTGTTGTTATCTTGCAAAATAGATATAAAAATAATTAAGCTGAAAAGTGTATATGTTTTTAGAGTTAGTTATGAAATAATACTTCCAAGGATTACATAATCTGCCATTTAAAAATCTGTGCCAACCCCCTTCCTTTACGATACGCCTTACAAAATTATTTATTGACTGTAGTAGAAAAACAAAGCATAGATAAATAATAATTACAGCAAATTACTAATTAATTCTAAGTATAATTATGTAGTTTATTTCTTTTATTTATGGCCTGTTATCTGTTAATATATTTTGCTTAAAGAGCCGTACTAACTCATATCAATGTGTAGAAAAAGCTGTTAATAACGTAGATAGCCATTTTATGTCGTTAAATAATTGCCATGTTTGATATATATCGGCAATTAATTTATTAAAAATGTAATTAAATCTAATATCAGCCTTAGTTCTAATTATGATTTTTGTGTTTAACCGTTCTCAGTACACACTGGTATTTTAAGGCGATCTATTACAATTATATTAATTTAAGAGATTATTATTATATTAAAAATAATCCCTATAAAGTTAAAGATTAGACATTTTATCGGAAATATTCTTACGAATAAAATCAATGATATTGCCAGTGGTGGATTTAGGATTTAGCTAAGGGGGCACAACAGTGGCGTATATATGGGGTAGTAGTAACCCAAGCAGTAATTTTGCTCTTTATAACCACATCTGCATAGAAATTAACGTTGTATTAGATGTAGAAAATATAACTAAAACAAACAACTGAACCTATGAATTTTTTTTTTGTAATATTCTCGTGATTTTCTTTCTGGGATTCCCTTTTCAGTATCAACGAAGAGAGACCGGTCATTAAAATATTCAACTACTTTTTATAACTAAGCATTCGTATATGGTACATATTTAAGAAAGATTCATACATAAACATGGCCTAGGTTGCTTTATACAACTGCGCTATTTTTTCAAGACCAGCTCGAGGACAAATGTATGTACACACTGCTATTCGACATTGTGATGTTAACAAATAAACTGAAAAAAATACGTTAGGAGATTTACTCAATTTAGTTATGTTAATTTAAGTTTAAAACAATTAAGTTCATTCATTACATCGTGTGTAGCCATTTAAATCACTCAACTTTGTGTATTAAAAATAGTATTTTTTTTTCTTCTAAAACCTTAGTTATCAGTCTGGATTCTAACAACTCAATTGGGTTGAAAATACAGACATGTGGCGGTAATCTCAAACACATTGTGGTCATATCTCTCCGCTAAGGTGTCTATAATATACTTCTCATAGTTTTTCGTTTTTTAAATTATTTTCAAAATCACACCAGCAAATAAACAGATATAAAATAATTATTACTTATAATATTACAGTTTCTCCTACAACGCACTGATAAACAAGTCATTAACAAAACTAAGTGCTTACCTGAAATATCACAGAATGTAAGTGAAACTCTGCCTCGGTCGCGTGCCAACAAAAACAACAATCATCTTTCTCGCTTTAATGTAAGCGGTGTGAAAGACGGAAGATGTCATGTTTTAGACATTTCTCACCCTCATATCGCGTCTTACCCAGTATCTCCGGTCACTAAAGCGATTTCTCCTACTATATGTACCTTGTTATCAGAAAATATAATTTTTCAGAAATAAATTTTTCACACCGATTACAAATGACAACAAGTCTTCCGAGAGGTTGTAAAAGCCCTTTCATGCTATTTGGAAATCTTCAGGAAGGATGTACAAAAATTACATGTATTTAACTGGGTATAACAGCCAACGCCAAATTCACACAAAATTGTAAAGTTGGCTTAACATGTATGTAAAACAGCTTCGTTTAAATTAAACTCTATACTCATATTAATTTCTAAAATTAAAACAATATATCCCTAGGTACTTACAGTATCGTGATCACAATTTCAAAGCTATGAGCAAACTGTAAGAAATAACAGTCATGATGAGAGCAGGAGTAATTTAACACTTAGGCCCTCAGTGGTATACCTTAAGAAACAATAAGCATATTTCAGCGGGGTGTAAACTTTGCTTGTGTTTGTGGTGTTGGTGATTTCACAAGTCAATTAGGGCTGTTGCGTGATCGCGCGCCATTAGAGTTAGAGCTCGGGCGATTGCTGTGATAGTGAGGTGATATAGCAATGTACTGGGTCGGTATATGTATGTAGCTGGAGAGTGGATACGTGTTCATTATGTGAGAAACGGTGCTCACAACTTACATCCAATCTATCGTGCCTTATTATTATTGTATTAACTGCAAATTGAACTTTAGTGCCTTCTTAAAAATTATATGTTATTTCGATGTACCCACGATAGCCAAACATTATTATTTTAATTTATTATGGCTGAGTCCAATCTGTAGAATAAATATTGGGTAGGTGTAATAAAAACGCGGAATACTTTAGAAATGGTCCTTTTATTATTGACAAAGATAATATGGAAAACAACTTATCTTTGAAACCAATGGAGTAGGATTCCAGGAGCTGTCCTACGGAGGGTGGGAAGAGTAATGGTGGTAATTACTCTTCCCCAAAATAAGAGGTAAATCGGGAAAAAATTAAGATAATTTATATTAATTATTAAATATGATTTGAAGGAAACAACTACTCAGCGGGCAAATACCCCGACCTGCATTGAATTACACCTTCAAATCATGATAAATCGATAGCCAATATCATTTGTCAATTCCTAACCAGACATAGATCGATTTCGAACTTATTTGTTCTCTTCAGTATGCCATAGGTTATGGAACAGACAAATGATAGTGGCCAACCTGCTAGTTATATACTAACTAAGGTGAAGTGAATAGTGGTGAGAGGTATGAAACTTCTCATATGGTCTGAATGCTACTATCCGACCGACATCCTAGATGTCTCTGTGGCGGATAGCGACTTGCATCACAGCAAGTACCGAGAGCGGCGACCCCTAGCCCAGGTGGACTAAACTAATGTTATTAAATATGATTTGAAGGAAACAACTACTCAGCGGGCAAATACCCCGACCTGCATTGAATTACACCTATCGATCTATCATGATTTGAAGGTGTAATTCAATGCAGGTCGGGGTATTTGCCCGTTGAGTAGTTGTTTCCTTCAAATCATATTTAATAACATTAGTTTAGTCCACCTGGGCTAGGGGTCGCCGCTCTCGGTACTTGCTGTGATGCAAGTCGCTATCCGCCACAGAGACATCTAGGATGTCGGTCGGATAGTAGCATTCAGACCATATGAGAAGTTTCATACCTCTCACCACTATTATATTAATTTATAAAATTAAAATAATTTATAGTAAATCAGTTTACGATTTAATCCTTGCCAGCTGATACCTAGTTGGTTGGCGAAATGCGCGTACAGTTGCAGTGTTTTGGTGTATGGCGTATGGAAACTACGTTATTATCACACTAACGGTTCCAACCCTCCTTCAACATTCAAAAACACTGAACATGAAAAGTATTTATCTCATGAAATCCATGATAATTGCTACATCTTTAAGCAATAAGAGTAAATTAAATAATTTAATACAGGGCCCACTTTTGGGACAAAAATGATGTTATTTACAAAATAGTAACGGAACCGTGGTCAGTACCTGGACATCAATTTTACGTAATCCTAGGTACATCTTAAGGCTGTGCCGTTTTGAGATCATATTAGATGTCTTTTACGTTATTCATTTTAGTCACCTACCTCTATAATGTAATCAAAAAATTACGACATGATCTTAATTGTTATCTGGATTGTTGTCCAAGGACTCCAAGGATGTAACAGTAATCAGTAGGGCTGTCAAAAATGTTCCGTGGGACAGTGTCGTACGCGAAATTAACTATTACGAGAAACAATAAACTGTTCCAATTTATAACAATGTATGTAAAACTTACCCTCTTAACTAGCTTGATAAACTAACTGCTTATCACAAACTGGAGAAGATGTGTAGCCATTTCGCAGCATCAGGTATGTTCTATGGTTGTCTCCATGAGTGATGTTCGCTTTGGTGAAAATATATTCTTATATTTTGAAAACGACCGTTCGACATCTACTGATGTAATACACGCATAAGTAAAATAGTCTTTGAATGCACTTAACGGATCTAGGGCTGCACCATCACATATTTGTCTTAATTTGGTAAAACCAGTGTCTTTATTTAACACACTTGCGAACTTTTCTTTAACGCGGTCATTTGTTGCGTCACCTATAGCGTGTAGCAGTAAATTTACTTCGTCCACTATTTGCAGTGACTCCGCTAACGACAACGCACTGTTTTCAATTTTTTTTATGCTTTCATGTAATGGTTTATAGTTCTTGAATTCTAGTATCACAGCTTTTATTTGTTGGAAATATTCAGCATAATAAAAATCTTCCTGCAACCATGTTCCCTAACGTGTAAGAATCGGTTGTGGTGGTTCAGGAATACCGGGATACTTGCTATGAAATGCACGGAGACGTTTAGGAGATTTAAGAAACACTTTTTTGTACTTGCTATTAATGCATCCACCTCTGGAAAACCTTTTCGAATAGTTTCTGCTACAAGATGTAAAGCATGCACTTTACACGTAACATGTATAAACGTACAACCTTGTTCTTGCAAAGAATGACCTAAGGAACGCATTGTCACGGCGCCATCAGTCACAAACATCAACACTTGACTTTTTGACAGTTCAAATTTTTCTAACGTCTCCAGCACCACCCTGGTAATTGTTTCGCTAGTACACTGACTTAGTCTTTTGCTAGCTAGTAACAGTGGAACTGTCGGCTTAAGAGGGTCCAGTACTCGTACTATAACATTTAAAATAGATTTTTTTTACAATCTGTTGTCTCATCAACAGATAACCACAGCCGTGTATTTTTTTAATTCACATTTCATCATATTTACCACATGGTAAATGGATTATAGTACGTGTACAGTTGGTAGATAGTTACATAACTTTGTGCGACTTGGTAACTTTACCTGGACATTGTATTTATTCCAGAACTCTCGAAATGGTTGTTTATCGAGTATGTGCAGCGGAATATCACAGGCAATCAGCATTAATAGTAAATCAAACATAAACTGGGTGGTCGAAGGCACGCCATTTTTTTTATTTTTGTGGTGTACACTATTTACGTGAGGTCCACAATCACGCTTATCCCAGCACATCAAATCTTTCGCGCACACTTTTCAAATTATTTTAGCACCATCATAGAATAAATCCGGGAATTCACCTATGAATTTATTCACTTTGTCAGCAAATGGCCGTTTTCTACCCCTGCGTACGTCTGCCATGCTTTATTATAAAATTAATATCAACAATACAGTACAACAATTAAAATAAAAACACAAAAACAATATGCAATACGCCCAAGTGTACACAACTCGAAAGCTAATAATAGACTGGACTGGAGAAAGAGTTTCGCGGTCAAGGTGAATGCCGGCGACAGTAAGTACATCTGTACTCTACGACCATGATACACAGAAACGATTTGCAGCTTTAGTAATCAGTAGAGCTGTCCGATGTGCCTGGAGTACAGCCACGGTCTTGCGCTGTCGTCACACGTGCCGATTTAGAAGTGATTTACGCTGCAGTTTTATTTGAAAGGTTAATGCGTGAGGTTGTACCTATAAATTATACATAATGTCAAACGCGCCAAAGGGTAAAAAACGACCGTACGCGGACACAGTGAATAAATTTATGCAAAATAATTTGTAAAGTTTGCAATCAAGACTTAATGTGCTGGCACAAAACAGATTGTCGTCGCCATATCAATACCGTGCAACATCAAAATAAAAAAATGGCATGCCTTTGACAACTCAGTTTATGTTTGATTTATTGTTAATGTTAATAGCCTGTAATATTCCGCTACACATACTGGATAAACAACCATTTCGGGAGTTTTGGAATAAATACAATCCCCAGGTGAACTTACCAAGTCGTACATCGTTATGTAGATATATTCCAGCTGTTCGTGAAGACATTGTAAATAGGATTAAATGTGGATTAAAAAATACACGGCTCTGGTTATGTATTGACGAGACGACAGATTGTAAAAAAAATTCTATTTTAAATATTATAGTACGTGTACTGGACCCTCTTAAACCAACATTTCCACGGCTTTTTATTATTCTGAATATTTTCAACAAATAAAAGCTGTGATACTACAGTTCAACCCTAACGAGGCTGCAGCTATTAGGGAAAGCCAGACAAGCTTTCAAGGCGTTTACCTTGAAACAGATTTAAAAAGTATTAATAACAATTATAGGGGACTACACGACGCAATAGAAAAATTGCAAAATAGTTCGTTGTCGTTAGTGGAATCGCTGCAAATAGTGGACGACGTAAAAACACAGCTACAGGCTATAAATGACGCAAAAAATAATCGCGTTAGTGAAAAATTCGAGTGTGTATTACAGAAAGATCCTGATTTTAGCAAATTAATACAAATTTGTGATGGTGCATCTACAACTTCGTTAAGTGAGTTCACAGATTGTTTTACTTATGCCTGTATTACATCCGTAGATGTCGAACGGTCATTTTCAAAATACAAACATTTTTTCACCAAAGCGAACATCGCTGACAGAGACAGCTGTAGAAACATACCTGATGCTATTATACTATAGATCTTCCCCACTTTGTGATGACGACAACCAAACTACTTCATAAATCTGTTTAAAACGGTGAGCTTTATACAAATTTTTATAAAATGTAACATTATTGTTAAAATTTATTTCCATTTAATATATTTATTCAAGTATTATGATATGATGTAAACATATGAGTCATATGACGGCTCTGGCGGCCAGGTGACCTCGGACAGCTCTAGTAATCAGTATTATAAAAAAAGGATTCATTAAAATAGTTTTCTGAGATATTGATGACACTCCTTATGATTGAAGAATGGACGTTTCAATTACTGCAACCAACTAACGATAAGTCCACAACCCTGACAAGACAACTGTCGAACTTTATCAAGTTCTTGTATATTTTTAAAAAATATTATGGTTCCCTTTCATTAGAATTTGCATTTTGTTAAGTTTTTTGACATCCAACGCTTTTACGTTAAATTCTACGATTGCTACGATTAATTAAATTAATTTCAACCAATCTTTATTTTAGAAGTTGCTATTATCGTACCACCGCGGTTCTTTACTCGAAGATTGCGTGCCAAACTTGCTCCTTGACCTTGTACTGCATGACGTGATAGATGGGAGATTTAAGTTCCTTTAACTTTTAGAGGTACAGATGGCGTTAGAAATTAAGAGGTGTGATGCAACTAAGATGTCATATTTATTGAGGATAGCAAACGGCTAAATGATAATTCGTGTAGTAGTTGTCAGCTTCAAGGTAAGAATACAAAGTAATAGACTACGTCAAATTGGCAAATACACTTTATTTAAAAAAAAATTAAGAACAGTATTTCTTACACTTTTGCACTAAATTGTAGGGAAAATTAGCAAATCTTTTTGTCTTCCACTAAGATCACGAATAAACTTGGGTACATATGGAATCGATACAAAATAAATGCCGAATATTCTTTCGCGTTAAATATTCACATTTGTCTCGCAACGAATTGGAGTTGCCGTTGTCAAATATTAAGCGTTAGTTAATCTACAAATTCAGTGGCGGATATACAAATAGCCCTTCGTCAGTTGTTGTTTTGACCGACTCTTGGTTCATTCCACATAGGTATATCGTCAAGTTACAAGTAATAGACCGAGGAAAAGTGTATAAATCTCTCCACTAAAATAATTGGGGCAAGCACCAGCAAGCCTTGGAAGCCGGTGAACCCAGTAAAGACATTTTCCGGATGTGTTGCGTACATTTTTCTGCAACCGTTATTGCTAGTCATAAAAACTTTTTAATTTAAAACAAATCAGGTGTCCTTCTTGGTACAAGTTCTAATCAAAAAAGAAATGAAATGAAATGGAACGCCAACAATTTTTGCTAATTATTGTTTTCTAATTTTTACAAAAAAAGAAAACAAACAGCCGGGAAAGTAGTTGTTTAAATATCTTATCTATGATAAGTTTTTTTGAAAATGTTAGAAAATAATACCTAATTAGCAAAAACTTTTTAATTTGAAATATCGGTAAAGACTTTACAGATCCCTTATGTTACTTTATCGTGCTATACTAGTAAATATGTATTTTCCACTAAAAAAAATTGACCAAAAATAGTTACCTTTCTAATAATAAATAATCCTGCTTATAACTAAGCTACAGTGAATAATTTATAGAATATGCAATTTCATGGTTTATTTTAATTTCTCTTAGAGAAATGGATGAAGTACTTCGTTCGGGATAAAGACCTACAGAACCAATATCGGGGAGCATAACATACACAAAAGTTGTCTTAATATTTTTCTAAAATGTGATGTATTTCCACGAAATTATATGAATTTGCGGTTTACATTTTTTTTTCTTCAGAAAAATTGAATAATAGTTTCTTTTGCACCAAAAACAAGTGCGAAACTTGGGAGCATAACATTAATAAAAAATAGTTTTCATATTTTTTATAAAAAACGTTGTTAGAAGGCAACTTTCATTGTTACAATTTGGTATATTCATTGTGGTCTGTGGTCCTTGGAAAGTCTTAAAACTAATCTGATTGAAGATATACTTTCCATGTATTTTTTTAAGTAAAAAGAAATAAATGTTTACACAAGCAAGCTTCTTGGCCATCATTTTGAAGATACAAGAAAACCCAAAGAAATTTAATTTTTCAAATAACAAAAAAATGTGTTCGATAATAAATTTCCAAGCGTCTAATATTTTGCTCGAGTCTTCTAGTTTTAAACAAAAAATAATCGCTTCAATTAAATTAAAATATTCAGTGTGCAACATTTCTGCACATGCGCTGACACCGTATTTACCACTACTGCATTTTTAACTAACTAACCGAGTATTTAATGAAAAATAGACTCTCAAAATTGTTTATAGATGGTGTTAAAATCGTTTGCGAAATATATTTAACAAAAGGACTAATAGACCAATCAAATTAAGCAAAAATCAGGCCCACTTTCACGATAATTTCCAACCATTCCCGACCAATACCATTCGATTCAGTTTTTTTTTTTGGAATTCTCATGGTCAATTTTGCCGTACGTTATATGAGCAAGAATTTAATTTAAAACAATTAAAGTTGTGAAAATGATGAAAATCGATGTTTCTAAATATTCAACTTCAAACGCAGCGAAAACGGCAACAGATAGAGAAAAATTGTTCAGAAAATTTTTTTATAGAACGTTAAATTCCCTTCAAAAAAGTCCGCGACGGCATATCTCTACGATGAATAGTTAAGGCGTTACAATGTGTTAAATGTTTATTATTCTTCTACTGCGTACTGGTCAGCTGTATACGCAACGCGTATCCACTTTTTTTTCCACATAAGAAACAATTTTCTTCGAAATTAAATTGCGGCACACTTAAACGACGTGGGTATCGCTCTTTTGGAATTCCAGAGCCAGGCTTCAAATTATCTTTTGAGGAATACGCTTTTCTACACTTATCATGAACAGTAACTTCATTAACATTTTCTATTTGATTCCATTTCTTATCCTAACGTTTCTTGCTGTTTTCTATATACGATTCAATGCCTTTTTTGTTTTACTGTTACAGTCTTGCCCATTTGCAGAGTTCCTTCACATTTAAACAATTTTCTTCTAGCTACATTTTTGATCGGTTTATTTTATATTAATCAACAGCACAACCACAATGATAATGTAAAAATTGCTCACAACCAGTACACTGTATAACTGCGTTATAACTGCGACGACTATTAGCATCAAACTGAACAGCTCATAACTTAATAATAATTTATCTTATAACTTAATAATAATTTTCCAGGTCTTTGAGTATACATAAAAGTATATAATAATTATATCTAGACCAAAAAAGTGATAAATACATTTGCTAACGTTGTAAAAATAAGAAAATTATGAAAGATTTACAGCAAATCTACTTTCAAATGTTCTGCGCAGGCGGCCATTACGCGGCATACGAGTCTGTTAATCGCGCATGCGCGTTACTTGTACAGCTGACTGATATACAGCAGAAAAATAATAAATATTTAACTCATTGTAACGCCTTAACTATTCATCGTAGAGATATGCCGTCGTGCACTTTTTTGAAGGGAATTTAACTCTCTATAAAAAATGTTATGAGCAATTTTTCTCTATCTGTTGCCGTTTTCGCAGCGTTTGAAGTTGAACATTCAGAAACATCGATTTTCATCATTTTCACAACTTTGTTTATAAATTAAATTCTTGCTCATATAACGTACGGCAAAATTGACCATGAGAATTCAAAAACATACTGAATCGAATAGTATTGGTCGGGAATGGTTGGAAATTTTCGTTTTGAAAAATCCTTAATTTTACTGGTCTATAAAAGCAAAAAAAAAATGGTTTTTAGATTGGATCGATATAATGAGGTACTATTTTTACACGTTGTTAGGTGTCACCCATATAAAAGATTAGTGACCATTTCACCGTCAAAATTAATTTTCGTGGCCTGTTGCAGCAGGTATAAGTCTTGTTCTTGTATACTTTGGGTTATTTTAAGAAATTTTTCCGTTGCAAATAAATTTTTAATATTTAACTTATTTTTACTTTTTCTTTTGAGATAAATTAAGATTGGGCCGCTTAAAATAATTATCTATAGGCCCCCAAAAGTCACGGACCATCACTGCAAAAATGAAATAATTATGTTAAACTAATAAGGATTTTGCAGCAATAAAAAGTTTTCTTTAATTAGATTGCTATAAAATGTCGTATATCTGATGTTAAATAATTTTAGTCAGTTTGTATATTATGCCTTGGTCTGTTTAATCTTCCGGACCCATTTATCAACACTGTTATCTCCTAGACAAGGATCTCCGCACACCTAATATATGTAGCTACGCCCACTGTCGACCTGCAACAAAAATTAAAATTCTATGGAAACACCGTTTACAGTGGAATTAATAAAATTATTATTTTTTTTTACCTTTTTGGTATAAAATATTATAATCAATTTTTTATTTATCGTTATGAACATTAATGGTACAATTTGTTAGATTATTAAAACTAATGGCAATAGAAGATTTTGATGAACAGTTTAATGTTGTTGTGTTAATGTCAATGTCCTGATTTTCGCTCGTCATTGTTGATAGTGATTCACAACCCTCAATAATAATTTGCTTGTCTTTATTTATATTTTCGCAAGTTGATACTGACTGTGATTTTTTTACCTCCAGTAATAATTTGTTGAGCCACATTATACTTTTTTGAGATAGAATCTTCTAAATATCCTTCAGCAACTGCTGAGGACCTCCATCCCCCCATGCCTCTTCAAACTTATAATATCCCCTCCAGCTTCTACCAGAAGCAATACTGATGTTCTTCTGAAACTATGTCCAGTATAACTAGAAAGTTCCGGCAATTTAAGATACTCGACAACTTTACGGGGTATTTGGGAAAATGTATTTTCTCCAACAGATTGCACTGTGCACATTCCTTTAATTTTTTATCTTGAATATTTTTGAGACGTAAATAGGTTAATTCGTCACACCGACAAGTCCCACAAATTGTCATAACTACAGCAACCTTAAATAAAACAAGATGTGTGAGAAAAACTACTAATAAGTTAAAGAACAATTAAGTTTACTTTCATGAACAAATATATTTCGTCAGGGGCTTCTGAAATAAATTTATTTACTTATATCTTCCCTACTGAAAGTTTTTGCTTTCTTCGGTTTATATCCAACAGCTTGCCTTTTTTTTAAAAATTATCAGTTTCTGTTTCTTTATCTCGATATCTTCTCTTAGAAGAAGCGTAGTTTTTAATATCGAATACTTTGCTCAAAAGGTCGACGATTTGTATTTTTTACTGGCAAATGAACAATAAGCCAAAATATCATTTATTTTTTTGACGTTGCTGGTTGTCATCCATTTTTTGAACGTATTATATTCGTTTTCATATTTTAATCTTGATTTTGTTGAAAGAAGATTTAGTGTGGCAATTCTTGCTTTATCCACAATTATTGTGTGTGTTAAATGTATATTAGAAACCAGCTGAAGGGAGACAAACGTCTATTTTCGCTAGTAGAAAACACACTGACAAACAGCAGAAAATGTCACTTTCGGAAGCAGGTGTCAAAAAAAAAAAAATTACACTATTACATAAAGTACCTTACAAAAAGAGACAAAGTTAATCTATATGAAATAGAACTTTTTTATAAGTTTTTTATAAAGTATTTTTATTTTATTAGTATGCCTAGATTCGGTTACGTAATATTATGTTCTCTACACGAGTAATATCAAATTTATTATTACATTTTACAATTTCCGACAAAGAAAGACGACCTCGAATTAATCATCTTAATAAATATAGTTTAAAAAAACTAAAAAACACGCTTTTAAAGCACATCAAACTAAAAAGTGAAAAATAATTATTAATATAAACTGAAAATAATAATGAACGAAAAATACTAGTATTATTGTGAAAAAAAGCGTGGGGTGCTTTGTGCAATATTTTTCGTATATCGAGCACCCCACGCTTTTTTCACAATAATACTAGTATTTTTTCGTTCATTATTATTTTCAGTTTATATTAATAATTATTTTTCACTTTTTAGTTTGATGTGCTTTAAAAGCGTGTTTTTTAGTTTTTTTAAACTATATTTATTTTTAACTTTTTAGTTTGATGTGCTATGAAAGCGTGTTTTTTTAGTTGTTTTAAACTATATTTATATTGCTTATTGATGCTGATATTATAACATATTACGATCCAACAGATATTTCTGAAAAAAAAAAAAAAATTTATTTCAGCCGTGAGGTTCGAACTCACGCCGGAGGAGACTGTCGTTTCGCGTCGACTGCCTTAACCCACTCGACCACCGGGCTAATTAACAATTATGGAATCTACTGACATATTAAGCCTTTGCTTTCACGCAGGGATACGTGAGGAAAGGATTGGCGATCCTGAACAGGATAATGATATAAACTTATCAAATTATTGTATTGTTACCGGTTCTTAATAAGTGTACAAAGTTTCAATTAAATCTGTCCGTTTAAAGTGGGTTAAAATCGAGTCCAAAGAGTCGGTTACAAACAAACAAGCAAACAAGCAAACAAACAAACAAGCAAACATACAAGTGAAGCTAATAAAAGCGTGTTAAAAACAATCTTGATATATTTTATTAATTAATGAACTCCGTATAATTTTTCGGATAGTATTCTAAAAATTGTCTGTTTGGTTGCCTAGCGTTTTCATTCGTTCATTTAATTTGGCAGTGTCACAAGTATGAAAAACAAATTGAAAATAGTTCATAGCACAATCCAATTAAAATGAAAAGTTTCAACTTTCATCTGCCATAAGAGGAGCTATTTTAAATTTTTGTCATTAAAATTGTCTTGACATTTTTATTAAATTTACTTTGAGAACGTATTTTCCTTTGCATGGTAGCCGAGTAAGTAAGGCGCTTATAGGTATTTACTCGGTAACGAAAATCGATGGTTCGATTCCATTCTGGAGCAAATTAGAAATTATGTATGTCATTTGTTTCGGACTTAGATGGGAGAGGGAATTGTCGATGCACTAGATGTGGTTCCGACTCCACAATAAACTGTAGGGCCTCGTCTCTCTTACTCAATACAAAATCCTAGGATTTTCTGTGGGTTACTTCGGTGACTTGAGAGACGGTTACGAAAACATAAGAACATTAAAACATTTTACTAGAAAACGAGTAGTCTGGCGGAATTAAAATCAATAAATAATAATAGAAAAAAAAAGAGCAAATCAAAGGTTTTAGTTATTACTTATGTCAATAAAACGTCGACTGAGGTATATAAGTTCAAATCAAACTTTAACTTGGAGGTAGCCTTCATGTATTTTTCTAGAGGTTTTGGTTGTTAATTTTTAATTAAACTAAGCAAAATGTGTGTGTATCCGCCGTATAGTAATTAATATAAATTGCTTTTTAATTGCTTGCTTATGATCACTTTTGTGGTACATTTCATCAAAATAGTAAATACCTAATTAGATATCAAAGCTTGCCGTGCAAGCAAGATCTGTTTTTATAATTCCTTTATGAACATTATTTAAAGGTTGTTGTGCTGACACATTTATCAAGATCGGAGATTAATATTACATGTAGAATATTTTTGGTTAAGGTTTACCTGGTTTTTCCATAAAAAAGATTAATATAGACTGGATTAGACAGAAAGAAACCGCTTGTTTAGAAAATAATTGGTGACACCTCTCTCAATAAAAGCTGTTCAATGCATAGCATTTTTAAATTGCACATTGTGGTCGTCCAATAAGAAAATTTTGACTGAATCCGTCATCACTTTTGTTTCACGGTCATTTTTCAGTAAATTAGGTTTTTTCATATTGTTAGTTAAGATCCTAAAACACAATCGATGGAAGGCACTTCTAGAAGTCAGTTCGTCTTGTTTTATGCAATATTTATAAAATTTTTAAAGTTAATCCAATTTATGTACTATTACGTAAATTGAAAGAAAAATAGTGGAAAACATTTTAGATGTGTTTTTAATAAATTGGTATAATTAATTATGCCAAAATTGATTCAGTAATTGTTGTTTTTTATTTAGCTGTGGGGATTTGCGGGATTTACGCCATTTATTTTTTTTATAATGTGAAGCATTTTGGATAACTACATACAAAATTATTAATATTATTAATAGGAACGGACAAATTAAAGAAAAATAGAATTAGGTTAGACATAAGAATCTAGAAGTTTACACTCCGCCGCGAGATGGAATACCACTTTTTGCGAAAAACCATCCCAATCGGCGACTAGCAGCTGATGTGACGTTTATCTACTAAAATGGTAATCCAGTGATAAAAAATTATAAATATTCTTCTGTAAATTTCGAACAGAAAAGTTATATTCTATTTTTCTAAAAGACCTACCATGCGAATAGTTAAGGGATGATTCTGTCGTGAAAAGGAAAATGCGATTATCCCAAAAAAACGCTCAACATTGCTTCGACTACACGAGTGCGGCAAAGTTTACAGAAAAATTTCATAAAATATTTTCTATTCATAATTTACATAGAAATATTACTGTCTGTACATTTTTATCATCAGATTAACGGTCCATAATATATGCGCAAAAATCAGCGCCCGGATACCGCTCGTCTGAGAATAAAGGATGTTCTATCTCAAGGTGGAATAGAAACTTTATTTGCGACTCCTCCGAAAATATGTAGTATAACAACAGTTTCTTCTATTTGTCCTTGTTTGATCTCATTTGCGTGGATTGTAAAGGAAAATGAACATAACGATACGTTTTTTATTTTAGGTCCTGATATTCCAGGTTTCCTCCTCCAGCCTTTTAGAAAACCAAAGAGGATAAGAACGGCGTTTAGTCCGTCGCAGTTACTAAAATTAGAGCATGCTTTTGAAAAAAACCATTACGTGGTGGGGGCCGAGCGGAAGCAGTTGGCGCAGTCACTATCGCTCACGGAGACTCAGGTAAATATCCCTTGCTTTAATGAAATTTTGTTTTACTTTAGAATTACCTAATGCAAACAGCTAACCCTTGTTGCAGTTAATGAAAATCTGCGGGAGAAAATTTAGACGTAATAAAAATTTATAAGAGATTATATAGGGTTTGGATGATATTCGTTATTATTTTAAGCAGTTATTGCGGCATTCAATTGTTTGTATTCATAATTGAAAACGTGTGGTTCAAAGTTTTCTGCGCATATTTTAATGGAATGTAAACAGTACATATGCGTGTCGTCTGGATTAGTGATTGAGTTTTTAATCGTTTTCGTGTATAATCAATTAAAAGATCCACATGTTTTGGAATTTTTATTTGCTCCCAGCTTTTGAAATATAAATTTGACTATAATATATTGAGATATGACAGAATTATTATAGTGGGCGGGGGATTTGGGCGGAGGAAAGCCAAAATAACATTCAACACGGAATGCACTTTAAGATAATCAGATTGTATTTTACTTTGTAGCTACACAGTTATTATAGAAATAACATTACTGACTTACTGCTATCCGAATGACTGATAATGTTACAGATCAAGTAGATAAGTTAAATTAACCTCATCAATTTTAATTCTTCTAGCCCTTGTTTAACTAAAGCTAAATTTGGTCGCTTCATTTTCCCAATTTGGTAACAGAAATCAATGAAAAGTCGAGGAGCATGGTCTACCCAAACCACATATATACAATGTGTCCCATGATGTGATTTGTGTCGGATGTCTACACAAAAAGTTACTTATATCTTGAAAAAATAGTTTGTTTGTTCTCTTGTCAAAATTGCTTCACATTTCTTTACAAAATGCATTGAAAATTACTTGGCAATATTTTTTCAATATGAACTGACTAATTCCAAAAATCAAGATAAAATTCGAATTTTAATGAAAAATGAACAGAACAACATATTAGGAAAATTTTTTTGTGTGGTTTTAGACAGTGAAATATAAAAACAACTAAAAGGCAATGCCAAACAATGAAATCCCCTAATTGACGTTTATCAAGATATTACTTTAAAATTATTAACCTAACCTCACCTAATTGATGCGTATCAAGATATTACTTATACAGTATTAGTTGTAAAATTTTTAAAAATATTGGTTTTCGAAATTTTCAAGGAAATTTCAAATAACCTTAGAAAGACAAAATATATATGTCTATTGGTTAATTTCAATGGTAGAGGCGCATAAATATGTGCCCAATAATAATCTATCAATCGATGGTATACCTTGCATTGTCATCATTTTTTTTTTCGTTATCTTCATCCACTGGTATTTTTCCTGACATCTGGAAACGTGCATACATAACACACATGTTTTAATCTGGTAATAAGTCTGATCCATCAAACGTCCGACTCGAAAAATTGGTACCAGTTTCTAAGTTACAATTCAAAAATATAATTATTGACGAACAAGGAAAATCAACAGCAGTTAATTTGGCGACTTTTGTAAATTTTGTTTATTGCTCTATAGACAGGGACTGAAGTTCACATAGTATATACCGACTTCAGCAAAGCGTTTGACAGGGTAAATCTTGACTTACTTATTGAAAAATTATCAAAAAATAAGTGGAAAACTTTTGAAATGAGTATCTTCCTATCTCTTCATTAGATCTCACCAAGTTAGAGCCAACTGTCATCTATCAGTTGTTTTTATTCTGAGTTCGGGAGTACCGCAAGGGTCACAATTGGGTCCATTACTATTTAACATTTTTATTAATGACTATCACCGACTTCCAATTTTGTAAAATATTATTGTGGCCTAAAATTTATACTGCTGTAAATAATTACAAGACTGTCATGGAATGCAAGTTGACCTAGATAGATTCAGCTACTGGAATGAACAAAACGACATTTTAAATTTTAAAGTATGAATTTATAAGATTTTTGAGAAAACATGAAAACATAGAAAACGACTCCTGTAAATTAAAGGATCACGTATTTAAAGCGTCTAAACAAGTCAAGGACCTTGGTATGATTATTGATACTAAATATAATTTCAATGATAACATCAACCACTTAATTGTAAAAGCAAATCAAATGCTGGGATTTGTTACCAGATCCACGACAAAATTTAATAACATACAAGATTTCAGGATGCTATACGTTTGGTAAGATCCAATCTAGAGTAATGTTCCTTAATTTGGACACTCCACTATATAAATCATATTAACCAAATCGAACAAGTACAAAATAAGATTTTGAAACAAGCATCATATAAATTCAGTTGTTGTGGTATCTTTTTAACCAGGGTACGTATTGCACACTATTTAAATCTACCAGCCCTGGAAAATCGTCGGAAATCTTGCTATCCATGCTCTGTTTATAAAATAATTAATAACATATCTATCTCACCCTATCTCCTTTCACATAAATCAGAACTTACAACCTAGACTTCCAAGATAATCATTTATGTTTATAACAAATTTCTACAAATGGTCATACGGGCGCGATACTCCAAGAAATAAAATGTTGAACAACTTCAACATTCATGGAAACATTATTGACGTTTTCAGTGGCACCTATAACTCCTTTTGTCAGTAATTCGTAGTAGAAAAGCGTAATTACCATTCAGTTGTTATATATACTGTATGTATAATAGCAAAAGAGAAAACAATAATCAGCGATATGTTCCCGTCTTATGTCTAAAATAATTTTTGGTTCAAAAACTAGCAAATCAAATGCTAGAAAGTTATATGCTTTTTTTTAGTCAACATTTTTTAAGAATCAAAAATTGTGTTCCTGTTTTTCTGGGCCTCATGTGAAGCCTGTATTTTCTATCACGAATCAAATTATCAAAAACTTAATGCAATTGTTACATGAACAAAGATAAGTGTAATTTGGCAATTGGTAAACGATTGTATTTAAATTTTTCAATAATAAACTATGCCTTAGAATTCTACTTGAACAATACATCTGATATGAAAACAAATAAAATAATTACTGTCTAAAATAAGTCCTAATAAATCACTCACTAATAGTTTAAAATTAATTAGGCATGAACATCGAGGCAGTTGTAAGATCGTAATGCATGCCCAAATTTAAACAAAACACTAACGGTGTGAGTATTCGCCAAGATGGCGATAAACGGTCGAAATTCTCCCTTCGCCAATAACATTCATCGTCTTCCCCTTGTAATTGTCCCTTCAATTCGTCCCCAATAGGCTTTCCCCGTCGGGTTTTTGTAATGTTAATCCGACTCGGTGTGAAATTGATAGTTTATTTGTGCTGCGTGCGCATTACGTTATCGACCGGGGCTAATTCAGCTGAAATTTGACGCAGCATCGCGAGATTAATCGCTGTAGCCGATCCATTGTCGCTTGACAGTTCTGGCATGAATTAAATGGAAGCCAAAGTTTAATCTCTCTGATAAATATTGTTCGATTTATACTGCTAATTTGTATGATTAATCAAGATGAGGGAACGTCAAGAGAATGGCCTATCTCGAGTAGAATCTGTACGTGTATTATCTCGAGGGCGAGGGTACAGAGGAGTTAAGCAATTTATTATAATAAAACGAATGGGTAACGTGTTATTAAATTATTAATTTTGATCACGTTATGTTATCAATACTATTAATTAGAAGCCAAATGAATAATTAGTTCGAAGCTTATTTTTGAGATGTAATCTGGCTTTAAAGCATGCATTCGCCTCTGGCAATGAACGTAAATGGCGTGGACGTTTCAGATTCTGCCAGCATAATAAATAAGTGTTAAAATAAGTGAGATAAATATCATTTAACCTGTCGATTGCCAAATATCCCGTTTAATAACTGTTTGTTCATTATTAATGCCTATATATGCGTAGTATGTTTAATTTATGGCAATTATTGAGCCAAAAAATTGTTGATTTTGCCATACTTGAATATTGTTAATTGTGAATGAGGAATATTGAAGCTTTATAAATAGGTACCTCCAAATAAAACAAAATTTAAAATACAAAATTTAAATCAGCTCGAGAACAAGTTAAATTTCACGTCAAGAATTAGCTAAATCGAGACAAAATAAATAATTGAAGGATGGATATATTTTTAAAATATTAAAGTAGTTCAATTTTACATGTCATCGCTTCAGTTGATTTTAACTGGTATATCTGAAAATCTAGATCTCTTTATGATCTTATATATTGCCATTATAATTTCTAAATTTCTCGTTCAATCCAATTTCTATATACCTATTTTGAATCGCAGTGTTACAGAAAATCTCGATAACTTTTTCTCATAAAATGTAATGATCTATTATTTATTATTTTGTGTTGCTTTTAATTTCATTAACTGTAATAGGATATAATTACTAGAGCTGTACCACTGCGAGTGAGTTCAGTAGCGTTCCCAGTCTGTTCACAGTTCTATAGAGGTTACACATAACTACACGGACATCTATTGGATCGTATCCACCAATGCACAGTGGGGCCAAGGAAAGAAAACATGCTAAAAAATCAAAATTTAAAGTTGTTCTATAATTAATTTCGTTTGTGCATACTAATATAGTGATAGACAGAGCATATAAAATTGCATTCACGATCACGATTTGTAGCCGAGGTGAGGAAGAAGAAGGCTGCGATTATGTCACTTATTGGTTAGTACACTTCAGTCGTGTTGCATCCGTAAACGAGACGGTGTGTTGTTATTCTGTTTTTTGCAACAAGAATTTTATTCTGCCGTGAATTACTTACTTGTACCTTATAATGGATCCCACTGAACCCAGTGGTATATATTTTTATTAATATGGTACTATAATAATGATAAATATATGCATCAATTAAAACCATACGACAATATTGTGTTTTTGTGAAAAGCTTATTTTCTCATGGATTTATGGTACACTTCCGGCCCTGATCTATTATAGCTATTTTTTTTGCACACTTCTTAAAATGTTTACTAATCAACCTGTAGAAATTAACTGCTATCTCGTGCAGCTTAAAAAAAATAATAATAATAACAGGAACGTATGTTTTTCATAATTGTGAGTATACTTTCGCATACTTTCACGTTTTACGTATGAATTTAAGAAAAAATGGACAGCTAGCCACCATATTTAGTTAATATTACACATATTTAAGTTTGAACTAAGTTGGTTTAGTAATAGAGAGAGAAACACTACGGACAGATGGACCGACCGACATCGATACTTGGACAATATGGTTTCTGGTTTTAACCGAACCGTAAAAATAATGAATATAATATTCATGACATTGTTTTCTGTCAAATATTGAAAAAAGTAATTATTAGTGAGTTTTGTGGATTTGGCCCCACTGTGCAATGGTGATTTATGTGTCTCCGCGTAAACTTGCTTCATTAGTACACTTTCCATCGTAACTGCAGCTAAACATCTTCTATTTGCATACGCAAAATTTTGTTGAAGGTCAGGTGTCCGTTCATCACGTAGACATTCTCTAATGGAACTCACTTTCACATAATTTGGATTTTTACTTAAGACGTTCTTAAATTCCTCGGTAGCACAAAACATGGGTTATCTATTAACACCTGTAAGGCCGAATTTAAATTGTCCACTATTACGGTTAATTTAAAAATGACATCACAGAGAAATACCCAGTACGGAAACTGTAATTTGCGGTTTGTTTTACGGCGCGCACTTTCAGCATGTCGCCTACAATGTGGTATTTGCTAATTTATTTGAAAATCGAAAACTAGAGATAAAAATAAGAGGAACGTGTCTTTTCTTTATTTTGTATTTTCATTTAAATTGATAAAAAAATTAATTCAAATTTTGTGTATTTAGAAGATCGCAACATGGGCAAAAATTCAGATTTTGATGATCTGTAAAAAAAAAAACAATCGATTGTTTCAAAAATAAGGACTGTACAGCTTATGTCCAGTTTAACGTGGACACACTAAATAAATTTTAGACCATAAAAGAAGTAAATAATTGTAATTTTTTTTCTAAAATATTTAATTCTCTAAAAAAAAGTAATTTAAATAACTTGACTTGTGATAATACAAATAATTCAGTCAGTAACTGTTTCGTGTCTAGGTTGAGATTTGGCCATGCCTGTTTTGGCCAACATTTGAAGAGAATAGGTGTCGTTGATAGACATTTGTGTTACATGTGGAATTATCTGTGACTTAGACCATATTTTTTTTGGCTGTTTGCGATACAGTAGAGCGACTGATCAACTATTAAAGCAGTTAACAAAAGCAAAAATTGTTCTTCCAATAAATCTTTTACATTTGTTGTCCCTAAAGAAATTAAGTATATACAAGGAACTAATAAGGTTCGTGGAAAATGGCAACCTACTTTTATAAATTTGTTTTTAGATTAGATGTGCTTCCTTAACTTTGTATCACCTTTTGTTAGTTCAACCCACTAACCGTGGTCTATATCCTGTGCGTGGAAAAAATGCCCTGATGGACCCCTGGGCGAGAAGAGTGTGTCCCTGTGTATCTCTTCGTAAATGTTCTATTATTTGATTTTCGTCGTGGTTCGTGTTAAGGTACGTATCCACCAAGCGCGCAAAATGTTTGTGATTGCTGGCAAATATTTGCAAACTCAATATTTGTTTTGGTGGAGACAAAATCACGCGCATTCGCAAACGTTTGCAATCATTTGGTCGTGTTCCGTGCGGTGTCGGTACATCAAAGGGATTTGTTGTTTGTGTGTGCGCTTTGCTTTTTTAGTGGAGACAGACGTTGCCCCGAACAGCGAGTGATTTAGTGTTTTAGTCAGTGCAGTGAAGAGACAACCTGAATCTCCTGTAGCCAAAAAGCGAAGTGTGATTGCCAATCTAACTTCTACTGGAATACAGTCTCTGTAATTTGTATCTCGTTTATATATTTTTGGGCCGATTAACGAAATTAGAAAATCAAAATCTTCCGGTGACATACGGCAAAAATTTTTAAATATACCACTCCTATCAGCTGTTCGTAAGTCAGTTAGCAGTGGCGTTGACTGTCTTGTTTTCAAAAAATGGGATGTCCAAAACCTATGTTTTCTTATCTTGCTCTTTTTACTTTTTTTGTTCAATTAAAATATGCATTATTATGAAAGCTGCGGCACTAGCACGACGTTTTCTTTTTGGCGCCATTTTGGGTTCGGCACAGATTAAAAAATACACTTAAAATAAAATTTTCGGTCGGATCGATGACCAATGTTTGCAAACGTACGTTGTTTGCGAATAATTGGCTGGTGGAGATGAAAGTCAACAATTAAAATTGCAAACATTTGCAATTAGTTACGAACGTGTGCAAACGTTTACTCCCAATGATTTTCTGGTGGATACGCACCTTTAGGTTAGCTTGACGGTTCTATATAATTGCAACTGGCTAATGGATTACGAGTAAATCCAATGCCAAAAATAAAAATGTTTCGTGGAATTATCTTCCTTTATATTCGTCTGCTTCTTTCTAATTTTGTTAAAGTTTTTTTTACCTACAACAGCATTGTTACAGTGATATTAAGAGAAGATGTCAAGATTCAGCCTGATGCTTACCCCCATTTGTAAGAAAGAACCTAATTTAAGATGAGATTGTTACAATATACTCGTATGAGATATGAGAATATAAAAAAGTCACTTAACTGAGTAAATATTTACAGTAATATTTCTCAATTTTTTTAAATATTAAAGTACCAAATTATACAATTTTATTTGATAAAAATAATTTTATCTTATCAAATAGGCCAGCAAATAGCTAAATGAATTTTTATCATAATATAACAAGAAAATCTTATGTTAAGTAGCCTAAATATATGTACTTAAACAAATTAAATACAGTTTTATGATGTATACTTGGAAAAAACTATAATAAAGAATTACATCAAAGCCTGTGTTAGGCAAAAATGACGAAAATATTTATTTTCATTAAGAGATTAGATAATTTTTGATGTTGCTGAGCGTGACGGTTTTACCTTCAAAATAAGTCAAGTCACTTAATGCCTTCTGAAATCTCCAATAAATCATATTAACAAAATGTTTATGATTAGCTAGCCATATAAGAATGGAATGCAAATATCGTGCACAATAGACTTCAGTCAATTTACCATAAAAAGTTTGACAAGTAGTCGGCACTCGGCACACCCACAGTTGCCAACAACACAGCTTAAATTCACAAGCCATTAACCAGTTGACAAACGACATTTACCCCTATACAAAGTAGTTTATTTTGCCTATACAAATATTGGCAATGATAAAATCGACAATAGAGTTTTTTTCGTATTTGCCATTCGCTTCCGGTATAATTCGCGTAGAATCGGTTATTTCCGGCACGAAGATAGTCATTTGTTTCGAGTTTAGGCTCCATTTGAGACAAATGCCGGCGTAAAACGATCCGTCGTCTGTTTTTATGGGGGCGTTTGTAGTTTTGCCAAGTTTTATACGTTTCTTCTTGTCACATGTTTCGGGTATGTAATTTAGAAAAGGGTTGCTTTATTTATTTGCCAAGTAAACGAGACGTTCATGTTTCCTCGCGTGACAAAATAAAAATGAGTACAGAAATTATATAGTCACTCCGATGTAAAAATTCGCTAAACAATAGCTAATTTATGGGTTATGATAAAATGTATTGCTCATTCTCACGTTTATACAAAATGTATACAAAAAATTGTACAGTTGAAAGAAAGTTTAAATTGATACTATTATTTAGTATTTTTTTTAAATTGTCGTAATTTAGAGATTACATATAAGTAAATTGGCAATTTAGAATAATAAACAGATAAAGAACCATTTTCAAATCAAATTATTTCTCAACTTATTTTTTTGAGACATCCATTTTCTTTACACAAAAAATTTTTTTCTTATAATTATTTCTAAATTTAAGTATCATTGGATTCATTTAAATCAGGGATGAAAAAAATTATGTTTTTTTTAAACACATCATGTTAGTTTTGTTTAAAACTATTTTTTTTTGTTTAAAATACCTTTACCGAGACCTTTACAAAAAAACATGTTTTAAACTGTGTATATTATTATTATTATATCATAATATTATCCAAAAAATGATAGAAAGTCTGAATTTCTAACATGCAATACAGCATAGAAGATAGCGTTTTACAGTACTATAAAAGTAGATATAGTATATCGGACTTGCGGTTTTCGTTTTTTGTATTGTAACTGGAGGAAATCATTTCCTGAGTGTGGAAAATTTCCTTTTTGGTGAGTTAATATTTTTTTCAATCGCAATATTTTTTTTTTGCTTCTAATACTGAGGACACTGTTATTTAATTCAATGCAGCTCTTGCTCTCCTAGACTGAGTAGTTTTAATAGTTTCTGTGATAAAATGTATTGCAAGTGTTATTTTTGATTCATTAAAACTAAAAATTTTAAAAGAATGCTTTTGTAATACTTAATTATTATTTTTTTCTTGAAATGCTTAAAAATACATGTTTTAAACTGCAACATGTTTTTTTTGTAAGTGTTTTTTAAACACTTGTTTTAAATATAACAACCCTGGTTTAAATATTTCCATATTTCTAATAAATTTAAAAAATACGTTCAAATTAACATATTTCTTTGTTTAATTATGTGTTCATCAAATACACTGCTGGACACTTGAAGCGAGTTTTGAACTGTAATTATTATATAACTTTATCGATTTGAAGGATTTGTTTTTGTTATTGATTGTAACGTATTGTGCTGTAATTTTTAGGAACGCTACTTTCTTAAAAAAATTATACAGGTTGACACATAACGTGTTCTTTCAGTAAAACTTGATAGGTGATCTGGTATGATGGGTAAGCGATTTAACCTTTGCAACAGTGCAATTATAAAGTCCGTCTATAGTGAAAAACGTTTTTTGAAAATCTGCTCAGTCTGCTTTAGTTTTAAATTTATGATTTTTTTCTATAACCCTGCATTTTTATCGTTGGTTTAGTATGTGGTATTTTGAATTAATATAGTAGTATGAAAAAAAAATTGTTATGGTATCTGTCACATAATAATTAATCGTAACTGTAGAAAATAACTAGGTGGCAATGGTTAGAGTTAATGAATCTAACTTTATAGAATAATTGGTATGCTGGAATCCGGCTCATCGCAGAGAAATGTAGCTCTTGAGCTACAGATAAATCAAAGTGTTGTTTCGAAGGGATGACGAAGGTTTCAAAACACAAAACCAGCGCAATGGAGGATGCCACATGAGAATAAGAAGAACCAGCATATATGTATATTTAAAGCGAGGCTCTTAATGAACGGACTATTAATTCAACAAAACTCGAGTATAAGAAACTCACAGTTTAAACATTTCTTCCAAAACCATTCTAAATCGATTACATGAGGCCCATTTGATTGCTCGGCGGCCTAACAGGCACCCGAAATTAACAGGAGACCATAGAAGAAATCGTCTAGCTTTCGCTCAAAAGCACGTGAATTGGGGTTTGCAAGAGCGGTTCCCGTGGTTATTAACTGATGAGTCTAAAGTCGTTTTACATCCCAATAATAACCGAGTTTATGCTTGAGTTGAAAGATATGAAGCAATTTCTTATGGAGGAGGTTCCGTGACAATATGGGAACAGCAATTTAAATATTCGTCTGTTAGTCAGTAAACGCTTCACGATATCTTCAGGTTTTGCAAGAAAATATTCCAGTTTGCAAACCAAATTGGTAATGGATTTATAAACGTAGATGATAGTGCGATGATAGTAAATCAGTCTTTTAAAAATAATCAGCTTAATAGGATGACACGGCCAGCTTGATCCCCAGCTTTCAGTCCTATTGAGCATACATGGGATGTGTTGGAACGTCGTCATTCTGATCGCTCTGCACCACCTCGACATATTGAAGAACTTGTTATTGCATTTCCTGAGGAAAGGCGGCTAATTCCACAAGAACTAATTGACAGGGTAATTTCCAGTATGCCTTGACGATGTGAAGCTGTAATAGGAGCACGTGGAGGTGCAAGCAAATATTAAAGCAATTATTAAATATATTTATTTTTATTTCACTTGTTTGTATAAATTTTTTTATTCAATTAGTTAGTTTTTGGTTATTTCTTAAATAAAAAACGCAAAAATGCATGGTTTTAGAAAAAATTAAAAAAAAAAAAACTGTTTTATTACCCATCATCCCAGGTCACCTATCAAGTTAAACAAAAAAAACACGCTATATTCCACCCTGTATAATTCTTTTTAAACTGGATAACAAGGAGCGTTTCTGAAAATTACAGTGCCATGGTTCAAAGTTCACTAACAGTCACTCAAGTTTTCGGTAGTATATTAAAAATTGGTCAAATAAATATATAATTAGTTATTCTACTACTAGTGAATAAAAGACTAAATTCGATATGGATACTGATTAATATTCCCTCTTGATGAATGATTAGAAATCAGAACTATCATATGAAACCAATAAAATATGTTACACACATGAAAATATTATGAAATGTTAGAATAAATGTGGTATTTCTTAAATTAAAATGTTCACGTCTACCTCTGTTATTATATTTATTCTACCAAATACTTACTCTCCCACTTCCAACCCGAATGAAAATGGCAGGTAAATTTAAATTTGCAAATGATCGGATATATTAAAAAAATTCGCTACGTCAATCTTTGCCACGTTGTTGTGAGGAATGTTTGATCCCCAAATTGGCAGAGGTTAATCAGTTATGTCGCAGAATTCTTTCTGGTGTGCTACCACTTTTACTTCTTGGGGTGTGTTAATCACCAAGATATTTAATACGTATTTTTGTCTTTTTCTATTTTAGATCAAAATTGTGTTGTTCGGTTGACGGTTAGCCAGGAAGTCCAAAAATAAGACATTCAAAACGAATGATGGTAAACAAGAAATTAAGTCAGTTGATATCTACTAGTACTAAGAGCTGCTAGAAATTTGTTAAGATAAAGAAAGAAGTGTTGTGTAGTTAAGTATCTACCAAGTTTTGGTTCTTGTGGAAAAACCTAAATAAATGTTATCGATTCGGCTTCTTGATTAATTTTAAGAATTACATAAATATTCAAATATAACATAACTTAAAAATGTCTGCTATTGATTTACAATAGCATGCTGCAACTTAGGGGATAGAGGATGTACGACTCACTACTTGTGAACGTCGGTCGCTGTCAACTGACTACTTTAGTTATTTGACATTAGAAAATTCTGTTAGGCCGTTATTTATAAATATCTATTAGATCAGCATTTTATTATTCATAGTGAGTGAGAGATTAGCAATTGAAATATGGAACAAATATGGCAACCAGTTCTTTATGTAAATTAATGATATTGTAATTATTATTTGTAGCGTTATTATTAATACACACTGTGAATGACCTGGGTAATTACGATACAACTACAAACGTGGCATATTAAGTGTGTTATGCGACAGGTATAGTGTTTAAACTTATGCACAAAATAATTATTGTAAAATCTCTTTAATTAATCTCAGATAATCACACACAATTTTTCACAAGATGGTAAAAAAGTGTGACTAATAAATAAAAAGGTGTGTATAATTATTTAATTACACATATGCGTTTCTTTAATTACGCTTAATTACTTGTAAAGTAAATATTAACACAAATAAAATGTATACACAGGAAATTCCATATCTATTAAAATTAGAGCCAGATTAGATAAAGGCTGTTTAATAATTGTGTTTGTCCTCCCCACGATTCCTTGGATATATGTAACCCTGTTACAGAAGAATGTGAAGCGTATATACCCTTGTTATGATTTGTTTTACGTTTGTAAAGGGCGGTCGTAAAATCTCCCCCTGTCAACCTTTGAATGATTTAACATAGAGTAATCAATTTTGGGGAATTTTTTTTAAGAAATAAACAACTACTTTTTTGAGCTACAAATTGAGACAACAATACTTATACATGGCATGGCATCTGGGATCGAATAAAAATTTATTTAAAAGTTTATGTCAAATTCAATTTCTATAATGGAGGTGCTATACAACAGAAGTCATTAAAAAAACCATTGGTAAGAATGTAGTTTATATAATACAATGAAAAAATTATGCGAATCCAAGATAGAGGCTATAATACAAAATGGCTACACATTTTTATTACAACTTTTTTTTACACAACTTACAGAAGGATTTTTTGGTATCGATTTATATGTTTTTGAGGTCAAGGATTTCATTTTTCATATCAAAAGTAGGCTAAGAATCAATATAGGTGCACTTTTGTTGTATATAGTGGGTAAATGTGTATTAATTAATGTTCAAATCATACAACCCAGGCATTTAACACGGACGCTTTAAGTGGACGAGAACTACGGGATGATTTCCTGACCTGCCGCGAGAGTAGCGAACCTGAGCGAAGGGGACACATGGCGCGATTACATGCACTTTGGTGCGAAATGCATCCAGAGCATTGCGCCTTCTCTCAACAACAACTGAGAGATCAAGTATCCTTCTTGCGCAAGACAGATTACGTAAGGGCACCCCGTCAGCTGGAAGAACTGCCAGCCGCAGTCCCACCACGGCAATTAGCAGCTGATGGGGAACATCCTCTAGAGTTCATCGATGTAGACTTAAGGGCGAGGGTTAGCCTTATCACCATGGCTAACCTAAAGCCTCAAAAGCTGGCTAGAATGGACGCTGTCATCGATGAAGAATTTCCAGAAGATGCAGATATCTGGCAAATGAACTGTGTCGTGTACAACGCCGCGAAGCAACCCGTCCCCCGTGAGAGGTCAACCAATCACGGGGTCGAGAAAAACCAAGCGGCGTGTTAAAAAAATCGAGGGCAAGATACAGTCGGCCAGACAACAGGCTCCTCGGATCCAGAATGTGGTAGAATACACGACGACTGATAGGGCATTTACTCCCAGAATCGGGCGCATGGCAGCCGGATTAAGACGTCAACACCATATTCTAAATCTGACAGTGATGCTTACCATTAAGCAGCACCGTCTAGATAGGACCCAAGCGCTCATGGCTATTTAAAAAACGTTGAAGAGGCGGGTGAGGAGTATGGAGCAAAACAATTTGTTCCGTACGAATCCTTTCCGCCTCTTTCAAAAGCCATAGCGTGTTGTCGATAATTCGCCGACTGTAGAAGATGTCGAAACCTTCTGAGATGCCCGCAAAATGATGTATATTCACAGAAGTATTCATTTTAGATCGTTTGTTCCTAGTGGGTACCTCCCACATTAACGGGGGGGCCGAGGACTCTTGCGCCTGGGTGTAAGCATGACAGAGTAGTACTGAGGATCGCATGTAACACCCTCAAGAGCTCAGATCCCCTCTTACGGTTTGTAAAACATCACGAAACTGTAGGAGTGGGAGCAGAATTGTACAAGGCAGCAAGAAGACCCGCAGATGAACTCGGTCTCGCATTTGACATCAGGCGAGAAGGCCGGCGAGGTGCAGTCACTGAACTTCAGCCAAATCGTCTGAAAGCCCGAATCAGATCTGCTGAACAGGAAAAACTGTTTCGGCAGCATGTCGATAAACCCCAGCATAATGTCTTCTATAAGAACATGGCAATGCTGGGTTTATCGATCAGACTAACATTCGCCTTTTTAAGGTCAGCCGGGCTTAAATCAGAGACCGAGGGATTCATTATGGCCTGCCAGGATGATGTTATCAACACCTTGGTCTACCGTAGCCGCGTGTGGCGTGTAGAGGTTCCTGATATAAACTGCAGGACCTGTCGTCAGGCGCCGAAATCGCTCATGCACTTACTCTCTGCATGCCCCATATATGCGATTTCGGCCTACATCCACCGACATAACGCGGCTTTACGAGTGCTATACTACCATCTAAGGCACTCGTACGGGGTAGACCAGACACCAGTGCTGCCTTACGTCCCCGGAGATATTGAGTCCGTTGTCGAGAACGAGAAATGGCGGATTTACTGGAACTACTCGTTCCCGACTGTCAGGCTAATCCAAGCCAACAAGCCTGACATAGTCCTCCTCGACCATCAACTCAAGGTGATGTATGTCATCGAGTTCTCGGCACCTGCAGAAAAAAACATCACCTTGAAGGAGGAGGAGAAACGGACCAAATATTGCGATCTCCGGTACGAGCTCCAAGTGCTGTACCCAGGCTACTCAGTAAAAATGGTCGTCCTTATAATCGGTGTACTCGGAGGGATAAAGCCTACGCTGCTCTCGGAACTGAAGATCATACCGGCCTGCCAAAAATCAGCCGAGTGGCTGGTAGGCCAAATGCAGGTCATTCTGGGTTCTCTCCGTCTGCTTAGGGCACATGATTCTGGTATCTACCGTCACTAACCCTGCGGGATGTGGGGAGTGGCTGTGGATGATACGCCGGCGCGATTCCCGTGAGGCGTCGGAGGCCACGGGAGGACTGACCGGCATCGGGAAACCGAAAAATAATAATAATAGGTGCAAAGGACCGGCAACAGCCTCGCGGTGCACCCTGGACAAACAGAGGCAAATTCTACTCCTTACTATTATTATTATTATTTACTTACTAGCAGAGTTTTTGATTAATTTTTTGTTAATAAATTAGGTTTTTTAATTTTTAGTTGCCTTTTGCTCGTCTTTGCCTGTCTTACCGTAACGTATCAAAATGTATATGTTGTCATTTTAACGATTAAATGATCCATCGAGAGCAAGAAAAGAAAATAAGGGGTTGTCATTAAAAAAGAAAGTTGATAACGTCATTATTCGAAAACAAATGATGGTCGGAAATTGATTTTGATATAAATATAAAACCGACCTGCCCGATATAAAAAAAATTGTTTCGGTTTTAATGAATTTGTTCCATACTTCAGCCGCTCACTTTATATGTAGTTGTGATTTTCTACTGTTTCTCGAATTAATAGTTTTCTAATTGTTTCAGGTTAAAGTATGGTTTCAAAACAGGCGCACAAAACATAAAAGAATGCAGCAGGAGGAAGAGGCGAAAACAAGTCACCCGGGGAATAAATCTAATTCCCCGAACTCCCAAAACAATGCACACCATGTAAATAAGTGGAAGGAAGAAACGTCCGACGAATATGGAGAATACATCGATATGGACATGGAGGACGACTGTGTTAGTGATGTGGAAAGTGAATCGTAAACATTTTCTTTAAATTTGATCTCTTGTAAATAAATTTCGTGTGCAAATATTTTAAAGTCGGACAAATGTGAGGATTTTGACGCACTTCCCGCAATATATGCCCCGTAAAGACATTGAATAGTGCCAATTTTTGCGTGCCAAACTTTTCTTGTTATAGTGCCAACTTTAATAGTAAAAAGTTCTGTTGTTATATTAGTAGAAAGAAATTCCCAGTGTATATAAGAATTTATTTATTTCAGTTATACAAAATTTTATATTTATTTTTTTGTGTACATATTTAGGTATTATATTTGAAGTATTATTGTTCGTTTTTTGTTCGAAAAGTCTTATGTAGATGTGCTAAAATATAATTAGTTATATCTAACGCACCTATTCCTTTGCAGTACTTAAAATTATGAAACCTAATTTGTTTTCTGTGATGTTTGTATATATTTTATTATTATTTTAACATATCTACAGTTTTATATAATAATAAATGTGAGTGCGTATATCTGTTGTTGATATGCATTTTTTACTTGTACATTTGTAAAAGTAATTTTTGTATAATTTTTAGTATCACTTCGTAAATTTGATACTGAAAATTATTTTAAAGTCTTAAAATTGTAGAAATTGCAAAATATGTTGAGTATCATGTACTTAAATCTTGTAAAGAATATAAAATATAAAAAAGAGTTTTATCAGACAAAAAATACACATCTGTTTTATTTCTCAAATATTATCTTCTCCCTCTTAGAAGAAATAAATCATAAAATTTGTGCAAAATGCCTTTGTTAAAAAGAATCCGTCCTAAATTCAGAGGGCAGTATTTTATAGATTCCGAAGTTATGCCATTTGTTCTGCAGCCTTTTTTTTATATTTCTCCATGTAGTTTTTTTAATGTCTAGAGGAAACATTATACTACGAACCTTTCAAATCAGTTTTTTATAAAACATTTTAATTTTAATTAGAAATTGAAGTAAAGATCGCATTTCTACGCCATCTACCTAATACCTGTAGTGCCATTTCTAAAGCAGTTATTTAAAATCTGGTTAAAAGGATTTATAGTTAGAGCCTTTGAGAACACAATACCCAAATATAATAATAATAATAATAATAATACTTTATTGCTTTCAAAAAAAAAAGTACACGAAAACGAGAAAATTTACTGAAAGAGAATAGATCACAAACAAATCATGGCGAAGTCTAGCTACAAGCTATTCATACTCGACCATGAGAGATTGTAAATCTCTCCTCAAATGAGAAAGTAAATAAAAAAATATATATATCACCCCATACAAAATACTAAAAAAAGAAAAAGAATGATTACCATATGCATTATTTATTTACCTTTTAATTCTCTTTGACGGCCTGGCACTGAAATATGATAACCAATTCATTATGTCTACTGCCTACTGAAGAGGTGTAGTTTATATTTATACTTAAATTTGTTAAAATTAAATAATTTAAATTCTTCTGGAAGAGAATTGTACAGATTAATAGCATTAAATGTGAAACTTCTCCGAAACAAAGCAGTTCGATAATGTAGCATTGTGAATTTATTTTTATGTCTAACATTCCTGGAATGTATGTTAGAACGCACAACAAATTTATTTTTCAAAACTGAAGAGGTGGGTGTACCTAAAATTTTATGTATAAGATTTCCTAAATGATGGATTCTCCGATTTTCCATGTTAAGCCATTTGATACCTCTAATTTTATGCGAAATGTGATCAAATTTTTTTAGTCCATAAATCAGCCGACAGCATGAGTTCTGAACCTTTTGTATTCTATTTTTTTTCAAACTGTTCAAGACATGGTCCATATCTGAAATCACAGTAGTTAAAATGGGAAAGAACAAGTGAATCACACAGCACTGTTTTTAATTTAAAATTAAGAATATCCCGACTAGCAAATATTAACTTGAGCGATGAGTAGGATTTTTGCAGTAATTTTTTTGTGTGTTCTTTAAAGCGTAAATTGGTGTCAAGAATTATTCCCAAATTTTTTTGCATGATCTACAATTGGCACGGAAACACTGTCTATTTAAATAATTAAATTATCTTTTAAAAGAGATTTTCTGTTTTCGTTCCCAAATAGAATTAAATTACACTTAGATGAATTTAATTTAAGTCATGTTCATCAGAAAGTTGTTTAATGGTTTGCAATTCTGAGTCGATGACGTCAGCTGCACGAACATGATCATTTACATTAAAGTGAAAGTACAACTGAGTGTCATCAGCATATGCTTGAATTCTACACATATTTACTGCGTTTATGATGTCGAGGTATAAATAATAAAAAGTAAAGGACCCAAAATTGATCCCTGTGGTACACCTGAAAGTATGTTAATATTGGAAGAAAGCACGTTACCAACGGAAATCCTCTGCATTCGACGATACAAATAAGAGCTGATAAGCAAATCTGATGAGTCATCAAGACCAAAACCAAAATATTTAATTTTGGAGGAAAGAAGACTATGGTTAATGGTATCAAAAGCCTTAGAAAAATCTAATAGCACCAGCACACTAACCAATCATTCATCCTGAGCCTTAATTAAATCATCAGTGACGGTGGATAAAGCTGTAGCCGTACTATATCCTTTCCTAAAACCACACTGAGAATCAGGTAAGAGATTATTAGAAATAAAATATTGAGAAATTTGATTATATAAAATTTTTTCAAGAATTTTGGATATAGTAGGCAAGATACTAATAATTCTATATCAGTTATTATTTTTCATAAACTTTCCCGTTATTTAGTATGCCTGTATCATATACGTGAAAAAATCACCCCTCGAGATATCTTCAAATATTCTTGGATTATGTAGGTACATTTCAAAAATTAAGGTTTCTCAATTCCGCCAGGCTGCCTGACAGTTTCTGTTCGTTGACATCCTGTGTCAAAAACTATTACAGCAAAATTAATAACAATCATATGCAAAAAGTACTCAAAATCAGTTTATTGTGTAAGAATAACCATAAATGCAACAATATTAACACAGTATTTAAATACTTAAATGTAACCTTTTTCAACTAAACCACCATCAATGGCAATTCATTTTTCAATGCGATTTTCATTATTCCTTGCTACTCGTCGTAGTTCTTGAACGTAATTAACGTTCAAGACAAGCTTGTCTGATTCTATCGCAAAGCTCTTGCCTAGTTCGGGGCCTCGTTTTGTAAACTTTATTTTTTATGGTGCCCCAAAAAATAAAAATCAAGGGGGATGATATCCGGAGATCTATTAGGCCACTCAATTAAAAGACTGTTTCGCCCTATCCATTTTTGAGGAAAGTCAACATTCAACCATCGCATCGTCGGACAATTATCGACTCGTGAATCAATGCTCCATCCAGTTAAAAAAACATATCCCTTAGCACTGCCAGTGGAAAATCATCAATTACCTCCATTAATTTAAAGTTTAAAGTTTGTAAGAAAAAAGAAAGGGTCTATTATCCTTTCTCCTAAAATACCGCACCACACGTTCACTTTTTCAGAATACTGTCGCTTACAATTGATTACCCAATGTGGGTTTTCTATTGTCCAATACCTACAGTTTTGTGACGATAGATACTACACTATTGGTGGTAAATGTCGCTTCATCACTAAACGTAATTTTTTCCAAAACATGTCGATCATTAAGATAATTGCCTTGAGTCCAGAAACAGTGTTCAAGTCGTCTGTTATCATCATCTGCCTCTAAGGTGTGCAGAAATTTGGATTTAAATGGCTTCAATTTGTATCGACGAGGCACCTCCAAATTTTGTTGCGAGTTAAAATCAAGTTTAATGCCATATCTCGTATGCTACTACGAGGATTGTCATTGAAAGCGTCTAAAATTACTTAGTCTACATTCTGCCGATTATTTCTTTTTCTTTTGGTTTTTATTACACTACCGCTTTGGTTAAAGAATCTGTTAAGTTTAGCAACAACTGAATAACTAATTTGACGTATTGGATGTCTTACATTAAATTCTTGAGCTACGGCTCTGGTAGAACGGTTATTTTCGCCAGTAAGTCTAATTATCTCAACTTTTTCATTGAGACTCAACCACACGTTTTTTATGACACTTGCCGTATTTTCTTGTTTCCACGGCAATCTTTAAGTCATACTTAAGAATGAATTTTCTGAATAATTGCAAAATTAATGAAAAATATCAACCGTCAGGCAGCCTGACGGTTTGTGTTCGTTGACATCCTGTGTCAAAAACTATTAGAGCAAAATTAATAATAATCATGTAGATGACAGTAATTACTAAGCAAAAAATTAGTTAACCGTTGTCTACCTAAAAATCTGCATCATAAGGGATTATTCTATTATATAATTTAAAAATAAGAAACCAATTGCGATAACTTATCCTATGGTAAAAAATCTACCAATACAAAGTTGCAACTTCACGTTCAGTACTGCCGAAATTAAATGATCTTTGTAAATATTTATTGAAAATTATAATATTTCTAAAAATTTGCAGAAATGTTGTGTAGAAATTACAGCGGTGTACAAATTTGCAGCATAACATTCGATAAAAATTAATGTTTTTCTGAGGAAACATTTTAAAAAAATGGACCCCCTTTTCGTAGTCCATGAGATGGTACAACAAAATTCTTGCATGTGAATTAATGCATTTTATTGGGTGTTTTTTCTATGACACATGGTACACGTTGTGTTTTAATTATCTGTAACAGTAATGTTATTATAAATGTAAAATACAATTTTAGAAAAACACTACTGGCAACGACTAAATAAAAATAATAACAGACCTTTGTTGATTTAAATGAAAATACATTCATATAACAATTGGCAATTTAATTTATCTGTTAGATAATTTACTTGCATATTTTATAAAAAAAATATTATAAATCAAAAATATGCGTTTTTTTATTGTAAAATTAATTTTTAAATTTACCTAAATTTAAACGTACCAGGTGTCTTTATTTACTTCTGTATTTATTAAGAAATATACAGCGTGTCCCGTAATAACGTGCAAAAAATTTAATTGGAGTTTCCCTGTCGAAAATTAAGGTGGGTTCTTCATACAAAATGTTTTTAAAATAAAGGATTATTTTATTCCTATTCAGCTACACCCCCCTTAAAAGGGGTGTGCCAAAAATGGTTTTGAATTTCTATCTCAAATTAACGTAATCGAACAAAGACGAAATTTAGCACGTCCCAGTTACTAATCAAAAGGCATCTATCGAAATTATTTCATCCACCTAGCTTGTATACAAAGGGGTAAAATTAACTACCCGTTTTGAAATTTTGTAAATACCTTTCTGACAACTATTTCTTTTTTAATTAAAAAAACTAAATATTGATGATGTTTCAATTAGAAACTTTTTTATCTCTTGAAAAAAATTCGTAAAATCGACCGTTTTTGAGAAAATTATTAAATTGTATCTGCCTAAGTGATCAATCAAAAGCGACGAGCATGACTATATTAGTGTAAAACACTAAGTAGGCTGGTGTCAAATTATAATTTGACAATATTAAGTTGTTTCTTGCCTTTGAAATAATAAGATAAGTTTGAGATATAAATTCAAAACCGTTTTTGGCACACTCCTTTACGGGGTGTAGCTGGACAGGAAAGGGTTATTTTAAAAAATTGTGTATAAAGAACCCACCTTAATTTTCGACAGGGAATCTCCAGTTAAATTTTTTGCACGTTATTACGGGACACCGTTCGTTTTCTCTTTCATCAAATACTACTTGAAATATACTAATAAACGCCGGACAATAATAATCATTATTATTATATCAGATTATACAAGATAATCGTTTTCATTAGGAAAGATGTTTTTGCAGATGCAAGATTTTGATAGATACGGCTGCCAGTTGTCATTACAAACCTTTTCTATCTTTCAAGGGACCCATTGCGAGCTTGCGCATTTATGCTGGTTCCCCTTGCAATCAAATTCGTTGACGGGGTACTTGTGCAGTAAGTACAAAAGTACCAATCTGTATATACAGTGGTTTTTACTTTACTTTTACTTCTATTTTGCTTATAGCTTATGTATTTGTATTTGTGCTTTGTATATTTATATTTATATATATATCAACCCTGAATGATCTTTAAATTTTTTTTCTCTTTTAACTATAAGATTTTTGTGCTCTGACTTGCTACAAATGTACAAACCTGTATATAATGTGGTTAAATAAACGATATCTATCTATCCATCTATTTGTGATCTGAGGGGTGTATTAGGAACTCGTAAAGAGAGGATTTGCCTTAAATTATATTAATAATTGCTAAAGATAACAAATTGATTCTCGGAATATCATCAACTAATGTAATTTCCTTTTTTCATCATTTAACGTTGGCCTATTTCCGCTACCAATACAAATCATTGACGCCAGGAATAGCATTAATTTCTGGTTATATCTGGAACGCCCCAAGGATCGATATTGGGGCCCCTATTATTAATTCCGATTATTCCATGACATTTAGTTGTTGAATTGGCATAAAAGGCATGTGTTAAGTACAAGCTTGATTACGGCTCATTCATTTGAATCATTGGCTTTACGTAATATTGTAATAGTTGTGAAAGTATTTAATATTCTTATCTATAATATCGTATTAAATTAATAATTCATACAGAGAAAATTGCTGTTACACAAAATAAATCGATACGTAAATCATCTTCTTACCATACGATATGACGTTCTTAAAAGTGTTCTATTCATATAAGCTCATTTCCCATAATTTGCTAAATACGCTTTACGATAAAATCTCTAACTAAACTCTATTTACTTTGTTTCAAAACAAACTACTCAAATCCACATAAATTTTAACCGAAAGTTGTGTACTCGTAAATAATCATTAATAACTGATTTTGCTGATTTATGTTTGTACAAAAGCCGAACCTATTGGTAATTAGAGGCTGTACCGAACTTTACTTTAATGCTCATGTTATAATTTTACCAAAGCACCTCATTTTTATAAAAGAGTAACATGCTTTCAAACTTTTCACAAAAAAATTATCACATAATTTTGTAGCCTGCTCCATTTGATCGAAACAGTTTTGGTTATGTGACGCTAGCTCGTTTATTAAGTGAGATTAGAAGAATTGCTTTTAATCTGTTTAGTAGCTATTCATAAAACAGAAAGCCAAAAGGAACAATAAATGTCGTTTTGGGCAGTGAGGAATCAGTAACCTGTGAGATATCGCAGGGCACTATATTAGGACCACTTATGTTTATTATATACGTCAACGGATTGCTTACCCTAAATTCATCTGGAACTTTGTTATCATTTGCTGACGACACTGGTGTTGTGTACTACTTGACAAACGTTACAAGGCACAGATATGTCAAAGGCAGCAAAACTTATTGCACCACAATTCACAAAACACTAAACTACAGAATACAACGATTTTCTGAAAGTTACTTTTTGCAATAATGTACCGTTGTAAACAATAAATCAAAAGTTATGCGAATGACGGTCCCCATTCTAAACAACCCTAATTATTTGCGCATCTTTATCTCACTGCCATGATATGTTTGTCAAGTAGTACTTTTCAAATTCTTATGCTGAAGTAATACGTGACGGCTTAAACGGACTTAAATATGATCCTTTTAAAACTAATGAACGGTGAATTTAATAAAAACTAAAATCTTACTGCCAAGTCATATGAGAAATACTTACCTGAATGTGACAACCTGACAGTGAAAAATATAAAAACAGATTTTGTCTCCTCGATAAAATATTTAAGTATTTGTCTTGACTCTTTTTTAAGGTGGGATGTTCACATGCGATCTGTTGTTAACAGATTACAAAGTATGATTTATAAGTTTTATAGTTTCCGTAATTTTCTTTTAGTTTCTCAAGTAAAAATTCTTTAACTCGCCTTTGTTGAATCCATACTTCTATATCTAATTACTGGCTAGACTAGGCTGGGAGGGATAAGAAAAACCTACTTAACGCCGATGGAAAATCTGTAATTTTTTTTAAATGTTCTACCTGTATCTATCCGACTTAATGTATAGTGAAACTAAACTTATAGATATACTACAAATTTTTTTATAAAATAACCACTTTTCTGTATATTACCAGTCATTCATGCGTATGAAATACTGGGCAGAGTTGCTGCTAATACGTTTTTACTAAGAACACACAAATCAACTGGTTAAAACGTTTTATGCACGGATCTAACGCAGAATTTACTTAAAAATATAGATTCTAAAAATTTGTTTAAGAAAACTAACAATTTGGATATTTTCTAATAGTAATCTCAGAGCAGTCAAATTTCCAATCTCCTATTTATTCATCATTTGTTATATATTCGTTATTAAAAAACTGAAGACATATAAAATGTGAACTGTCTATAGATAGGTTCTTAAATGAGCCTATATGGACATTTTCTCAAAAACGGTAAGTTTTCTGGGACTCGCTACTGTTTATTCAAAGCATGTAAATTGTTAAATAATGCTTTTCAATATTGAATAAAACTGTCATAAAACTTATATCCAATCATGAGCCAAAATACAGAAATATAGTTTTCGTTCATTTGAAAACCAATTAATATCGTTTATGTTGTTTGAAATAATCCATTCCAATCCGATCCTAATCTGAATTATATGGATTTTTTTTGTGTTTTTTGAATTGTACCCTAGTATGAAGAAAATATGGTAACTCTACATCCTGCACAAAGTTATTTTAAAATAATAAATATCATTATGTACAATATTTTGTTATGGTGAAAGTTAAAACCTTAAAAGAGACAACGAATACCAGAAGTGGGTGGATCAGAATATATACATACCTGAATAAAGAATAGAATGTGTTAAATACATTATTATATCCTGTATAATTTCAAAGACAAATTTCGCAAAATAGCAGTAATTATTATGATGTGTATATTTAAATTTCATATGATTAAATATCCATTATATATTACAATATCAGCTACATAACGGATTTTCAATTGAAAATACAGATGTCTAAATATAACACGAAATTATGACGATCTAGATGTTTATTATTAGTCCTGCTTATTATTTACCTAAAATAATATGTTATTTTTATTAGTCTTTGATGATAAGTAAATAATTAAGGCAAACTTGGATCTGTAAATCGCCCTTGCATAATATTTTTCACTGAAGATAAACAAAAACAAAAACAATTATCTTATTTTACATAAAATGTATTCAGTATTTGAAAATGCGGGAGAAATTGATGTTTATTTACAATTTGGCAACTCAACAGAAAATAAATTTTCTCATAAATAGGATTGCATTGATAATGAAAGACACATCAGTATTAACTAAAATGTAAACTTTAAGTAAAAATTAAAAAGAGAATTTACAAGAGAAGTTGGTGTAATAATTAACAGAATTAGTTAAACCTGGCTAAACATTATTTTTGACTGTGAATAAGGGTAAGTGAAGTCATATAAAAGTTTCTTGCATTTTCCCATAGGTGAATTAAACATATAATAATTATTATTAATGTTGTTATTATCTAATGTAGATAAATACTAATTTTTGACAGAAAGAATTGTTATATCTTCCTAAAATCGATTTTATAAAAACAACTTTCTTGAATACGTACCAAAGAAACGGCGCCTGTTAAATTTTTATTATATCGTTTTAATCATTCACCGACGCGACGCTAGGAGACGGGCTACTCCCTAAGTCTGTGCAAAGCTCACCCCTAAATTTATACTTAATGAAGTTAACAAATTTCTTTTGTATTCTTTCAATTCTGTTGATATATTCATCATAGGGATTCCAAATAATCGTAGCATATTCTAAATGAATTCTTACCAGAATTGTATATTGCTACACAAGATTTTACATTTTTTAAGTCTTTGGAGCGATTCATTACAAATTCAAGATTTCTTAACGATTTTGTAACAACATGGTCAATATGAAATTCAAAGGTTAGTTTGCTGTCAAATATTACTCCTAAGTCCTTTCTCTTTTGCACAGTTATCTATTTTATACAGTGTAGCGAACAAAAGTCGGAAAATTTGTTTAATTTTTTTGTGTTAGTAATTGTTGGTTAACATGTCTAATAATAGATTTTATCATCTGCTTAAAAGGGACATTGTGACAATTGAAAACAATTTTCTATGCCACTAATAAATGATTGAAAATAGCAAGGGCGTTAAGTGAGGACTCTGTGGAACTACTGATATCACTACAATTTCTTAAGATGCAGATTTGTTCAGGTTAACAATTTGACTCCTGTTTGCTAAATACAAGCGAATCCATCTCAGTAGACTGTTGTTTTTTGTTATATTTGCATATTATGACCATTGTGAAAATGTATAACATTCTTTTATGCTACTAATAAGGATTGAAAACAGCAAGGGCTCTATGTGAAAATTTTGCAGAACTATTGATGTCACTACAATTTCTATAGATTTAGAATTAATTGTTCAGATTAAAAATTTGACTCATGTTCGCTAAATACGAGCCAATCCGCCTTAGCAGACTATCGTGTACCTATTGTCGCTTGTTCATTGACTCCAAAGAAGTCTGTGCAAAAGGCAAAATAGCTGTAGCAATAGAGTGACACAGGTAAAAATCATATGGATGCAGTGATAACTTATTCTTTACCATAAAAAATAAATCTTCTGTTATTATAGCTTCAAATATACTGCCAAATGTATAGTATAATAGAGCAATTCCTTTGTAATTTTCTACTAGACGTTTATTATCACTTTTGTGAATCGGTAACATATTCGCTAGTAGTTTCCACCGATCTGGAAATTTGCCTTCGTTTAAAGATTTTTTTAAACATTGCACACAGAGGCTCCAGCAGCGAGGTAGCACATGACTTGATAAATATGGGAGGGATATTGTTTGAGTCACTACATTTAGTAATGTCCAGCTTTTTTTTAATGTCAAGCTCCCACATCTTCTATTCTTCTTTGAACACATGCTCTACACTTATGCCACTTCTCTACTACACCTATTTCATCAATTTCAAAACCTTCAAAATGACCCCAAACATGGTTGAATTTCATTCGTTATATGTGAATTTATTAGTGAAAAGTATTAGTAGAGTTCACCAGTCATTAAATTGTGATTTTTGTTAAAAGCTAAAACTCATTTTAAATAATATTTTACCCATTGGGGCTTCAAAATTTATTGGTTGTCAAAATGTCGTCCTTTAGGGGTGAAACGTAAAAATTACCCTTACAATAATTTAGCGTTATTTTAATCTACAGAATATCGTCTACATTTTTGTTAAATGATAATACAATTTTTGTCAATGTAAACATTAAAAAGTGATTAATTAAACAATTCTGAATGCACGGAGTTAAATGCAGGTCAACGTTTAAAGCGTGCTTCTGAAATTTGCTGTTTTGATCAACCAAACACTTCTCTAACTATTTAATCGTTAATGTTATCAAAAATACCTATTAATAACCTTGTGCAATAGAATTTCAGGGTTTTAAACATTATTTTATTTTTATGAGCGTATGCACGACACCTTATAAGGCCGAATTTCGTCTGTCGGCGTTTGCATCACATTGCATTTAGATCTATAACTTATTTATTATTAATCATAAAAATATAAATCCTACACCGTTTTATTTAAAAAGGATAAAGTAAACTTTTCTTATGAGTACAACATTTTCATTTGGGCTTTCACTTCGGAGATAAGACGAGGGAAATGCAAAAAATGTCTAAATTGAATGAAGCATTTTAAATCGAGATACTGCCATTTTAAGTTTAATTTTCTCATACGCCCCAATGTATAACAAAATATTTGAATATTATATAAAAAAAATTGTCCCACAAAATCTTTTCTGAAAAAATATATAAAGAAATTGCAACTTGTCTCTTCTTTGCCACTGTATGCTTAACTCGTTTTTTAACTTTGGTGACCTTCTGCATAAAACGATTTTTGACGGCCTCGAAATTTAGAAACATCAGTACATAAGCATTCATTTTATATAAAATTCAGCTTGTAACAACGAAACCCCCACAGAACATACTTTTATGCGTATAACTTTTGCATGTGAGTGGAATTTAATAAATTAGTTTCCTATACCCAGTTTGCTTTATATTCAATAATTTCGTGAAATTAAAAAAAAAAATAATTTCTGAAAAGTTGTATTTGATAAGACAAACAATTTTTTAGTTATTTTTATTAAAAACAGTATAAATAAATAAGTCCAATTTTAAGGCATAAGTATATCAGGATTATCTATAATTCGATTTAGGGTTTCTTTAAGTTCTCTTTTAATTCTTGTGCAATCTTTTATTGACATTTCCTCGTAATGAACCACAACAACGTCTACTCTTTCTACCGGCATTTCACGCTCTTTTATTCGATTGTATTGAAAAGTGACGTTTTTTGGTTCTAATATTTGGACGAAAAAATCACCTTTTTATAAGATATTATTACTTTTTGGTATGGTTGCTAGGCGATTACATTTCCAGGCCGAAAGGTACTATTATTTCTGCAGCCGTCAGATGATTAACCGTTTTTGAACATTTTTTTAAATGGAAAATACATCTTTACTGGTCCATCTCGGTAAAATGACATAAAAGATCGGAAAAGTTTTTACCGATCCGTTAAGTCCTTTTTGGTTGACAATAATAGGGTAGGTACCTAATTAAGCACACTAGGCAACACCGCCTGACGTCTGAGTTGAATTTTATGAATTTTGTTTCACGTTAAAAAGTGTTTTGAGAGTAGCAAAACCGGTTGTAGAACAAATATTGTACGCAGCATACCCGAAAAGTGTTTTACTGAGTTCGCCCGCTTTCGAAACTACCAGCTCCCCCAGTAAACAATCACTTTCCGGTCTTGTTACGTAAATAACCATTTCAGGCGATAAACATAAATAATAATCAATATATGTATAAACAAATGAAACAAACTGTCATGATATTCTTATTGTTCAGATTCAGATTGTATAAAAGTGACGTGAAGTCAGTTACGATCAGCTTTTTCAATTAAGTAAAATAAATGTAATAAATAAATGTTATTATTTTCTTCTTACAATAGAATAGAAAATAGTGTATGACACACGGACGAAAATGTTCGTACTCATACGGTTTTCGAACTCGGCTTCTCCTCGTCCGGCAATTTTCCGTAATCGTAAGAAAAACTACATTTTTCTACGATTGTGTTGAGTCAAATTTTCTAACCTCAAAATGACTGCGGAAAATGTCACATTGCCGCACGCCGTGCGGCAAAGAGTATGCCACACGTCTCGATTACATCATCACACACCGAAATAAAAGAGTGTTTACCTTAAAGAATTATATTATTTAACTTGTAATAACAACTAAATTCTATAAATGTACATTAATTACACAGGAATTGCAATTACTTAAGTTAATGCTTGGAAAAACTGGAACATTTACATTGTTAGAAATAATAGAAATATTTACATCTGGACCAATGTCTATGGCATTTTCATTGTCGCCCATTATTTTTTTGGAGATACTTATTTTGTTGTTAACACTATCTTCTATATATGCTTCTGCTGTTGTTGAAGAACACCACCCACCATGTCTTTTCAAACTGGTAAGATCTGCTCCAGCGTCAACCAGAACAGAAGTGTTGAGACTAAGATTTAAGTGTATCTACTCAATAATCTTTAAGTTATGTCTTTACAGTTTTTAGTTAAAATAATAATCAAGTTGATATAAGTCAGTTGAATGATATGATGTAAATCTAAATGTAATCTGTTATGATAATACATATTTATTTGGAAAACAAGTCTTATAATCATTATTACTGCTATATCTATCAGGTTATGGGCCCAGATTTCTTGCGAAACTGTGGTGCGTCAAGTAGTGAAACAGCATTAGCAGTAAAAGGCAGTTATAGAAATGTAGGTTCAAAGAAGAAGGTCATTATCTGCCATCACTGTCATGAAGAAGGCCATATCAAACCTAGATGTCCTAAACTTAAGAAAGAAAGTAAGCACTATAAGAAAATAGAAGGAAAGCAAGAGCAAAGATATTTAACTAAGAAAACAAATAATTCTTCTTTGTTGTTGACTACAGCTTTCGCCAGTACAGTTTTCAACGATAATGATTGGTACATTGACTCAGGGTGTACTAATCATATGAGTAAGCGTAAGGACTGGTTAACTGATTTTTCTAGTGACGAATATAAAGTAGTGACAGTAGCTAATAATCAGAGAATAAGCAGTAGTGGTAGCGGCAATATTAAAGTCAAGCTTAAGGACAATGTTGAGCGAATCATTTCAGATGTTATGCATGTTCCTAATGTTGCAGCCAATTTGTTATCAGTTAATAAAATAACTGAGAAAGGTTTGATTGTTGTATTTGACAATGAAAAAATGTTATGTATACGACAAAAAGGCATGTAACATTGAAGGTGAATATAAAGTGTCTGCATCCAATATTGGAGGAGTCTACAGATTGGATCAAGCTGTGGATTCATCGTCCAAGATGCAAGATGAACCTGTTACCATGTTAGCCACCACAGTTTCGCAAGAAATCTGGCACAGAAGACTCGGACATTTAAGTATGAAAAGTATATGTTTGTTGAAAAATGGGCTTGCCACTGGTATTTGTTTTCAAAAAAGAGAAAGAACCTATGAAGTGCGTCCCATGTATCGAGGGGAAGCAAACAAGAAATTCATTTCCAAAAGGAGAAGCCAAGAGAGCCAAAGAAAAGTTGGAATTAATTCATTCAGATCTCTGTGGCCCCATGTCTGAACCATCATGGGGAGGTGCTCGCTATCTATTGACGTTCACAGACGATTTTTCTCGTAAAAGTTTTGGCTATTTATTGAAATGAAAGGATCAGGTACTTGATATGTTTATACAATTTAAAAATTCTGTTGAAAATCAACTTGGGTTAAGAATCAAAAAGATCAGGACTGATAATGGGAAAGAATATTGCAATAGGTTATTTGATGTTTTTCTGAAAAAGCATGGTATTATTCATGAAACTACAGTACCCTATACACCGCATCAGAATGGTGTCTCTGAGCGCTTGAATCGCACTCTAGTTGAGAAGACCAGATCTATGTTGCAAGATTCAAAATTAGGAATACGTTATTGGGGTGAGGCAATAACTACAGCAATATATCTAAAGAATCGTAGCCCAACAGTTGCTATTGTTGGTGCAACACCTGAAAAAATTTGGTCAGGTTCCAAGATTGACTTGAAACATTTGAGAGTTTTTGGTTGTCCAGCCTATGCACATATTCCACATGAGCTTAGAAAGAAACTAGATCCTAAATCAAAGAAATATATTATGGTAGGCTATTGTGAGCATACCAAAGGATACAGGCTTGCTAGCATTGAACAACCTGGAAAAGTTGTTAAAGTCAGAGATGTCATATTTATAGAGAATATGTCAAATGAAACTTCCGATGTATCAGTTAAAAGTCATAACAATACTGCCGATGTAACTGATAGTCAGATGGAACTAATTGAACATTCAGCGGAAGATATATTGAATCAAGAGATAATTTCAGATGAGAGCAGTCCTACAGATGAAGAAAGTTCTAATTCTGCAGATGAAAATGTGCCTATAATGCATGGAGAGGAGAGACAAATGAGAGAACATAGGAAGCCAAAGTGGATGGAAGACTATGACTTGTCCTATCAGGCATGCGTTGAATTGTCTGACGAACCACAAACTGTTCAGGAGGTGCTCGCATGTTCAAACAAAGACGGTTGGAAAGAGGCGATGAATGAAGAATATAGCTCAATGGTACGAAACCAAGTATGGGAGTTAGTTGATCGTCCTAAAGACCAAAATGTCGTAAAATGTAAGTGGGTTTTTAAAATTAAAAGGAATGCTTCAGGCGAATTTGAAAGATTTAAAGCTCGTCTTGTAGCACAAGGCTATAGTCAGAGATATGGTATTGATTTTGACGAGACTTTTTCCCCAGTAGTAAGGCATTCAACTATAAGGTTGCTTTTTGCTCTAGCCAATGAGATGGACATGGAGATTGATCATTTGGACGTTACGACGGCATTTTTAAATGGTGAATTAAGTGAAGACATTTACATGGAGCAGCCGACTTGTTTTGAAATTGACGGTTCAAATAAAGTTTGTTTTCTTAAGAAAAGTATCTATGGGTTGAAACAGGCAAGTAGAGCCTGGAATCAAACAGTTCAAAAAGTGCTAACAGATATAGATTATATACAGTCCCAATGTGAACAATGCGTGTATGTTAAGAAATCGAAAGATTTTCTAGTTATCATTGCTCTGTATGTTGATGATTTCTTTGTGTTTAGTAATAGTGAGACTGAAAAAATTAAACTTGTAAATGCGTTGAAAAACAAATTTGATTTGAAATTTCTTGGACCGGTCACAAACTGTTTAGGAATGAAGGTAGTGCGCGATAGACAAAAAAGGTACTTTAAGTTTATGTCAAAATCAATATATAAAGAGTTTGTTAAGTCGCTTTGGTATGTCAGAGTGTAAACCAGTGACTACACCTATGGCTATAAATGTTAAGCTGAACAAACCGGACAATAGTAATACAGTAAACAATTCAGATTATCCATATCAACAATTGATAGGGGATTGATGTATTTGGCGGTTTGTACTCGTCCAGATGTAGCATATGTTACCAGTACTCTAAGTCAGTTTAATACTTGTTTTGATGACACACACTGGTGTGCAGCAAAAAGAGTGCTAAGATATCTAGCTGGTACTAGTGACTATTGGAAAAGGAATAGAAGCCTTCGTCGATGCCGATTGGGCAGGAGACATTGTGGATAGGAAATCATATACTGGATTTGTGATGAAATTAGGAAATTGTGCTGTAAGTTGGGAATCGAGAAAACAGCGAACAGTAGCTCTTTCTAGCACGGAGGCCGAATATCTTGCATTAAGTGATGTGACAAAGGAAGCGTGTTTTGTAAGGAATTTGCTTAATGAGCTCTATGACAGAACGGAAACAATTCAGGTCTTTAACGATAGTCAGAGTGCACAAAAGATACTGAATAATTGTCAACATCATAGAAGAACAAAACGCATAGATATTAGACATCACTGTGCGAGAAGCAGTAAAGGAAGGCATTATTGTTGTGAAGTATAGACCAACTGATGATATGGTAGCGGATGTATTAACAAAGGCCTTATCAAGAAACAAACATAAATTATACATGAAGCAACTTGGACTGAAACAAATTTAAAGATATGTGATTAAGGGGAAGTGTTGAGACTAAGATTTAAGTGTATCTACTCAATAATCTTTAAGTTATGTCTTTACAGTTTTTAGTTAAAATAATAATCAAGTTGATATAAGTCAGTTGAATGATATGATGTAAATCTAAATGTAATCTGTTATGATAATACATATTTATTTGGAAAACAAGTCTTATAATCATTATTACTGCTATATCTATCAAGAAGAACTGTACACTTGCCATGTTTGTATTGAATGAAGAATCATTTATGTCTTATGGATGCAGGTCTAAGTTGAACATATCGACGATAAAAATTCAACCAATTGTCTTTTTTTTGTAACCGAAAACTTTCTAAATTTATGAGTTTTAGAATTTGGAATGATTATGAGCAAAAATTATTCATTGTCCTGAATGTCATCAACTCCTCCCTTCTGAGGGCACCAACCACTCCAATAATTAACACTATCTAAAATAATGTCTTATTACAATAGATTGAAAAAAACTGAAATTTGTATTACCTTTAGAAGTAAAAATGTGTAATCAGGAGCGTTAAGTAAAAAAGCATTAATTTGTTCTCTGGTAAATACTTCAAATTTCTTTGCCTTGTATCCTACAGATTCTCTTTTAAAAAGGCAATTAGTTTCGGAAATTTCGAACTATCTACATTTTCTTCCAATGACAGAGTGCTTCTGAGCATTGAGTAAATTGACCACATCGTGGAAGATTTCAACGTTTTAGCCTTTTCGTCGAAATAGGCGAGTAGGGCCGTATAAACATTCACCTTCTTTTGATGGCACCAGTTTACGAAAAGAAGTTTTTTCCTTCTTATAACGTTCTTTCGATTTACGTGAAAGGAGGTCGCAACTCACACTTTCAGCGGCTGCAACAATTTCTGCAGGAATATCTTCGTCTAAATTCATCGCTTCCTCAAAAGCAGCAGATACAAGACAGAATGCGTCAGTTTAGTAAAACAATTTGTTTTGTTTGTTAGTCATGACAACCGTTTGAGTAGTGCTTGATCTTATTATTTTAAATAAAATCTGACAGGCGGCAAATTTAAAATTTTGGAAACACTTTAAGGGAAGAAAACTTCACAACTGTAGAAAAAATAGTAACACACTCGTATGATAGGAACCGCTGCGCTCGTGTTCCTACTTTCATACATCGTTTTGCAATGAAGCCCTTGCCACACTTGTATTACAATTTACTATTTTCGTCCTTGTGTCATATGTAAATAATTATTATTCCACTTATGTCGGAAAATGGATGAAAAATTGTTCCTGTTCTCACTAGCAGACCTCCAATGCCTGAAGATACCTTTTATCGTTTGCTAATTAGATTTATTTTTGTAACCTTATAATTTTATGACTAATAATAAATAAGTTATACAACTAAATGCAATGTGATGCATACACCGATAGATGAAACTGGACCTTATAAGATATCATGCAAGTGCTCATAAAAAATCGATGATTAATTACGGAGTCATCGTATTTACAAAATAAAACAATGTTTAGAATGCTGAAGTTCCACTCTACAAGGCTATTAATAAGCATTTTTTGATTTTATTAACAGTTAAGTAATTAGAGGCGTACTAAACAAAGAGTTTACTTGATCAAAACGGCAAATTTCATGAGCACGCTTTTAACGTTGACCTTCTGCATTTAACTGCGTGCATTCAGAATTGTTTAATTAATTATTTTTTAATGTTTACGTTGACAAAAATTGTATTATTATTTAACAAAAATGTAGACGATATTCTGTAGATCAAAATAATGCAAAATTATTTTAAGGGTAATTTTTACATTTCATCCCCTATAACCACACCGTACAGGACGGCATTTTGACGACCAACGAATTTTGAAATCCCAAAGGGTAAACAATGATTTAAAATAGGTTTTAGCTTTTACCCTTTAAGTACAAACAGAAATCGTTTCTAGAAGACTTTAATGCTGCCGTGGACTCTTCTAAAAGGTGTTTCATTAAGAGCGCAAGATTTGAATTGCGCGCCAGTTTGGCTGTCATGATGTCACAGGATTATGACATGCCAGATCGATAGGAGACAGGTGGGAGTTAGTAAACATGGAGCATTAAACGATAGAACAGCACGTCCTGATTGTTAAACATTATTATCAAAATGGTGAAAGCTTGATTGCCACGATTTGTAAAGCGCGCCCAATTTTCGGTTGAAATAATGTTCCTCATTCATCTACTGTGAAAAGAATAATCGAAAAAATCGAAAGTACTGGTTCGGTTAGTGATGTAAAACACAGGGCACGAGCTCGTAGAGGTCGTTCAAAACAAAACATCACGGCAGTTCGCGAGAGCGTGCCCGAGAGTCCAGGGACGTCGATTCATCATCGTGCACAAGAATTTGACGTTACAACAGCCATTCTTCAGCGTATTTTCACTAAAGATTTGCATCTCCATGACTACAAAGTCCAATTGACTCAACAACTTCTGTCAACAGACCATGCACAGCGAAGAGAGTTCACCAACTGAACCCCTTGAACAACAAGAAGTGAATGTCGATTTTGCGGACAAAATGATTTTCAGTGATGAGGCCCATTTTCACCTCAATGGCTTCGTTAATAGGCAAAACTGTCACATTTGGGGCTCAGAAAATCCACGAATGATTCATGACAAAGCAATACATTCAAAACGTGTCACTGTTTGGTGTGCATTGTGGTCTGGAGGAACCACTGGGCCGTTTTTCATAAAAGACGAGGCAAGTAATACAGTAACGGTGAATGGCGGACGTTATCGTGCTATGATAACCCAGTTTTTTGTGCCTCAATTGGAAGATATTGCTCTCGACGACACACAGTGGACGGAAACGCCAAAAAAGCTGGCCAAAATTTAAAAAATGAAGAAATGGACACGTTTTAAATCGTTGTAGTGGTACCCCTAGCATTAGAAACGACCGTTAATACCGATCCGGGTTCGCTACCTGAGCGAGGAAATTACTTATTGTTCGACAGTGCAGCGCTTCACTTCGGCAGCTCGCAACGCTTCAAAAATCGATAAATTTTGTCTGCAGCGTAAAAATTCTCGAAGTGCAGTTTTCTGTGTCATAAAAATGGATTCTGTATCAGAAAGTAAGTACATTTAAAATATCTCAGTATCAGATCAGTTAATTTATATGGTAATTAGTAAATAATTATCGAAGTGGAGTGCATTTTTGTACATGCAACGATTCATAAACTCCACAAAAAAAACCATAAGTTACGCGGTTGGTGATGGTTGGTCTTGAAACTTATTGGAATGTGTTCAATGAACATTTTTTGAAAGTGTATAAAAAATTAGCTGCATCTTTTTGCATCTTTGCGAGATATTGACCAAATTGTGCGCGAATGCACGGATGTATGCACATTCGTGCACCATAAAGTGGGCTCCTTTTGAATGCATTCTCATGAAACGTCAATTTTACACAACATTAATGTTTTTTACGTCAATAACAGTGAAATAATGTTTCATTAAACCGAAAAGAAGAAGAAGCACAAGAGTCTTGCAATAAGGATATTAAAAAATTTCGAGAAAATTTTGCAAGGAAATGTGACCGACAAAAAAACGTAGAGGACGTTTTTCGCAGGCTTTTAATAACTTCAGATCCAATTATTTCCAGTGCGAAAACTCCCTAAGAAAAAACTGCATTCATTGTCTTCTGATGCGATAGAATTGCTTGATCCACTCTCCGTTACGGAAGTCGATACAAATTGTGTATTATACAGTGAAAACGACGAAGAGGACGATGAATGTAATTCAGATAGTAATTGAATAAAATTAATTTTCAAAGTCATTACACATTTTTATTCCATTCCTCAGATCCTAATTTTCCCGAAACAAATGAAACACATGAATTCGCTTCAATTCAATAATAATTTTTGAACTATGTATATATTTTTGACCGTAATTTTTTTTGAAATTCTATATGGGATTCTTCATCAGCGACCCAAAAAAACTGATTACAAAGGTTTCTAAACATGCAGCGATAATTGGAGATTTTTGGTAAGTTTTGGGGGGATTTCATGGTCGCCATTTTGTTTTTTTTCAAAATTCAACTTCGGATTCTTGATCAGCGACACAAAAAACCCCTGTATGCACAATTTCAGTAAAATAGCTCAATGCCTTTATATTTTGGCCAGCTTTTCGGCGTTTCCGTCCACTGTGCGACATGTGGTTTCTCGTAGGATGGTGCCATTTGCCATACCGCTCATGAAACATTGACGGTCTTGCACGAGTCTTTTCCTGGTCGTGTTATCTCTCGGTTTGGTGACCAGAATTGACCGCCACGCTCTTGCGATTTAACACCTTTGGACTTTTGACTGCGAGGTTATCTGAAGTCACACACAGGTTTATGCCAACCGGCCAGTGACCACCGAAGCATTGAAAGCCGAAATTAGATGCTTTATCAACGAAATACCACCACATGTATTCACCGTTATTCAAAATTTTGCGAAAAGATTACGCATGTGCCAGCAAAGCCGGGCGGCCGTTTACCAGATCTGTTGTTCCCTACATAACTCCCAAAGGTCTACATTATAACTTAACAAATATTTCAATACTTTGCTACAGAAAACCATGTTTTATTGAACCTTGAAATATTACGCTCTTATTGAAACACCCTTTATATTCGAGAATGCTTCATGTGGTGGTATGTTATTAGAACTATTCTGGACTTATTTAAGAAAAACATATTCTTACTAAAGGGTCCCCAGGGAAATGAAATAGAAAACGCCCAACAGTTTTGCTAAGCAATATTTATATTAAAATATGTTAAATGGATGTAGATAAATTATAACTGTTAATAATTTAATGACAAACAATTAGTTATGGCTTGTTATGCATATCTGTTTTCTACAATTATTTCATTAACGAGTAATTAATGAGTAATTATAGAGTTGTCACAAGTTACGAAATAAACAAAAACAAATACCGTAAGTATTTGTAATTTACAGTGGCGGCTGCTCCTAAGGGGCACAGGAGCACGTGCCCCCCAAAGCAAATTCAGCTTAGCTAGTTAATTAGTCAATTTCTAATTTCTATTTATTTTTATCCATTTTAACATTTTTATCAACATAATAAACCCCAAAACTAATTTCCGACGCTGTCGCTGCGTTACAACTTGAGTTTGCCAATATCTACTTCCCAAAGGGCACAAGATGAGTTGTGTACGGAGATCGCGTCAGTTTCTGCATCAGGCTAGATTTTGTTTACGGCATTGCTATGGCAACGACCCCCCCTTATGCTCTAATGCGGGCACAGTTCACTTGTGTACATCCACAGAGGACATAGACTTGTTGCAAGGAACCAAGGCATGAAGCCACCGCGGAGCCTGGCCGGTGCCTAGCAGTCGCACGGCGATCAGTATGATGCAATCGAGCTGTAAAGATCTATTGTTAATGAGATATTTGTATGTAATAAAGGGTAAATGTGTTGTTGAAGTGTGTCCTAACCGAAGTGACACCGGTACCAGTGTAAATGAAAATTTTTCCTTTTTTTCAGTAAGTAGTAATTACGAGTTATTTGTTATTTAATTTAAATTTTAAGCAATCTGCCTACGCCATGTGTACCTGCGCTCCAGCATATTTGCAGGACTGGAGTAGTAAATTGTGTCAAATTATTTAGTTTACAACTCGGTGGTTTACAAACATAAAACTAAGTCGACATTTGTATAAAATGGTATTTTAATGCCATTTTTTTTACCTATACGAATTTTATTATATTTATTTTTATGCATGTTGTTATAATACTTTTGATTTAAAAAAAATACCTCGAATATTTTCATACGGATTTTATTATATTTATTTTACTACATAATAAAAATTAAAATACTTACTTAATATTTTATTAGGAAGAATATTTAATCTTATGTGTAAAGTAACTTATTTTAAATAGTCTCTCTTTTTTTCTGTAATATCAGACAGCATGGGGGATGGAATAATAATCCAACTAGCCGCCAATTTAAATCTGCATATAAAAAATTATTGATTCATATGCAAATTAAAGAAACATTCTCTGGAAATTGCATTCCTTTGGAAAATATTTCTATTTTAAATTATAGTTCTGCAATAGACAAAATAAATTTAACTTGCATTAAATTTAGAGCCCATGATATATCTGAAACTGAATATAACTTTAATTTTTCTTTGGAGTTGTCGGAGTACAACGAATATATTATGGTATATAGTGGGCTTTGTGGTAAAATCAATTTTAAAATCGTTAAAATGTGAAGAATGTATAAACGCTTTATTTTCAATAAAGAGGGAAAATTTCCATGAACTAATAGGTATTTGTAAAAGACCGCGGTGGTCTTATTTATCCGTCATCTGATGTCATACAAATATGTAAGGAAACAGAAAAACATTTAAGACATTTTAAAACTGAAAAAAATATTCAAATAGATTTGAAGCTAAAAATTAAAATTATGTGTAGTGTTTTAAAAAAAGTTTCAAAATTCAAATATTTTTAATGATTTAGAAATTCACCAATTGGATAATTTCCCGAGTAATTTCCCTAATAATACCAATCATATTATTGAAATTATAAGGGCAATTTCAGAAACTTACATTAAAATTAGAGGTCATCATTTTACAAAAATGTTTCATAACTGTTTATGTACTAGATCTTAAAGTGGGAGGACACCTTTGCAAATTTTTGATTATTTTTTAAGCAGCACACGACTTTGAGAACAAAGAATATTGTGAATGGTTCTCTGGTAAGTTAATTTTAATATACAATTTCAAAATGTCAAATGTGTGCCCCCCCTATAAAATTAACCACGAGCCGCCACTGGTAATTTATGCAGCAACGTATAATAGCGAGTTGAAATTAAACACCTAATCGTAAATTATTTGTCTCTCCCATGGAATAATAGGTAATAATTATGTAGGTGCTTGTAAAATATGTATGGTTTTATATCTTAATATATTATTATATGTAAAATAATGAAATAACTTAGTTAAATAGTATGAATGTTTCAAAATTATATATAAGATGAATTATTTCTTTTTTTAAGAATACAACAGTGTAATTTAGTTATTTCCAGCTTAACCTATTAAACTTCAAAAAATATAATGTATGATGCAAAAGAATTGACCCTTGATATGGATATCAACAAAACAATGTATTTTCTAACATATTTTAAACAATTCAAAAAGGACCATTCCTTACAGGTTTTTAAATTTTTGTAGAACTCAGACGTCAAAAAATGCATACAATTTAAAATTTTGCGGATGTAAATGTTTACAATACTTATTACTAGGGCTGTCAAAAATGTTCCATGGGACAATGGCGTACGCGAAATTAACTAATACGAGAAACAATAAACTGTTACAATTTATAACAATGTATGTAATACTTACCATCTTAACTAGCTTGATGAACTAGCTTGCTTATCATAAACTGGAGAAGATGTGTAACCATTTTGCAGCATCAGGTATGTTTCTATGGTTGTCTCCATGAGTGATGTTCGCTTTGGTGAAAATATATTCTTATATTTTGAAAACGACCGGTCGACATCTAGTGATGTAATACACGCATGCGTAAAATAGTCTTTGAACGCACTTAACGGATCTGGGGCTGCACCATCACATATTTGTCTTAATTTGGTAAAACCGGTGTCTTTATTTAACACACTTGCGACCTTTTCTTTAACGCGCTCATTTGTTGCGTCACCTATAGCGTGTAGCAGTAGATTTACTTTGTCCACTATTTGCAGTGACTCCGCTAACGACAAAGCACTGTTTTCTAATTTTCTTATGCTTTCATATAATTGTTTATAGTTCTTCGCAATATTTTTTTAAAGCTGTTTCAACGGAAATATCTTTGAATTTTGTCTGGCTTTCCTTAATAGCTGCCTCATGTGGATTGAATTGTAGTATCACGGCTTTTATTTGTTGGAAATATTCAACATAATAAAAAAGCTGCCTGCAACCATGTTCCCAACGTGTAAGAATCGGCTGTGGTGGTTCAGGAATACCGAGACACTTGCTATGAAATGCACGGAGATGTTTAGGAGATTTAAGAAATACTTTTTTTGTACTTGCTATTAATGCATCCACCTCTGGAAAACCTTTTCGAATAGTTTCTGCCACAAGATGTAAAGCATGCACTTTACTCGTAACATGTACAACCTTGCTCTTGCAAAGAACAGCTTACTGAACGCAATGTTACGGCGCTATCAGTCACAAACATCAACACTTGACTGTTTGACAGTTCAAATATTTCTAACGTCTCCAGCACCACCCTGGTAATTATTTTGCTAAATACACTGACTTAGTCTTTTGCTAGCTAGTAGCAGTGGAACTGTCGGTTTAAGAGGGTCCAGTACTTGTACTATAACATTTAAAATATATTTTTTTTTACAATCTGTAGCCTCATCAACAGATAACCACAGCAGTGTATTTTTTAATTCACATTTCATCTTATTTACCATGTCTACGTGTACAGTTGGTAGATAGTTATATAACGTTGTGCGACTTGGTAACTTCACCTCGGCATTGTATTTATTCCAGAACTCTCGAAATCGTTGTTTGTTGTTTATCGAGTATGTGCAGCGGAACATCACAGGCAATCAGCATTAATAGTAAATCAAACATAAACTGTGTTCTCAAAGGCACGCCATTTTTTTTATTTTTATGATGTACACTATTTACGTGAAGTCCACAATCACGCTTATCCCAGCATATCAAATCTTTCTCGCACACTTTACAAATTACCTATTTTAGTACCATCATAGAATAGATCCGGAAATTCACCTATGAATTTATTCACTTTGTCAGCAAATGGCCGTTATCTACCCCTGCGTACATCTGCCATGCTTTATTATTAAATTAATATCAACAATACAGTACAACAAATAAAATAAAAACACAAAAACAATATGCAATACGCCCAAGTGATTAAACGTGTACACAACTCGAAAACTACTAATAGACTGGACTGGAGAAAGAGATTCGCGATCAATGTGAATGCCGGCGACAGTAGGTAAATCTGTACTCTACGACCATGACATACAGAAACGATTTGCAGCTTTACTTATTACATAAATCACGAGATAATAATGATAATAATGATAATAATAAACAACTCCTTATTAACCAGTATAGCGTGGAAGCCACTTATGAAAAAAAATTTATAATTCGGTGAGTAATAATAATTGCATCACACGCCTGGGTATTTAGCCTCTAGTCATCTGTTCCGATTTTTCTCCAAAACACCAATTTTCCCCCCACCATCTTACAAGTTATGACGTCATCACACGTTTTTTTGTGGTGGCCCTATTTATTTTTTCACAAATACTGGATAATACTGCTTTTTCTAAGTTCGACAATATGTGAATATTGTGAAGTGAATAGCTTCCAAGATACATTCAAATAGGATTACCGCAAAAAAGTTCGATGACGTTATAATTTATAAGACGGTGGGGGAAAATTGGCGTTTTGGACAAAAAAATTAGAACAGATGACTAGAGGCTACGTACCTAGGCGTTTGAGGCAATTATTATTACTAAACCTGGCCAAGCGATGCGATGGTAGATTCATGGTCGGGCGCAATACCAATGCCATCGCGCGCTTGTTTACGATGACGATGACACGACACACTTCAGTTGTTATCTGTCGGTCGATGCATAGAGTACTAATAAATAATAAATAATGTTGAGCGTAAAGAGTAGAAAACAACCGTACGCTGATAAAGTGAATAAATTTATGGGTGAATTTCCGGATTTATTCTATGATGGATGTAAAACAATTTGTAAAGTTTGTCATCAAGACTTAATGTGCTGGAATAAATACGGCTGTAAAATTCATGTCAATAGTAACCTGCATTAAATAAAAAAAATGGCGTGTCTTCTTTGGAACCTCAGTCTATGTTTGATTTACTGTTAATGCCGATTGCCTGTAATGCATATTGGATAAACCAGCATTTCGGGAGTTCTGGAATAAATACAATCCCCAGGTGAATTTACCAAGTCGTTCATCGTTACGTAGATGTGTACCAAGTGTTCGTGAAGACATTGTAAATAGGATTAAATGTGCATTAAAAAATACACGGCTGTGGTTATGTGTTGACAAGACGACAGATTGTAAAAAAAATTCTATTTTCAATGTTATAGTACGTGTACTCGACCCTGTTAAACCAACATTTCCACTTTTACTAGCTAGCAAAAGACTAACTGCGTGTACTGGCGAAACAATTACGCGGGTGGTGCTGGAGACTTTCGAAAAATTTGAACTGTCAACAAGTCAAGTGTTGATGTTTGTGACCGACGGTGCTTCGACAATGCGTTTGGTGGGCCGTTTTCTTCAAAGAGACGATTGTAGGTTTTTACATGTTACGGCTTAGAGCATTTCACACACTGTGTCCTGGTATTCCGGAACCACCAGAGCTGATTCTTACACGTTGGGGAACGTGATTGAAGGCAGCTTTTTATTATGCTGAATATTTTCAACAAATAAAAGCTGTGATACTACAGTTCAACCCTAACGAGGCTGCAACTATTAAGGAAAGCTAGACAAGCTTTCAAGATGTTTCCCTTGAAACAGATTTAAAAACTATTTATAACAATTATAGAGGACTACACGACGCAATAGAAAAATTGCAAAATACTTCGTTGTCATTAGTGGAATCGCTGCAAATAGTGGACGACGTAAATACACAGCTACAGACTATAAATGACGCAAAAAATAAGCCCGTTATTGAAAAATTCGAGAGTGTATTACGGAAAGATCCTGATTTTACCAAATTAAGACAAATTTGTGATAGTGCCATCTACAGCTGCGTTAAGTGAGTTCACAGAGTGTTTTACTTATGCCTGTATTACTTCTGTAGATGTCGAACGGTCTTTTTCAAAATACAAACATATTTTTTTACCACAGCGAACATCGCTTACTGAGACAACTGTAGAAACATATCTGATGCTACATAGTTATTATAGAAGTGCTCCAGTTTGTTATAAAGACAACCAAGCTACTTCATAAATTTGCTTAAGAAGGTGAGTTTTGTACATATTTTTATAAAGTGTACCAGTATTAATAAAATTTATTTCCATGTATTTTATTTATTTATTTATTTATTATTAGCTTTCACTTAGATATACAATGTACATGCGTGAACGTCATTTAACAGTATAATAATAATGTGCAGCACTAAGCTTACAAAATATAAGGAAATACATAAAAAAGAATTTAAAGCGAACGACATAGTACAAAAACATACATCACAATATATAAAATATTTTTGTTTTTATTATTGTACTTATTCAGGTATTATGATATGATGCATACCCAGTACGTCTCTGTAAGATTAATGACCTTGGCCAGGCTTAATTATTACTCATCGAATTATGAATTCTTTTCCATAAGTGGTTTCCACATTGTATATGAAGGATATGTACAAAAACGGTAATTATAAATGAAATTATCAAAAAATAATAATTTTGTACGATAACCTAGTCAGCATAAATATTATAATAATCCTAATTAATAAGCAAAATAGTAACATATAAATTAAAATAAAACTAAATAACAAACATATTAAAACGTATATAAAATATCTTGATTATAATAATGTCAGAGGGTAATACTAAAATATTCATTATCACGAGTTCCGTATTAACAATAGTTGTTCTAACTTTTATTTAAACATTTTTATATTAGATTTTTCTTTCAGGTAATTTGGAAAATGTTTGAAAATTTGTATGCGTGTAACAGTCACATAAACAAGTCCCTGCATGAATAGGTGATGTTTAAACATGATAGTCCTAATTATTTTCCTCATTATGAATACATAATTAATTCCAGTAGAACTGCACCAACAGAGAATGCCAAATTTATTAATGACTGTGTTGCCAAATAATGTAAAAGTAGACCACAACTTTAAGAGACACAAAAAAAGGCCAAAAAACCGTCCATAAAAGTGCCAAAGTCGGCGTAATTACATGCGACTCAGTACCGTACTTAAAATTTTTGTGTGTTGAGACACACAATGTTAGAAATTTAAAAGTATTGTATCTTTGATAAATAAATAGTTATTTGATACTATGATAAATTAGAAAAAATTACTCTGTTTTGCATGTGTCAAGATAGGAATAATATTTTATATATTGGTGGAGCACTGATGAATTTTGTTAGTCTAAATTAAAATTATATCCAATATTCTCTTGTTGCTCAGTTTAGCCAATAATAATTTAATATATGGAATTATTATTGTTGCCCAGCGAGGAAGTACGAGCAATTCCTTGCCAAAAAATGTGGGTTCAGAGTTAAGGTAATCGGTATTACTAAAATAGGTAAAAGAAATAAAGCAAATCTTTAAATTCATTAAATAAATAAAATATTATATTTATATCAAAAACCCTAACTTGATCTAATTGATCCAGATTAAATAAATAAATTAAATTCTAGAAAATAAACAAATAATTATCAAATAAATAAAATCAATTCTGGAAAACAAATAAATAATTATCAAATAAATAAATTCAACTTTGGAAAACAAATAAATAATTATCAAATAAAATATTTTTATATATATATATATATATATATATATATATATATATATATATATATATATATATATATATATATATATATATATATATATATATATATAATAATGTTATATTGCACTTGCGCGTATATAAAACATTGATAAATCGATAAATTCACAATGTACACTAAATCACATAATATTTTATTCAAAACACTAATCACGATACTCACTCAACACTTCACAACCACTTTCTATATCGGTATCTGAATCAAGATATATTATTAAACGGCTTTAATTAGGGCTGATGCTTTTTCCTAACTTAACGTATTTTTCTTCAATTTTAATGACATGCTGAATACAATTTTGCCAATAACTTGGTGTTATTTCTGTCACTTCAGCTTTAATAAGGTCGATTACTTTAGCATCAAATTTGGGAAAGGTGTTATTTTTTCGAATGCTTCTTTTCAGCTGACTCCATATTAGTTCGATCGGGTTGAAAATACAAAAATATGGGGGCAGCCGTAAAAATGTATGTCCTTGAGCTTCAGCCATTTTATCAATTACTTAATTGTTTTGAGAAATTTTGCTTCTTAACAATATCCAAAAGATCTTTCTTTTTAAAATTTTTTTGAAATTTCAAATTATGTTTTCGGAAAAATTCTTGAATATCTTTTTTTCTTTGTTCCAGTATTTGGTATTTTTTCGATTTGTCGCGAATGATACGAAGCATTATCTAAAGCAATTACACTGTTTTTTTCTATATCTGGTAACAATGATGTCTGAAATTTTCTCTGTCATTTGTGAGCCATTACCATTCCCCATATCTTCGTGAACTTTTCTGCTAGCGTTAGGTTGAGGATCTTCCGAAGTCCTGAACATTATCACAATATTATTTTACCACGGCCACTTATATATGGAAAACACTCGAATAAGTCACCACCCGCCGGAATATTTATAAAAACACAATTACATAAAATACGCTTAAACGCAAAGGAAAATTTCATTTATCTATTAAAGTATTATACATTCTAGGCTCTCACAATCCAAATTAAATGTAAACACTGAAGAACACACTGTATTTATAAAGCACATAACCTATATAAATTCTAAAAGCACGAATTGCTCGATGTTTCGCGAAATAATGACCGTCCGTCCTTACATGCTTTCTCGTTATTAGGCTTTTACAGCTGGGTCGGAAGTGACCGTTAAATCGTAAAATATTTTAGGAGGGGGTTGCGTAATTATATCAAAATAATTTGGAATTATAACTGATACAGGTGCGTTTCCGTTAATTTCTTATTTTAATAATGCCAGAACATACTTTACATGAGAATAATGATGTTTTATGTATTGAGTAATACATTATATTTATTATTTAATATGCTGTAGAAAAATAAAGCATGCCCCGCTCTATCCTCAGGAGCATCACGGCAAAGCTTTGAGATTTTTTATGTGTCTCTTAAAGTTGTGGGCTACTTTAGCATTTAATAGATTTCTTTTGTTAAAATTTCTGTGTTAAACTAATTTAACTAATGATCAACTAGTATTGTAATTTCTTTATGAATAAATTTTATCAAATGTTATCAATAAACTATGATCAGGTGTTATTATTGATAAACATCAACATTTAGGTTTTGGTCTCATTTTGTTTTAAACCTATTAAACTGCAAATATTTGCATTGCGCGATAGTTTCTACACATTATTTACCACTCATGCAACATCATCAGCAAATCGGATAAATATGGGAGTCATTTTCAAGTAAATTTGAGGGTCATTAATAAAAATATGAAAAATAATTGGGCCTAAGGTACTGCCCTGAGGAACTGCAGTAGATGCTGTAACTTAGCATCCGACTGATAAGATTTATCACCGACTTTTATTGTAACTGTCTGTAGCATTTTATGTTCCATCGTATGGAATGGTCTAGACATATTAAAAAATCGCTGCCAATTACTTTCGGCTCAGAACTTCCTCACCGTTGTAAGACTCGACGTGTGGTGGAGTTATAATAAATGTAATTTTTGACGTTTCAAGAAAGTCACATTTTTTGACGTTTCAAAAAAGTCACATTTTGACGTTTCAAAAATGTCACTTTCACGTTTCAAAAAAGTCATATACATTTATTGACGTTTTAAAAAAGTCACATTTTGACGATTCAAAAAAATCACTCTGACGATTCAAAAAAAGTCACATTTTTTGACGTTTCAAAAATTTGGACCGATATTGCTCATCAACGAATTCAATCTCTTCCTTGACCTCTAGAATGTGTGTACCAAATTTGAAAGCTTTATCTCAAAAACTGTAGCTGCTATAGCGAACCAGACAGACAGACACACAGACAGAACATTTTTTCTGTCTGTGTATCTTCATAATTCGTCGAGATTCGTCCAGAAATGCAATAAAAATTTTCAAAATTTTTTTCACGAATACATAACTTCCTCACATTGAGGGGGTGAGGAACTAATAAACATTTATAATTTTTCTTTTATCCATATTATTAAGTAAAATTTTAGATCAAAAAAGTGACTGCATCTTGAGGAGCACTAGTCTCTAAAATCATACTGGCTACAAGAAACAATATAGTTTTATTTACGTTATTTTTAAGCTGACTTGCAAAATACATAAGTTCTAAAAGTTTGAAAAAGATGATGAGATATGATATCGCTCTGCAGTTTGATATTGGTTATTTTTTTGACTACACCGAGGAATATTTTCAATAAATTAATTTACAAAGATGTGTTCAAGTTGTCCCCTTTCCACGAAAGAAAAAACGAAAAAAAAGCAAAATTTATAGCACTAAAATTAATAACGCTCAGTACAAGGTGTTTTCGAAATGTGTATTCAAAGAAGCATGTACACCAAGTCAAATGATGACGAACACCTTAATAAAGTTTTTTCTCTGAATTGCTTTGTAAAGGGAGCTACCACCCCTTAAAGATGGCCCCCTGAGAATGGTATTTATTAAATATATCCAAAACCGTTTAAAATCAAATAATGAAATTGTGTACATCTACTAACCTTTTTATGCTTTAGAATACAGAAACACAATCATCTGAACATTTTATTCAGGGGCGTGTCAAACTAGGGGTGTGGGGGGTAAATATGACATCAACTTGATTACACGTAATTTTTTTTTAGTTTTTGAAATTATGAATGAAATTATGATATCAGAGTTTTTTACGAGAAAAAGGTATTCTTGCTAAACTTCGATAGTACACACCGTTTTAAGTAAAATCGATTTGAAAACTTCATAACATGCTCTAAAATACATTGTAGTCGAGCAATTTTTATGTTTTATCTCGTCAGAAAATGTTTACGGTAATATAGAAGTTACTTTACTTTGCTTATTTACAATTTTTATTATCTTATTCCGATATGTTTCTACTTTAAACATTTTTTAACGAAATAAAACGTAAATGTCAATCCACTATTGGAATGCACTTTAAAGCACGTAATAAAGTTTTCAAATTGATTTTTCTTAGCTCCCATAGGAACCACTTTAGAGAAAAATAAGATTTTCCTTATCATTTGACTTGCTCTAAGCAGCTCTACACGCTTTTGCATATTCATTTCGAAAACTCCTTGTTATAATGTCCTTAAACAAGGCATTTATGAAAACTAGATATACCAAACAAATAACATAAATGAACAGCGACTGTAGTGAATTACTGAGATAAGACCTTGTTAAAATAAATCATTGCAGAAAAAGCTTGTTACTCGCAACTGTTAACATAAGATACATTTTCCTTTCTTTTATGGATCTGTTGTAAATTTAAAATCTGTATGTTTAGTGGTATCAAGCAAATAAGACACAATGCAAGTTACAATTTCAAACCTATTTATTTGAATAAGGTGGCTAACCAAGCATATCATAAGGCAGAGATTTACATATTGCATGTTCAAATGAAAATAACAGTGATAAAGGTAGTAAAATATTTAAGAACGGGATATTATATTGTAATTTTATTGTTGGAGATTGTTGTCTTAAGAACACACGATAGGCAAAATACGAAATTGAAATATATATGACATTGAAATATTATATATGGCATTAATTTTATTTATCTTTCATAATTTTCGTGAACTGTATTAAAAACTGCGTGGGAACTTTTGTTTAAAAAGTATCCCGGCTAGTGGATAAGATTATTTTTTTAAATATCAGCATAAAACATTTTCTAATGGACCCCTTCCTGTCTCACATGTAGGATTTTGCTCTACCAACCTTTATTGGATGCAGTAGCGGTTCGTGGGTCAAGAGATAGGGAGGTCAATTAGAAAAGTTTACTGTATTACCTACCTTTTAAAGTGATTTAAATTCCAAGTCGATCCTCCGATCTTTTTGAGATGCAAAGTGGTCAATTACTTTTTCATTAAAGTCTTTTATCTTCTTTATTATTGCCCTTTCTATGGTAAGCATAGCTAAAGAAGATAACCTTTCCTGACCCATGGTATTTCTTAAAAATGTCTTTATTCTTTTTAAGGTGGAAAAACAACGTTCACTTTCGACGGTAGTCATAGGGAGAGTACACAAGATTTTTAACAGTTTGACACTTTCTTATTGTTAATAAAAAGCTGTAACAAAGCAACGGCTTCACTATTGGAAAAATCTTCTCGGCTATATAATACTTCTAATTCAGTTTTAAGTTTCAAATGATTTATGACTGGATACTCCGTTTTAACTAATTTAAACATATCTTGAGGAAAGCTTTTTTTATAATCTTTAAATCGATCTACGTGAAATAACTGAGACACTGCTAAATGATTACTGAAGCCAAACCTGTTTTTGATCTCAGATTGTTATTATATCACAAACTTCTAATGAAATTCTCCTTTTTGATTCTTCCGTTTTACATCTCTAGGCAGACTGCATGGATGTCTCCTCCAAATAGTTATAAAAATTTTTATTTCTGATGTCTTCAATTTTACTATTAAAAACGCCAATACACTTATTTACCGTTATGACATCGATATTACATTTTTGTAATTGATTGAACAATATATCACAATGAGGCATAACTAAATGAAAAAAATTTAACCAGTTCATTTTGTAAGTAGTTTTGTAAACCAATAGCTTGGTTTAGAGTGTTGTTTCCTGATTCATTATCAATGATTTTTTCTAAACAATCTAAGAATTCTGTTCGATAGGTATAAACAGTCTCTATACACTTTGTATTAAAATTCCATCGTGTTGGAGCCGCTTTAGGTAATCTCACCTAAACAACATTATCTAACACGGCTGTTCTTTTTGGCGATTTTCCAAAGAATAAAGAAAAGCTACATAAGTAAATTAGCAAAAAAAATTTTCATGCTTTTATCCTGACTTGATGCTTTTTGTAAAATTAAATTTAGTTGATGAGCGTAACAATGAATAAAATTTGCTGAAGGATAACTTTTTTTAATTTTGGCTTGTACACCTCCAAAAGCACCACTCATTACTGATGCTCCATCGTAACTTTGTGCTATCAATTTTTTCAGGACTTTCATTAATTTTCAGACATTCTAACTCTTTTAAAATTACATCTGTCAAATGCTGCGATGTCGTTCCTTGAGGCTGAATAAATTTCCAAAATCTCTCACATACAACACCGTCTAAAACGTATCTAAACCCAAAAACTACTTGTACTTCATTCATAACCCAACTTATATCCATCTTTCAGTTTTAATATATTTTGTACAACACTCATATTTAATAGTAAACACCAAAAACACTGTTTTACTTAATTTCACGACAAGTAGAGATTTACTAATAAAATATTCACAAATAAAAACATTAAAAACAACGCGATATAATTTACCGACCAACGCGTATTTAGTCAGCATTAAGACTGCTCACTGCTCTACTGAACTTAGTGAACTTCGTGCGTTACCGTTTCCGTAAAATGTGTCAGGGACATTGTCCCCGCCAGTGTTTTCTGTCTCTTTTGCTTTCTGACGATTCGCGCATAAGTCTATTTCACTTTAATTTGTTGTAAATTCGGTCCGAAGCTAGCTTTGAGGACACGTTGTGGATTGACCCAAGATTTTTAAATTCTATAAATGAATACTGTAATGAATATGAATGTAGAGGCTCGGTGCTCGGGGGGGGGGAGATACGAAATCCTGCTTTTTAGATATTTGAATAGTATTGTGCATAGAATGAACTAGAAACTTTAATGTATTTTTTTAAGAATATTAAAAATATATATATTATATATTTTTAAACTTCAGAAAATGAATAGCCCAATTTTTTTATTTGCATGTGGGAGGTCATTGACCAAATGACCCTATAGAAGAACCGCCAGTGATTGGATGGCAATACTCGCCATAGGCGCCATACATGCTGTTTTTTCAACAAACAAACATTTCACCTAAATAATTATCAAATTGGCTAATAACAGATCAGACGTTAGCATAATAGATCAAGTCATATAAATGGGTCCTTCATTGGCTATGCCAAAACGGTTCGAAGGCAAAATTTTATAAAGTAGATATGGAGTTTTTTCTGCATCTTGCAAATAAATTGTTAGAATTTCACGAAACATTTTTAATAACAACGAGAAATTTAAAAATATGTGGAATATTAATAGATATGTTTAAAATAGCTCTCATACCTATTTTTAGATATTCGGTTTTTTTTGTAGGTTATGTTTCAACATATTTAGTAGTGATGTGTATTGCGAGGAAAAGTTAAATCGGACACTTTTGCACAGACGTGTTTAACATGTCTAAAAATCTCGACATAACCTCAAAAATAAAAATGTATTGAGACAGAACCTCAAATAAATTATAAGTACTACTCTAATATTTCCTTATTAAGTTTCTTATGATTAGAAGTTTAAAAAATATTTATGGGTGGGTAGAAAGACAAAGCAAATATCTGCAAATTATGAAAAACTTAGGGCGTGGCTTCATATGCTTGAACAAAAGCTGCCATCATGGTCTACTTTTCAAATGATTATAGCTATGCTTTAGGTTACTTTCATTCTTCTAGATCTTTATTGCAATTTGAAAATTATTAAAAATGTTAAAACAAAAACAAAAGGTTCTTTTTAACACTGATAGAGACAAACGCAGATTCAACTTAACACACTCGTATTTCGATACTAAAAGTTAAGCAACGGTTGTCGCAGTCAGTAATTTGGCAGGTAAGACAAGTGAATGTTGTAGAACCAAAATTCTACAAAAAATTTAATAAACTTGGAAAAACGATATTACCAAAAAATCACCCTCAGCCATTAGAAACATTTAAAAAGTGCTCGACACAAAACTACACGGGTTCAAAGTATCAAATGTCACATCACCTTTTTTTAGCAAATTAGATAAAGAATAAAAAAACCCTATTCAAAACTTCAAACTGCAATTTTTTATTTCAATTCTTCGATTTTTAAAAGCCAAAATTGTAAGATTAATTTACAATAAAAAAATCGCTCCGCAGTATAAGAGCGATGGCCGGCGTCGCGATGCATTGGAAAATACCAAAATAACCAAAACTTATAGAAAAACTCATAAATAATCATTACAAACGCGACCTTTTGGGCAGGCAGTAGTATCCGAATTGTAGGTCAACTTGCTGTCCAGTCTGCTGAATTTCAACAATTTTTTCAAGATTTTTTTTAAAGTGTTTTGTGATTGTGAATTTTACGTTCATCTAAAGGACCCCCCTGTTCAATAGTATTTTTCGTCCTAACGACTTAGTCAAAAAATTTTACACTCACAAATCACCTGATCTCACGAGTAAATTTCGATTTTGTAAGGAACCCTCTGTTAAAATTATTTTTTAGCCTTCAGCGACTTTAAAAAAAATAAATTTCATAATTCAAAAAAGCACTCACAGGGAACCGAAAAGACATTTTTGCATCAAAGCTGACTGAAAAAATATTTTCCTTATTTCATAGTCATTTTCAGGCTAGAAAAAAGCCAAATTGCCAAATACCACGTGGCGCCCAACTTAATAAAAGAATAATAACCCAGCTAGGGAGAAATAAAAACACAGGCACTCCAATACACAAATTAAACCTTGACCTATTTGTGACATGAAGCTCAGCAATTTTACAAATTATAGGCAAGAGTTGTGTAGGTGATATATCATCCTTGGATGATGTAAAGCAGTCGATCCTTTGTCTATTAGATGTTGGGAAAATAAAGAATCCCTACTCTTCGATAGAAAAGAAGTTCGGCAAAATTTATAGGTTGGGGGTATGTCTAATGGACTTGTATAACCCCACATCACTGTTATTTAGTGTTACGCATATTTAAATATAATTATAATTATTATGAAACACGCTGTATACTGATTGTTCTTATATGTATATTCGTACAATACGTCTTGTCTGAGATCATTATTAATTTTTAAACGTGTTGTTCCAGAAATACATAAAAGGTAACCTCATTATTCCGGCCGAAATCCGTGTAGCTCTATAAAAAATCGAGCTTGCATGCCAAACACGTGTGAAGCACATAAGACGCGACATGTTCTGTTCCATGTAAAAAGGGATGCCAACATAAACACCTGAAATACCCCAATATCGTTAACAAATGGCTATACACGTACCGAGGTGGGTATAATAGCGACGACTCAACAATTACACTGTGACGTAAGCCATTAATTATAACCTAACCTGTGGTTAGGACTTAACAAGCTGTCACTAGTAGATTGTTAGCGGGTTATTTATGAGAATTTAAACGCAGACTCTCTAGTGCCGGTCAACATGAACCAAGAGCGGAACAATATCATCACATTTTTATTAAATTAATAAATGCTTAGGAACTTAGAGATACTATTCATGTAATGATACACATAATAAATCACTGCTAATGTATTATATTTTAAAATATCATTAAGCATGAACGCTTGATTTGGGTAATTGGGTTTGTTTACCGTACATGGACAAAAATTAATAGGTTATAGATGTCGTAGGAGTAGAGGATTTCATGGGATCAATAAAGATGTGTCACACGCAATGGGGACATGTATTTATAGACTATTAACTCTTTTTAAAGCATGTTTCCATATTTTATTATAGGTGTTGAATATTTTAATAAGGTCTTAAAACACGGGTTGAAATTGTCGTCAAATTTATTTGTTTTGTCTTAAGTTTACATCAATTAACAGTTTATACTAGTTTTTAAATATATCTTACCTATTATTATCTCCTCCATTATAAGAGATAACCAAACAGAACTTGGTTAGGCTTTTAGAGTCAATTTTTGTTTATTTTTGGGTGGCGTTAAATTGTTTTTATGTACAACAAAAATGTAACAGCGTTTAATTTTTCAGTAAATCAAAATCATTAATAATAATAATAATAATAATAACACACTTTATTTGTATACACCAAATAAACACAAATACTGGAAAAAATAAATAAACATATCAGTAAAAAAAAGATAAAGTTGGTACATACAAGAAGGCGAAGTTCAGCTTATTTTACAGTATAATAACTGTACTTCCACTTAGCCAAAGAGAAGTAGACGATTATAATATCAATATATGTTAAAATTTATCGAAATCTGGATACAATTGCCACAAATTAAGGTTTTAAACCAGCTGCTCATAAATAATATTTCTTAACGATTTTCGTTAGTGAAATTTGGAAACATCAATGATGGATGGGGAGACTAACTAAATTGTAAAATATGAAAAATGAATCCATAGTCTTGTGCACGATGCACTGTGAAAAACGAATTTTTGAAAGGGTAGTGAAAACATCCACATCTTGTATAATTTTTTATATATCTTTTTTTTTATAGATCAGCCCCACAAGTAGTGGTAGAAAAAAGTTTTTTTTTTAATGTTGCCACATGATTATCTGTTTCGTCCGTCATTTCATCTACCGTTATCCATATTTTTTCCGTTTTAATGTACCACAATTTGTTTGAGTATCGCTCTCCGAATGGGGGGTTAAGTTTCGACGTTCGGTAGTCCTTTACTTATTAGATGCAATGCAATATTCATTCGTATATTTTACCAAATATTATTACATTTTAAAGTATTTGGATTTACTTCTATTTAATACGTAACACTGAATCGTTCCCTGCGACGCCGCTGATTTACTCGGAATTTGGCCCAGTTTAGACATTAATTTAGGACCTTTGCAACGATGGACAAGGTATGAACTAGTATATTCATATTATAAATTGGTCGCAAGTTGTAACCACTATTAATGCCAATACCAGTTATATTGCTGAAGTGACCAACATTTTCTTTTAGAATATATAAAGATAGAGCAGTTAAAATTCCCAAATCTCTGAGAAGGACTCTGCAAGAATTATTAGAGGGTTTAAAAAACATTATGCCTATAATTTTCTGGAAGTTCAAACACTTTACTGAATCGAGAACAGTTGCCCCCGCAAATAGAGATAATTTCTTAGTAACTACGTCAATATGAGTCTCCCAAATTTAAAAAGGTATCCAAATAAACTCCAAGAAATTTGATACCATTATTTTGTTTTACACAGCAATTATTATCAATTCTAATTAGCATGCTGTAATCTAATTTTCTAGTAGAAAAAAGCAATAAGTCGGTTTTTATAATACTAAGAATTAGACCAGTACTAGCACGATAATTTTACATAGGGCTAACTATTAACTTAAAAGCTAAGTTCATTTGTATTAGCAGAAATAACCGCAGAGGTGGAATCATCAGCAAAAAGTGATATGAAGGCATCTCCTATGTAAACCGCGATATTGTTTATAAAGGGAACGAACAATAAAGGCTCCAGAATACTTTCCTGAGGAACGCCAATAGAAACATTAAGATTGATAGACGTATATATTTTACCAGCGTCTTTTATAACAAAGGATTGGATTCTCCCCTTAAATTCGATTTAATTCAAATGAGGGCTGGGCCATGAATTTCAAAATGGTTAAGTTTATCTAGGAGTAATACTTGATCAACTGTGTAGAAGGCACATGTTAAATCAAAAAATAAATAAGTTGTATTTGTTTTGAAAATTATTTAAAATGTAGTTTACAGCATATTTGGTTGATAAGGCTTTCCGAAAGCCAAATTGATATGATGTTACTAGATGATTTATAAAATCTATTAACACCTGGCCATAGACGAGTGTTCATTCCTATGGAAAAGAGGAATCACAACAGAATAAATGCACGTTAGTAGCCAATAAAATGATAGATGTGAGTTACATCTTTCCCCTCAGGGACATCCCGCCGATTCAACTCAACAAGATACAGGCTTTCGTTAGTGGGCTAGTATTTATCGCGTTAATATTTGTGTCTTATCAAATCAAATTTTAAACATTCGTAACTTCTTCGATAGCTAAGAATCTTAACGTTACAATAAGCCGTTCTTCGGGTGTAATACTATCTCTTGTTATAGTGTTTTACTTTTGTATACGTATATTTTTTTTTTTTTTTTTTTTGCATTTTGGCTTTACATACAAAGTGTTTTAGCCATGTATACGTATATGAATCAACTAATTTCAACAATTCGTCAAATGTATCTGAATCCATCCCTAGGTAGTTTTTGAAATCATCTGGTTCACATGTTTTTAACTCCCTCAAAAGCTTTGTCTCGCTGTACAGCTCCCGTTGGGGTAGCCACTTTTTTGACAATAACGTCTTCTATCATTTTTTTCAAACAAGACTTTACTGGCTAAACCAACACATGCAATTACAATTTTTGTTTTATGTTTCGTAGTAATATACAGGGTGTCCCAACCAAAAGTAGGCACCCTCAATAACTTTGGAGATAAAATTTTTTTGGAAAATTGGTGAAACACGTCGACCTTGTTTCCAAGGGGGGACATATTTTAATGTAATACTTGTATACCTATCATCATCCCTCTACCCTACACGGCCACCCACTCAAAAAATTCAAATGGCAAAGGGGGTCGAGTAATATATCTTTTGAAAGGTCTTTCAATTCTCTACATAACCATGTATTTTTTTTAAACTTTTATCGATTCGTTCCTGAGAAATAATTGTTTCATTATTTTAGGTTCGGGAAATAAAAATAAAAGAAGTAGTTTAAATTACCGTCTGTATTGTTCAAAATGACCCCCACCGACTTCCATACAGTAGTATAATCTGTCTTGAAATTCTGTAAGAACATTTTTTGACACATCTGGAGTCAATAAACGGCATTTTCGAACAATTCTTTCACGTAACTCTTTCAGAGATGCGGGTTTTGTTGCAAATACCTTCGATTTCAAATGTCTCCACAGAAAGAAATCCAAGGGAGTTAAATCGGGTAACCAAGCGGACCACTCCACAGGACTTCTTCTTCTAATCCATCGCTCAGGAAACCGATTATCCAAAAATTGACGGACTGCTATAGCAAATGAGTGCCCCATCCTGTTGAAAAAATAGTTCGTCCTCTGAAAGATTATCGTCTTCTTTGAGGATTTGGGTAATCGTTGGGTCGATGTTATTTTCTAACAGGTCGAGGTACCTTTCGCCATTTAAATTGTCAGGAATAAAAAACGGCCCGACAATGTGATCCCCTAAGATGCCAGCCCAAACATTTAACTTCTGAGGCCTTTGGGTATGAGTTTCCATGGATAAATGTGGATTACTTTCACTCCAATACCTACAATTGGGCCTGTTTACCTCCCCATTTAACTGAAATGTCGATTCATCAGAAAAACACGAATTGTACAGTAGATTGGCATTACCGTTTAATTGTTCACTAAAAATCTCACAGAATTCAAGCCGACGATCGCGATCATCTTCGTTTAATTCGTGTATCAATTTAAATTTATATGGATGAAATTTGTGGGCCTTTACAATTCGATGAACACTGCTTCGTGATACACTGGAAGCCTCAGTTACTTTTCTGATCGATTGAGTATTATCCATCTGCAAATAACCCAGAACTGCCACTTCGACTGCTTCATTCCTAATCGGTCGCTGATGTTCTTGCTTTTTGTTTCCTACAGAACCTGTTTCCATAAATGTTGTCAATAATTGTAAAACATACTGAGAACCAACCCTTCTATCTGGGTGATTTCTATTGAATATGAGCTCTGTAGCTCTAGCACAATTATCGTTTTTAAAATAAATGCTGACAATTTCTATTCTCACCTGAAGGGTATAAATCATTTTGAGAACTTACTCTGGTAAAATGCATCTCGATTTAAAATTGGTTGTGAACAAATTAATGTTCAAGGACTATCAAATACTTATAAGTCTTTTATTATTCAAAAACTAAACGGACAAGGAAAGTGTTCTTTGTTGAAAAAACTCGTGTTGATTTGAGAGCACTAAAAAAATTTTGTTTTTTTTATAAATTCCAATACTCAGTGCCGTGTATTTTAGATTTTTTAAACAATTTTGATTGTGTGTAATCATTAAAAATAAAATTATTTTCCTAAGAATGAATCGATAGAAGTTAAAAAAAAATACACAGTTATGTAGGGAATTGAAAGACCAATCAAAAGATGTATCACTCGACCCCCCTTTCCATTTGAATTTCTTGAGGGGGTGGCCGTGTAGGGTAGAAGGATGATGATAGATTTACAAGTATTACATTAAAATATGTCCCCCTTAGAAACAAGGTCGACGTGTTTCACCAATTTTTCAAAAAAATTTTATCTCCAATGTTATTCAGGGTGCCTACTTTTTGTTGGGACACCCTATATTTGCCGGATAAAGTGTTGAAACATCATGCCACACTAAATTAAAAACTAAACTGTTGACAAATCGCATAATCCTTTTAGTATTAAGTGAAAAGATTAACCAGCATGAATAATGGTGTCAAACATGATTAATTTACCCACCAACCATCAGGCATTCCTATGGAACACACTTTTTACGAGGAAAAATTGAAAGAAACACTTTTTGCGTTAGTGTGTCCTTAACACATTGTTTTGCCCAAATATAATGGGATAACAACCTGATAGGAAAAATCAACAGGAAATATGGCAGAAAAATTTTCTTGTTAGTGGGTGATCACGGTTTTATAATTCGTTAACATTTTGGCAGGAAAGACTGTTATTGTAAAGAATGACAATAAAGAACGCTCGTCTATGGCCAGCTATTCTATCGTAGATTCCTCAGAGGTTTTAGAAAAAAACAGATAAAAGTGCAACACCGCTACAGTTTGATATCATGGATTTATCATTTATTTTGTACATAGGTATGATAAAAGTTTTTTTAATAGTAGGAAAAACACCCATAAAAGATAAATTTACAAGATACAAGTCATCGTTTCAACAATGTATTCGGCTACTTTAATTAAAAGTGAAAAAGTATTTCGCCTTCACCAGATGAATTGTTTGTCGACACAGATTTTATAATATTAAACATTTCATTTGCAGTGAGAGAATACAGAAAAATTGTTCTGCAATTTTAAAACAAATTAAAATAAGTTTCAAAGTAAAATCTAGAATGTTTGCCCTTTATATGTCAAATAAAGTCCTTTGATTAGTTTAATTATTATTGACGTTTCAAATAATTCAGCTTTGCAAAAGACACGCTTTATGTTAAAAATAAGAGGAATGAAAGCCAGCTATTAAGTTGTTTCAGTAAAGGTCCTTCATTCGATTAAAATTTTCCATTCCCAGAAACAATTTGATGGATTAAAACCGAAAATTCACTAGCTCTTATCTTCTTAAAACTGCTGCCTTAATTTTCAGGCGACATTTACACGAGATGTGGGGTAAATTACAATTTATAAGAAGGGTTTTAAACAAATGGCCTTGTCTCTTTTATTTTATAAACGACAATGTTAGGTGTATGCAGTTTTTCTTTTTGAATAAGTGTCATTAAACACTGCATATACGCACAGTTAAGCAGTTCTCTGTAGGTAAAACGTTTTATACTTGTTTGGTTATTTCTTGGAATTAATTATCTTGTTGGCTTGTTAAGTGGTCGTGTAATACCAAGGGAAGCGTCGAGGGCTTAATGTAGCGCCATAAATTCATTTTTTGATTTATCGACGTCGAGGAGTTATAGTGGTAATTTTGGTTTTTTAATCGTTTTAACGTGGCATCTTTTAAGACAACTACATTCCTCACTAATTACTTTGGACTAATAACGTGACGCCCTAACTTTCATTGGTCATTAGTTTAATTAACTGTCATATATGGTTTTAATGTTTCCTTTTAAACGGTATCTTAAATGGTTTTATCAGCCAGTTACGTGCACTTAATTTAAAATAAATTAATAAATGCATAATAGACACCATTAAAAATTACTTAGACGTATCGTAGAAGAATCAATTCATTTAAAGCAGTGGTGCGCAAACTTTTTCAAATAAAAAATACAAATTTGACGGAAATCCTACACAAATTGTCCTGAATGGACTTTCCCAATGGCTCTTATCTTAAGAATGGAGTACTCGTTTAATTTTTGTCGTTACCTTGTTTAATTTTCAGATAAGTTTATAAATAATTTGAAAATTAGTTTTTGTTTTTTATTCGTATTTTATTTGTTTCATTCTAAGAGCGATGAGACTTGGTACACGATTTAGTATTAATAAGGGTTATTATTGTATAGTATTGGCCAAAGCGAATTTCAACCATATTTTTTTACCCTCTATTTTTTTTGATAATTTGATACCAGAATATGATTTGTTAGCTAAAATTACATAAAAAAGTACTCTTCATAAATTGCTGTTGGACCAACCGTTTGCGAGGTAATACCTTGAAAGAATACACTGCTATGACAAGGAGTGGAAATTGGGTAGTAAAATTGCCTAGCATAACAAAATTTCTTTTATCGATGGAGGTCTGAAACGATAGCAACACTTAAACTTATTTTGTATGAAAAATAAGACGAATATATCCAAAAAAATTACAAAAGTACCAAATTGCGTAATGACGTTTAAAGACATTTTTAACACGTTTTTATTAGCTTCACTTGTATGTTTGCTTGTTTGTTTGTTTGCTTGTTTGTTTGTTTGTTTGTTTGTAACCGACTTTTTGGACTCGATTTTGACCCACTTTAAACGAACAGATTTAATTGAAACTTTGTACACTTACGAAGAACTGGTAACAATACAATAATTTGATAAGTTTATATCATTATCCTGATCACGATCGCCAGTCTTTTCCTCACGTATCCTCTGCGTGAGAGCAAGAGGCTTAATATTGTAAGTATATTCCGTGATTCTCAGTTCGGTCGTTGGCCGAGCGGGCAAGTCTTAGTCGCCGCGAAACGACGCTGCCGCCGCGGACTCCTCGGGCGTAAGTTCAAATCCCATGGCTGAAATAAAAAATATTTTTTTTTTCAGAAATATCTGTTGAATCGTAATATGTTATAATATCAGCATCAATAAGCAATATAAATATAGTTTAAAAAAACTACAAACTACAAAACACGCTTTCATAGCACATCAAACTAAAAGGTGAAAAATAAATATAGTTTAAAAAAACTAAAAAACACGCTTTTAAAGCTCATCAAACTAAAAAGTGAAAAATAATTATTAATATAAATTGAAAACAATAATGAACGAAAAATACTAGCATTATTGTGAAAAAAGCGTGGGGCGCTTTGTGCCATATTTTTCGTATATCGAGCCACCCACGCTTTTTTCACAATAATACTAGTATTTTTCGTTCATTATTGTTTTCAGTTTATATTAATAATTATTTTTCACTTTTTTAGTTTGATGTGCTTTAAAAGCGTGTTTTTTAGTTTTTTTAAACTATATTTTTAAAACAAGTGTTCAAAATGCCCAACATGAGAAGTTACGCAGACATCAGCACGTCCAATCATTGCTCGGCCTATCGTTTGAAAGATTCCGGAAGTACTTTGAATATCTTCGGTGAGAAGCAGCCATTATCCTCTGTTGGAGAACAGCTATATCTTTTACAGCCACGGAATAAACTAATGACTTTAAATGACCCTACAAAAAAATAGTCTAGGGGTATTAATCTGGCCAAGGAAGGAACCAAGCAGTTTACCCACCCCACCCACTCCATTTCTGTGGATAGTATTGGTTAATAAAATCGTGAATATTTCGACTAAAATGCGTAAACGCATCATCGTGTATAAGCCATACGGTTTGTCTTCTTTGATACGGCATAACTTCTAACAAAAGAGGCAGACCATTTTCTAGGCAATGCTTTCAATTCTCGCCAATATTCGCGGCAAAAGAGTCAACATTTTGTCCAATATACCTGTCCAAGCGTTTATTTCCCATCTGTCCTGATGGTTCTTTTCGACAATAGCATGAGGATATGCTTCAGCCCATTCGTGGTAGTTAAAGATACCCTCTCTTATGAATCCAACCTCATCCGAAAACAACACATTAGATATGAAAGAGGATTTTTAATATTTTTTGGAGTAACCTCTGCAACATGCCCTAGTCGTGGTAGATTGGTTAGTTTAAGACCTTTTGTGCTTTGGATATGATAAGGTGCAAGCTTTATTCATGGAGTACGTTCCAAATGTCATGTGTTCGATTCTATTCTTCTTGTACTAGTTTAAGAATTATTAGCAGCAAAATTTAATACTTTTTCTTCAAATTCAGTTGTTTTAACAGTTTCGGTCTCTCGAAGTTGACAATGAATCCCAGAAAATGTTTTATAATTTGGGGTAAGCAAATTAGGAAATTATGCTTGGTAAAGCAGTTTCGCTTCATGACAGTTTCTATTAGCACGACCATAATAATAATGCATATCTGCGAGATCTTCACTCGAATAACCCATAATATTTAAATATTTACTGAACGGGCAAAACTAATTGCAGAAAACTAGAATAACATCACATTTTATAGTCATATTTTATTATTTGATTTGTAGTGATAGCAATTAAAGTAAAAGGATCCTCCGCCACTGGACTTGAAAATTCAACTTTCAAAAAGGTACGTAATTTGCAGCTAATTAACAAACAATTGTTTTAAATATTTCACTATCCAATATCAGCTCCTCACCATGTAGTGTTTCTTTTAGAGCGATATTATTTCATTGGTCCTAGAGCAATTTATTAAGAGTACTATTTATGTAATTTTAGCTAATATATCATATTCTGGTAGCAAATTGTTAAAAAAATTAGAAGGTATAGAAATACGGGAAGAAAATATAGCGTTTCTCTGGTTTTACATGCCTTTGGTTGAAATTCATTTAAACCAATACTGCACGATAACAACACTTATTAATACTAAACGTGTACAAATGCCATCGATGTAAAAACCAGTTTTGGGCGGGGGGGCACCATGAAAAACCATAACACAGTTAAGAGGCATTTGCGGACCCACATTTACATGCATTTTTTTTCATATTTTTACATGTAAAATCAGCCCCCGAAATTAATCCCCCTATTTGGTATAAACCATTTATAATTTAAATATCAATGAATACAAATCTTCACGAAAACTCCATACAGGAATACTCATGTTTGTATCAAAACCGTAAAAAAATAAAAATGCACTTTAGTAATACGAAATATGCAATCAATAATTTTATGGTGTAAGAAGTTAAATAAATGCTAACGGTATAACTCGTGAGATTTATAAATATAATACAACTTATAATAATCGTCTTACGGTCGGCAATACTTACTTCTACAAATACTATAGCAAGCAAGATGTTGCATTCGCAAGACGATGAGTGTAACATGTCTTGGCGAGAGTTTTACAGCACAAAATTTAAGAAAATAATTTATTTCAAACTGGCTTCTTTTTTACTCTAGGTAATAGTTTGGGACACTCTGTACGTATGCTTTTGGGTTTCTGACATTTTTTCAGCGATGTCAACGTGAAGACAATCGCACCAGTTAAAATCTGAGCTTAAAAAAGATCTATCTCTTTTGCTTTTTTTTCAGGATTGGATTCCCATAGAGGAAATCCTTCAAAAGTCATAGTTTGTTTTAAGAAATATGCATGGCAAACAAGTTTAATAATTGAAACATGGAAAATAAAGCTGGGAGGGAATAATTGCAGAGGGAGAAAAAAATCATATATTAAAAACCGAGGTTAACGTGCAAATAAATAAATATATCTCAGCTATGGAATTGAAAAGAAAAAGACAAATAAAGTGAAAATAATTTATTTAACTATTTGAAAGTCCGTATTCTAATAAGTGTTTTTTTAACACTAGATTTCTTAACATATTAAAAACCTACACTACTAATAGAAGATATTCTTAAGTAACTTTTTTACATTATTAATTATCATTTGTTGAAACTTAATTTTCGTCAGCTGTCAAACTGAATCAATAAATAATTTAAAAAGGTTTTTTCACATTTTTTTATGTCATGTCACGAATTATGAAAATATTACTATCACCATTAAATGCTGTATGTAATAATAAATGTTTTACATTTCTTTAGCAGACCACTTAAATGATTTAAAATTTTAATAAGAACTGATAATCCTGTACAAGGTATTCCAAATTACTTGAAATTGGCTTTTCCCTTACTTCTAATCAGATAGAGAAAAACCAACCAAGATGTCTAGAGTTCGATTTTTATGAAATGTCTATAGGTGAAAATAATATTTTGATAACTCTAACCGTTTTGGAGATATCGGCGAACATTGCCATTTGGCAGATTTCGAAAAAGTGTCATAACTTTTTTATTTGTGAATATTTTTCAAGCAGTAAAAGCCTTCTATATATTATATTTTTGAACATAGAATAAGGCACATCTCAAACAAATTTTATTATTACTAAATTTTAAGATATCAGGTCTAACTTTCTTATTCCATCACAGTTGGCTTTGACTTCAAAATACCGAAAAAAATTCAAGCTTTCCAAAAATATATGTTGGGATATAATATATTATCAGCAAAGATATATGTATATATATACACAAGAATAAGTAACAATACTTATTCTTGTGATATATTTTTTTTTTTTTTTTTTTTTTTTTTTTTTTTTTTTTTTATTTATATATATATATATATATATATATATATATATATATATATATATATATATATATATATATATATATATATATATATATATATATATATATATATATATATATATATATATATATATATATATATATATATATATATATATATATATATATATATGTATAACAAAGAATAGAAGGTCACTGCGAGATGAGATGTAACAGGAAGAAAAGGATAATAGGTATGGCCCGCAAAAAAGGATGAATCCGTCGACACGTGTTTCTGAGTCACTACTCGTAATCATGACGGCTATAAGTTGTAAGGATAGGTACAACTTAGGTTCAACAACACAAAAGGAAACCACTGACAATGAGCCAGTCGCACATTTGTGGCTGAAATTGAAAGACCCCGTGTTTACAGGGCATCAGACAATATGGCCACGGAGGCAACTATAGCTACCTGCGTGGTATTCCCTACCCAGGGTTTAGAGTAACAAAGAATAGAAGGTCACTGCAAGATGAGATGTAACAGGAAGAAAAGGATAATAGGTATGGCCCGCAAAAAAGGATGAATCCGTCGACACGTGTTTCTGAGTCACTACTCGTAATCATGACGGCTATAAGTTGTAAGGATAGGTACAACTTAGGTTCAACAACACAAAAGGAAACCACTGACAATGAGCCAGTCGCACATTTGTGGCTGCAATTGAAAGACCCCGTGTTTACAGGGCATCAGACAATATGGCCACGGAGGCAACTATAGCTACCTGCGTGGTATTCCCTACCCAGGGTTTAGAGTAACAAAGAATAGAAGGTCACTGCGAGATGAGATGTAACAGGAAGAAAAGGATAATGGGTATTGCCCGCAAAAAAGGATGAATCCGTCGTCACGTGTTTCTGAGTCACCACTCGTAATCATGACGGCTATAAGTTGTAAGGATAGGTACAACATAGGTTCAACAACACAAAAGGAAACCACTGACAGGAAGCCAGTCGCACATTTGTGGCTGCAATTGAAAGACCCCGTGTTTACAGGGCATCAGACAATATGGCCACGGAGGCAACTATAGCTACCTGCGTGGTATTCCCTACCCAGGGTTTAGAGTAACAAAGAATAGAAGGTCACTGCGAGATGAGATGTAACAGGAAGAAAAGGATAATGGGTATTGCCCGCAAAAAAGGATGAATCCGTCGTCACGTGTTTCTGAGTCACTACTCGTAATCATGACGGCTATAAGTTGTAAGGATAGGTACAACATAGGTTCAACAACACAAAAGGAAACCACTGACAGGAAGCCAGTCGCACATTTGTGGCTGCAATTGAAAGACTCCGTGTTTACAGGGCATCAGACAATATGGCCACGGAGGTAACTATAGCTACCGCGTGGTATTCCCTACCCAGGGTTTAGAGTAACAAAGAATAGAAGGTCACTGCGAGATGAGATGTAACAGGAAGAAAAGGATAATGGGTATTGCCCGCAAAAAAGGATGAATCCGTCGTCACGTGTTTCTGAGTCACTACTCGTAATCATGACGGCTATAAGTTGTAAGGATAGGTACAACATAGGTTCAACAACACAAAAGGAAACCACTGACAGGAAGCCAGTCGCACATTTGTGGCTGCAATTGAAAGACCCCGTGTTTACAGGGCATCAGACAATATGGCCACGGAGGCAACTATAGCTACCTGCGTGGTATTCCCTACCCAGGGTTTAGAGTAACAAAGAATAGAAGGTCACTGCGGGATGAGATGTAACAGGAAGAAAAGGATAATGGGTATTGCCCGCAAAAAAGGATGAATCCGTCGTCACGTGTTTCTGAGTCACTACTCGTAATCATGACGGCTATAAGTTGTAAGGATAGGTACAACATAGGTTCAACAACACAAAAGGAAACCACTGACAGGAAGCCAGTCGCACATTTGTGGCTGCAATTGAAAGACCCCGTGTTTACAGGGCATCAGACAATATGCCCACGGAGGCAACTATAGCTACCTGCGTGGTATTCCCTACCCAGGGTTTAGAGTAACAAAGAATAGAAGGTCACTGCGGGATGAGATGTAACAGGAAGAAAAGGATAAAGGGTATTGCCCGCAAAAAAGGATGAATCCGTCGACACGTGTTTCTGAGTCACTACTCGTAATCATGATGGCTATAAGTTGTAAGGATAGGTACAACTTAGGTTCAACAACACAAAAGGAAACCACTGACAGGAAGCCAGTCGCACATTTGTGGCTGCAATTGAAAGACCCCGTGTTTACAGGGCATCAGACAATATGGCCACGGAGGCAACTATAGCTACCTGAGTCATGATTACGAGTAGTGACTCAGAAACACGTGTCGACGGATTCATCCTTTTTTGCGGGCAATACCTATTATCCTTTTCTTCCTATATATAAATTTGCATGATCCTCTGCCTCCTCCCAGGAAGCTTCCTGGTGCAATCGTTAACTTTCATTCGGACTTCGTATTCGGACGGGCAACTATAAACTGCGCATACAGCTAGTCGTGTATCTAGTGGGTTGGCGCAAGTCTTAACCCAACCGCTTCTACGCGCCGCTTCGCATAAGTGTGCGGATCTCTATTTGAATCCATGAAATAAATTCCTTGTAACGTTTTTCTCCGCGTTCTTCTCGGCGCGCCACGCATAAGTGAGCAAGAAGCATAATTTAGGCGTGGCAAAGAACGTAACTATATTTTGTATTATGTACACGGGAAATAATATTGCCTACCTACATCAAGCAAGGCAGTTTCGCTTCATAATCGGTACGTTGCGCGTCGAGTAAGTTATAAATCATATTAATATCAGTTACAATGTGACGCAAAAAAGCCTTTGAGTTTATGTAAACATTTATCAAAATTTAGGACTTAAATTGTAATGATTGTAAGTAGTTTTCAATTATCACAAGTATTTTAATGACGTAAAAACGTTCAGTTAAATACTGGTGATTCACAAGCCATATATGAGGCTCAACATTTAACAATCCAGATATTGAAGATGATATACACGTTATTTATAGCAACTATAAACACCACAGGTAAAACAACCCCCTGTATCTATGAAGGTACCTCAAGGTACTTTGTACGGGAGAAAGTTACACATTTAGAGACAATAGACAAACACTCAATGTTCGAGTATGCTAGGATTAATTTCTAGTGTAGAAATAATCCTAGCTCCTCGACCGGGGATCGAATCCGGGACAAGTGTCCTTACCACTCGATCCCGGAGCCATAATATAGGTAACTATGTAACGTGAGACTTACTCATTAATTATTTCCCGGTGACACAGATCACAGGATACATTTTTGTAATTGGCTCATCAGAAAATGTAACGAAAATAAAAAAATTTCCCGTTATGTCATATGGACCGACGAGGTAACATCATTGGTCCGACCATAACGACCATATATTTCAACAAAAAAATATGTTTGCCCAAAGTAGTAAGACCATTTATCTGCGACGAAAATCTCAAAGCTCAACGGTATATTCATATTTTAGGAGAATTAGTGGAACCATATCTTGACGACTTATCCCTTCCTGATTTATTAACAAAATTCTATCAACAAGATGTCGCACCAGCTCATAACGCCGTAGTATCTATCATTAAACTCAATTAATTGTTAGAGAACCAATAAATGGTAACGGGCGGTATCGTACTATGGCCTGCAAAGTCCCCTGACCTTAGTCCACTGGATTTTTTTATATAGGGCTTTGTCAAAGATTTAATATTTATAACGCGAAAAAACCTAGTTGTCAAATAACCAAATTTTCTTCGTGTTTTAATACTATCATCATACATCTTCAGTTTGTTAGGTAACTGACAATGCAATGCCTTAATGTCGTTTAGTTTAACATTTACTCGTATATGAATATATGACTGATGTAACAAAAACTCTTGTTTTTTTTGCAGCCAACTATGTTAAATGTCACTAAATACTTATTTTAAATAGAAATATATATATATATATATATATATATATATATATATATATATATATATATATATATATATATATATTGTTGTTTTTCAGGTTTTCGCGGGTGGTGAATGTTAAATTCGTTTTCCGGGTATACTCCCGCGTAGGTGATAGGCCCCGAGAGGGACCGTGGTTGTCTGAACGACGTTTCGGCAGAATCTCATCTGCCATCTTCAGGTTCTAACAGATAACTGCTTACTGCGGCTTCTGGTCACTCGAACTGAAAATGTCGTTCAGACAACCACGGTCCCTCTCGGGGCCTATCACCTACGCGGGAGTATATCCGGAAAACGAATTTAACATATATATATATATATATATATATATATATATATATATATATATATATATATATATATATATATATATATATATATATTTCTATTTAAAATAAGTATTTAGTGACATTTAACATAGTTGGCTGCAAAAAAACAAGAGTTTTTGTTACATCAGTCATATATTCATATACGAGTAAATGTTAAACTAAACAACATTAAGGCATTGCATTGTCAGTTACCTAACAAACTGAAGATGTATGATGATAGTATTAAAACACGAAGAAAATTTGGTTATTTGACAACTAGGTTTTTTCGCGTTATAAATATTAAATCTTTGACAAAGCCCTATATAAAAAATCCAGTGGACTAAGGTCAGGGGACTTTGCAGGCCATAGTACGATACCGCCCGTTACCATTTATTGGTTCTCTAACAATTAATTGAGTTTAATGATAGATACTACGGCGTTATGAGCTGGTGCGACATCTTGTTGATAGAATTTTGTTAATAAATCAGGAAGGGATAAGTCGTCAAGATATGGTTCCACTAATTCTCCTAAAATATGAATATACCGTTGAGCTTTGAGATTTTCGTCGCAGATAAATGGTCTTACTACTTTGGGCAAACATATTTTTTTTGTTGAAATATATGGTCGTTATGGTCGGACCAATGATGTTACCTCGTCGGTCCATATGACATAACGGGAAATTTTTTTATTTTCGTTACATTTTCTGATGAGCCAATTACAAAAATGTATCCTGTGATCTGTGTCACCGGGAAATAATTAATGAGTAAGTCTCACGTTACATAGTTACCTATATTATGGCTCCGGGATCGAGTGGTAAGGACACTTGTCCCGGATTCGATCCCCCGGTCGAGGAGCTAGGATTATTTCTACACTAGAAATTAATCCTAGCATACTCGAACATTGAGTGTTTGTCTATTGTCTCTAAATGTGTAACTTTCTCCCGTACAAAGTACCTTGAGGTACCTTCATAGATACAGGGGTTGTTTTACCTGTGGTGTTTATAGTTGCTATAAATAACGTGTATATCATCTTCAATATCTGGATTGTTAAATGTTGAGCCTCATATATGGCTTGTGAATCACCAGTATTTAACTGAACGTTTTTACGTCATTAAAATACTTGTGATAATTGAAAACTACTTACAATCATTACAATTTAAGTCCTAAATTTTGATAAATGTTTACATAAACTCAAAGGCTTTTTTGCGTCACATTGTAACTGATATTAATATGATTTATAACTTACTCGACGCGCAACGTACCGATTATGAAGCGAAACTGCCTTGCTTGATGTAGGTAGGCAATATTATTTCCCGTGTACATAATACAAAATATAGTTACGTTCTTTGCCACGCCTAAATTATGCTTCTTGCTCACTTATGCGTGGCGCGCCGAGAAGAAGCGCGGAGAAAAACGTTACAAGGAATTTATTTCATGGATTCAAATAGAGATCCGCACACTTATGCGAAGCGGCGCGTAGAAGCGGTTGGGTTAAGACTTGCGCCAACCCACTAGATACACGACTAGCTGTATGTGCAGTTTATAGTTGCCCGTCCGAATACGAAGTCCGAATGAAAGTTAACGATTGCACCAGGAAGCTTCCTGGGAGGAGGCAGAGGATCATGCAAATTTCAGTATCGCTAAAGTTGCGATGGAGGGTGCTGCTCGTTCATCTAAAAAAATCTTTGCGTATTAACGTATTTTCTAAAATTATCTGAATGTTTCATAATTTCAGTGTTCCTTCCGAGACGCCATAGATAGTAAAACACTAAAATTATGAAAAATTTCAGAACAGTACACAATCAAATACTGATTTTTTTTTTCGAAACAAAACGTAACTCTAAAAATAAAAATTAATACTCTCATAAATCATAAAGAAAAATAATACCTACTTAAAAAATTAAAATAATACGTAAATAAATAAATCAATTTTAATGCTCAAAGAGACCTCCTTCTTGAGCAAGGCAATATCCTAACCTATTGTAAAAACCCCTTCTATCATTCGCGCTGCATCAGACGAACGACTGTAAACTACGCATACCGCTAATCGTGTATCTAGTGGGTTTGCTCGATCTGTATATGAATAGGTACGTGAAATAAATCCTATTGCACCATTTTTCTCGGCGCTTCGCAGCGCCGCATCGCACATAAATGGGCAACAAGCTTTACTCGAAAAATGATCCAAATTTGAATGAATGGTAGTTTATAATCGCTTTAAAATGATATATAAATAATTCTCATTATCATAATATATGAAGTTTCTTATATAGCATATAATAACATCCGGTAGTTTGTCACCGACCGCAAAAAGATATACTTTCGGATAAGATATATTTATCAGTTACTAAGAGGACATCGAACGGCCATGTGGTTTTATAATCAGTTAAGCAATGAGGCTGCTGTAAGGTGCTCACAGACTTGTCCTCTGTTTCTTCAAAATCATATATTATGCTCTATTATTGTTAAAATTTTGTATTTTGTAAATATTAATGCTGGGAGCATAAGTTTCATTTGTCTTCTATGGGGATATAAAATTATGAGAGTAGAGATTTACTTCAGTTAAAAAATTTTTTTCATGTAATTCAATATTCATGGTGGCAATAGCCAGACAAGTAGTTGTTTTATCTGTGATAAGCTTTTCAAAAATTATAGAAAATTGCAACAAGCATTTTGCTAATTTTAAGTACCGGGTCATGAAAAGTGATATTAACACTACATTCACGACCCACCAATTTAATGTATTGTTGGGGTAAAATTAAAATTTAGATAAATAAGTTTCAATTCTGGTAAAACCATGGGCGGGTAATAAATGGAGGATAAAATTATTTTTATAAATTCACAAATGCATAAGAATGGAAATACCTTCATTTTATAAAAATAAATAAAACTAAATCAATTTATTAACACTAATAAAGATTTACCCAGGGGAGACAAAAATTAAATATTTGATATACATAAAGAAAATTAGAATAAAACAGCAGCTACGACGCTGACCATTTGTTAACTACCACTTTAATATTAATAACATAAGGCTGATGACCAGTGTAAGATATATTCAACACCAACTGGAGTAGCAATTGCGTCATCATTAGCCACGTCGAGTACAATCGATTGGCACTGTCAAAAAATTTTTACTACTTTAACGAACGGAAAAGCAGATTTGTTTACTTAATATGTGGATAGCACAGATCAGCCGGCCACAAGGTCGATACACTTCTACTCCGAGAATCGATCGAAATCAAAGTCTTAAATTATTAATTGCTACTCATCTACAATGGAATTATTTTTTGCCCATATTAGTAAAATGTTAGTAAAATCAACAATAAATCCTGATAACAAAAACTTATACTCCTTTATAAATAAATAAATTAAACCATCAAAAGTTCTAATATTGAAACAAATAATAAAAAATTGGTTTTCTGTACACACCTAATTGAAAAAAATCTCTTCTACATCTAAATAAACCATAATACCCTGGTACGCAGCAAAAATAAATCACTAATAATCAAAAATTAAAAACACACTAATAAACATTAAATAATATTAGTTTCCGAGAATTGCACTAATCACTAATAAAACAATTACACTTACAATGTTTTCCTACGGGCGAAATATTCATTGTTATCACTGCACTGCACTAAACACTTGAACTACAATTTAAAATTAATAAACAATAACTTATAACAATCGACAAATTGGCACTAGCACTCCACGCACAAACACAGCAAATCAAATGTTGACTGTGATACGATACGCCAAATTCATGGGCCAATCTTCTTGTACTTGTACCAGGATGTTCTTCAACCGCCTCCAGAAATTCTGGTTCGACATCTAGAATCCTATTTGTAACTAGTCGTCCACGATTGTGATTTGTGATTGCGAGATTTTAGAAGTTTTACTAAAATCTCGTAATTGTTGAACAGTTGCTACGAATGTAATTCATGTGGGGTTTCGTCAAGATATCGTTCTACGTAAGGCCGTTTTCCTTGTCTAATATTTTCATTGCCGTGAAAATATGCCTTTAACATATTCACCCCCTCAGCATTAGAACAATTATTCACCATTGTTATCACTACTTTTCATCAAAGGAACAAATTATAAATAATAAATAACGGTAACACAATAACTGAAAAACTTTGATTCATCCAAATATGTGTTGTTTAGTTGTTTGCCGTCGGCGGCGTTTTGGTCGTGTTGATTTGCGGAAAGTAGATGTCTGTCATTAGGAGTGGTATTATCTTGAGTGCAGAACCGGACACTCGCATCCTTTTTTTAAAACTTGTTATAGAGATATTTGAAACACCCGCTGGTATAAAACTTTTCAAGGACATAATTTTCTAAAAATCCAAATTTAGTTTAAAAATAAGCTTTCTTGGAATTTTCAATGATCCGTCCAATTTTGAGGCTCCGTAGCTCGGTGTCTATTCGACTTGCAAAAAAATGTTTCAGACAAAACTTCTATGTTCTTGAAAAGTTTATACAGGCCATTTATTACCTAGAAACCATTGGTAAAGCGGTATTGGCAAAAAACCTTTTGGGCGCCGCGCCTCTTAAGGTCAAAAATTAAAAACTAGATTTCTACTTTAAAACTAGAAATTTCTAATTTCAAAAGTAGAAATTTCTATTTTAAAAGTAGAAATTTCTACTTTCAAAATTAGAAATTTCTAGTTTTTTTTTAAATTTGCTGTGTCCCTTCAAATCCATCGTAGAATTCAATGATATATGAAAAAATCTTCTACAAAAATTAGTTTAAAAAATATAGTCTCATTTGAAAAAAAATGGACTATAGTCTGTCAAAAAAATGTTGACGCTAATGTTATTTTGTTTATGCTTACTTCTAGTTTTCAGTTAAATCATCTAATTTGTTTTGTGTTGATTGAAATCAGATGATAAATAAAGACGCTACGACTTGTTATGTTTTTTTCGGAACAGGCCTTTTATGAAACCTTAATTATTTTGTGGTATTTACCCTATACGGGTGTCTCAATCTCGCATCGTCCAAACATTCTGTTTCTCTTATAAACGATAGTATGATGGAGGATGTGGTAGAGGGCGCAAAGATGTATAGTTTAAACATGTTTTAAAATATGCGTGATCCATTTAGGCGTGACGTAATAAACTCAGATATATTTAAAATGGAATACTCGGTATATTATTACATATTCGGATTTTCCCTTTAAAGAGGATCAAACGATATGCCATTTGATGGATATTCGGTAGGTCGGTACCCTGGTGAGTTTATATCAAAAATATGTTAATTTTATGAGCTCACTATAACATAACGAAAAAGCATTTTGAGATGTAGTTTATGCCAAATATTTTCAAAAAACATCTAGTTTACGGTATTGTTATCAGATCTAACGAAATCGGCCATTTTATACCGTACCTTACCGACCCATCGCATACCCAGCAAGATGCATAATCGTTTAAATTGTCTTTAAAAGGAGAATCCAAATATGTAATAATATACCGAGTATTTAACGTGACAGCTAAATGGATCATCATCACAAAATAGTTTTAAACTAAACTTTATGCCCTCTACCACCCGTTTTTGAAAATTTTCGATCTCTTTTATAAGAAAGCAGGGATATTTAGGCGACGCGAGACTCGGACAATCTGTATACAGGATGTTTCTGAAAAGTTTCTACAAAAAGCTGCCACATATTCCCGAAACCGAAATAAGACGATTGAACCCAAGTTACCTCAGTCTAAAAGTGCCTCGTTAATGGCCGTATTTATAGTCGACACTCAAGATATCACTTGAGAATCCCTTGGCAGAGTGTCCTCAAACGCAGGTAGTGTATGCTTGTTTTATAAACATGCCTTCGGCAATCCTCGTCCAAGGAACGGTGAAGGAAGGTTCAGTTGGGGAATTTTGGGTGTTAATGTTGTTTTCATGCTATTTTAGACCAAATGTATCAAAAATTAACGTTCATTAGTTCATTTTACGTTTTTCGATACCCATACTTGTCACATGCTTGTTATATTTTTAAGGTTATAGTTATAGTAATAATTTTTATAATTTGTACTCTTAATTCGGAAGAAAACATCAGTGTATTTGTTTTATTCTACAAACGTTATCAAGGTGAGTTAATTATTTTCTTATTAAAATGGAGGCGATTCGTGTCTACCTACTGGGAATAACAAATAAAATTTTCTAAATTTGTCAAAAGTTCAAAATGTAGTTATTGTATGTAGTAGTTTTTAGTTAAATTGTAAATTATTGTTGTACATTTTAGAAGATGGATAAGAAAGCGTATACTGAAAAAGAAAAACTTGTCTTAGTATCTCTTGTGAAAGAATACGGAGCATGCATTGAAAATAAAAAAACAGATGGAACATCGATACAAGAAAAACAAAATGCATGGGAAAATATAGCATCATATTATAATGCACAGCCAGATATTAACATCCATAGAACCTCAAAACAATTGAAGAAATTGTGGGATAACTTAAAGCAGAGGTAAAATAATATAAACTCGTTTCAAGTCTATAAATATTAATTTACTTTATATATTTTTAGGAAAAGCAAGGAAACAACACACCTGAGACATAGCCAACTTTTAACCAGAGGAGGTCCACCGTCTGAAAAGAAAGATGATCCTGTATTGGAACTTGTCACCGACATTGCTAAATACTCAGATGTTACTAGAGATTGTTTATGGGACAGCACCGCTTTGTATGAAAGTAAGTTTTAAGAAAAATATATAGAAATGTCACTCACGTAAAAAGTAATATTCACTGCTTACGATAATAATTTTAACACGTAAAATTGAAATTAACGTCTCTTAATTTTAAATATCTATTGATTATAAAACCATTTTTGAATTATGATCCAGTATTTCCTGTACTATAGGTATGCAACACATTAAAAAAAATAATTGCCAAACTTTCTGTAAAGAAAAATTTGCCTACATATCTTGTAGAAGACTAGTTATAAAGTGAATTAGTTTGCTTATAAATATTAAATAAAAATTGTTGCCATTAGTTTGCTTATAAATATTAAATAAAAATTGTTGCCATTAGTTTGCTTATAAATATTAAATAAAAATTGTTTTTTATGCTTTCAGATTCTCAAAATAAAGAGAATAAAAACTCTATGGAAATTGAGAATAGCATAGAGAATGCGGCTTCAAATGAAGGTGGTGTAAATGTAATACCTGTAATACATCTTCACAGTGTGCACCATCTGCTTGTAAACTTTTAGAGTACAGCCAAAGCTCTGAAACAGTGATGTCTCCTGCATTATATTTAAAATCCACACCCGTGAAGCGAAAGGTAGAGAAACCCTATTCAAGAACCCCAAAATACGATACAGAAATGCAGGACACAGAAATTTATTGGAGGGTTCTTAAAGCGAAGCGGGCAGTGGAGCATCAAGAAGAGCTGCATCGCAAGCGTATGGAAACTGCACAGCCAGAAGCGGAGCTTGCCCAGTTGAAATTACAGGCGTATTTGAAGAGTCAAGGGGACCTTTAATTGTATTATTTTGCAACTGTGCATTTCATTATATGCTTTAAATTAATAAAAATAAAATTAATTATAATTATGATTTACTTTCATTGAAAATGTTTTAGAAAAGCATTTTAATACTTTCTTTTTTCTTGGCAAAAATTAAAATTACATCCATCCTGAAAATAGTATAAAAATAAATAAGTAATTACACATTTATAAAATAATATATTTTTCATCAAACAAAATGTTTATATTTTGAGGAGATAAGTACAAGATTCATAATGCAGAAAATAGTATTTTAAAAATGTTGTATTATAAATTGCCTTAGAAATGCTAATCCTAATATATTATTCTCATTATTTTCATAAACGTCTACATTTTCCAAATCTACATCATCAAAAAAAATCATAAAAATTGTGTTCATCCATTATGTATATATCCACTTTCACGTTTTAATGAAAAATGAATTTAACCTATTTTGCAACGTCAAAATAAACGCAATTATGCGCATGCGTCGTCTTTGTAAGGTTGACTTGAGGAGCGTCTGGGCTTGCCTTACATCCAAGGACGGTTTGAGGGAAGTATTTCTACTCAAGTAGTGTTTATAAAACGTAAATGGTTGCTCAAGGGTAACTTGGAGCCAAGGAGGCCTTGAGGATCGACTATAAATACGGGCATAAGTTGCTATTGAGGGTTAATATTCCTAAGAAAATTGTTGTTTATTTAAAATAACAAACAATGTTTTCAGCTATTGCGAGCAAATTTGGGATGTTTATATGTACACAGAGACAACAGTTTATGTGACAATAATAAAGTTAATTTAACGAAAATAAAGTATTTCTTTAAATACGGCGAATGAAGTATTTAGTTGCCGGAACTAAACTGGTTATTAAATTATAATAACTAAGCTTAAGTTGAGGCAATGAAGTCATAGTTAAAATTGACACCGGACATTTATTTGTCAAGAGTAAAATTTTTTTGTGAGAACTAAAATATCCGAAATAGATTTCAATAATTTTAGCGATTGTCATTTACTTATAGTAGACGTAAGCAGCATTTACAATTTTCAACATTGCTTTCTCGTGAATACAATAATTTAATTGTGAGAAGTGTACCTTGGTAAATGGCGTGTAATATATTTGTTGATCTGTAGTAAATTTCCTTGATGTATCATACAGAATGTTTGTTCTACGAAAGAATTTTAGTTACAAAAGTACAATTTCGTTGGGAGAACTAAAATATCCGAAAGAATTTTGTATAATTTTGGCAATTGTCACTTATCTTAATCAGATACAAGCAAGTGTACATTAAAAATTGTCAACATTATTTTTTTCTTGAATGCAATAATTTATTTTTGAAAACTGTAACTTGGCGATTATCTTGTGATATGTTGTTGATCTGTAGCAGCTTGACATAATTTTTTTTGTACGAAAGAATATTTGATTGCCATTATAAAATCTTTCTGAAATTTTTGTCACTCTTTATTTCAGAATATCAAAAGTTTTTTCTGAAAATGAAATATTGTTATCCGTTTTATCATTGATTTGATTACGAGAAATGAGGGGTAATATAAAAAGCTGGCTTTCTAAATTATTCGTATATATATATATATATATATATATATATATATATATATATATATATATATATATATATATATATATATATATATATATATATATAATATGTATATATATATTCAAAAAATGAGAGAATACATCTGTAATGAATGATATTCAATATAACCACAAAAAGTATGCCATATAATGTAAAATATGTACCTAATATATATTATGGGATATAGAATGTAAAAAAAAGTATATAAAAATATAATACTATACAGTGAGCACGTAAAGGTTGGAATAAATTCCGTAAAATCGTTACAAAGCAAGTGACAAAAATTCGCTCAGACACGTCGATTTTTAAATTCATTTCTTAATTTGTTTATTTAAAAAAAAAATTTTACATACTTTTTTAAAAAGTTACGACGTCATCGGCAATTTTTTTAAATGGCAACCCCCATTTTTAAAAATTTTATTTGAAAGAGCACATTTTTTTGCATACAATACGTTAAATTCTAAGGCATGTTGCACGACGAAATTATCGAAAAAAAATCTTAACTACTTTTAACAGTTTAATAAAACAGAAATACAAGAAATAATAAATCCAGCAAAAAATAATTAAATTAAATGTTCAAATTGCGTACCATTAGTTCTTGACAATGTCCAAGCCGAAATTCAAATTCTCGCAAAACGTTAGTAATTGTTTCGGGTCCAATTCTTCCACATTCGTACCTAATTCTGTCTTTTAAGTCCTCAATGTTATTCGGTCTATTAAAATACACTTTGGATTTAAGGTAACCCCATAAAAAATAATCCAATGGAGTTAGGTCCGGAGATCTGCTGGCCTTTCTAATGAACCGCGTCTACCAATCCATCTGTCTGGGAAAATTTCGCTTAAATAATTACGCACTATTACCGAATAATGCGGTGGTGCGCCATCTTGTTGAAACCATATGGAGTTCTCCGGTACATTAGGGTTTTTGCCATTTGGATACAGTGCGGCAAGTCCCGGTATTATGTTTTGTTGGAGCAACTCCAAATATTTTACACCATTTAATGACCCGTCAATAAAAAATGGACCCAAAATTGTAGTCCCAACAATTCCAGCCCACACATTTACTTTCTGTGGAAACTGGGTATGTACCTCCATCATCCAGTGTGGATTTTCATCTGACCAATATCGACAATTTTGCCTATTTACAGCGCCATTTAAGCAGAAGGTGGCCTCATCAGAGAAAAGTACTCGACTGAAATGTGGATTGGTATTACATCGTTCCATCATGGTTTCGCAAAACTGTACTCTGCGGTCGAAATCATCTTCGTTAAGCTCGTGAACTAAAGTTATTTTATATAGGTGCCATTTATTCTTTTTCAAATATTTTAAAACAGTCGACTAACTAATTGACTGCTCTGCTGCGACTTCGCGACTTGGTTTGTAAGGATTTTCCTCCATTGTCAGTAAAACATCTAACTGTTTATTTTCTGAAATTGCAGGACGACCTCTCGTATAATTATCTCTTACATGACCACACTCTCGGAACTTATTTTCTATTTTGCTAACAGTTGATTGTGTAATCGGTCGATCAGAGTATTTATCGTTAAATAATTCAGTAACCCGAGTTTGTGTTCGGGACATGTCTCTACAACCAATTATCACCAAAATCTCAATTCGCTGTCTCTCACTTAAACGTTCCATTATTAAAACTTTAAATAATGTGACAACTGAATGTGAGTAAATGTGAACTAACGTGACAGCCAGGTCCGCGTTTCTACTAGATGAAAAAAAGCGTAAACATGAAAAAAGTCGTAAAACAGTTCCTCTACCAGGGTTCGACCATAAGTAAAACACGTGTGTGCTATTAATGTTAAATTGTTTTTTTCTCGATAATTTCGTCGTGCAACATGCCTTAGAATTTAACCTACTGTATACAGAAAAATGTGCTCTTTCAAATGAAATTTTTAAAAATGGGGGTTGCCATTTAAAAAAATTGCCGATGACGTCATAACTTTTTAAAAAAAGTATGTAAAAAAATTTTTTTTTTAAATAAACAAATTAAGAAATGAATTTACAAATCGACGTGTCTAAGCGAATTTTTATCACTTGCTTTGTAACGATATTACGGAATTTATTCCAACCTTTACGTGCTCACTGTATATTCAATACAATACTATATATTCAATAAATAGAAAAAATATGCGATATACAAGATATAAAGTATAAACAAAGTATATTGGGATATATATAATGAAAATAAAAGTATATACTGACAATATTAAGATATATGTGGTTTATGAGTAACGGAGCAACCGAAGCACTTTCGGATAGAGGTAACTGGATTCAACTATTTTATTTTGGTCCCAAGATTATGTGGTAGTTCTTTGTATACAGTTTTCAGAGACACACGGTATATTTAAAAAAGTTTTTATCGAATTTCTAAATTTTACAAACCCAACAATTCTAAAAATCCCACTAATATTATAAATGTAAACATAAATATTGAATCTCTCTTTACTTTATGTAGAGGAACACATAATTAGCGATAAGACCAAAAATTGTAACAGGTAGGTAGGTTTCATGTTGCCATACTACCCACATAGTGAAAATTATCTCAAATATTAAAAGTCTAATAAAATTGTGTTTACTTCACCACGTTGTGACGTATATTGGATACGGGTTAAAGTTAAACATGTTAAATAATTTATGGTATGGTGATTTAATACCACAATAGTCTCATACGAGAAATAAACACAAAATAGTTTTCATTAAAAATAATATAAATAAAAAATAATCTCATGATAATCTTTTTTAGTTTTATAAATTACAAATTGTAATGGTATTTTCAGCTTATAGACCTAAAACAAAACAAACTGATTAAAATTAATGCATAAACTATACTCGTATACTATACAGAACGGTTTTTTCTAAATAAGAAACAATATCACTACTGCTGGTGAAAAAGAGTATGTGTATTTTTTTGTATTTAGTCTAAATGCTTAAATGCATATTTCCTGATAAGGCCTCACCGCATTTTTCTTATACTTGTAGCCTTTTTCGCTCACAGTAGTGATATATTTGTTAGAACTATGCTTCCAAGCCAGAACTACTTTCTGGTTAAGTGCTCTTTTACTATTTAGATATATTCAACTAGGAACACAATTTTGTAAAAAAATCTTTTTAATTTTACTTTTGATCTACTTTTAGATGGAGAAAGTGTTGGAATCGTAAAACGAACAATTCCAGGTTATGATAGAAATGGAGGTTTTTACTTGAGAATAAAATTTTTTTTTCAGTCGGTAGGACGTATGTGTGTCTGTTTGGTCTGTGGTGTGACACATTTTTCTTGAATTCGGTTCATTGCGGTATTCTGAAACTTCAAAAATAAAAGATGTACTTTATATACAGGGTGTCTCAGCAGGCATCGATCGATATAGGGAAAAGTACGCACCAGAAAATTTTCAAAATTCAGATTGCTACTAACGGCAGTGCGGCCAATCCAACTAAAATAATTACAAGCATCTGGCACTTCCGGTTATACCGGAAGTCGCTACCAACTTGCTTATTTTAAATGGAATACCCTATATATTTTAGAGTTTTCGAAAAGAGCATAATATTCTTAGTCAAAAATATGGAAGATACCCTATGCCTAAACCCAGCCGTTTCAGAGATATTTGACATTTAAAAAAATTTTTGACCGGTGTAATGGTTTACAATAACCTTTATAACTTCCTTCGTATACAAGATTCTCATTTGTTTTTTGACATGCTGAAAGACCATAAGGTCAGCTATGCTCCACAGTTTAAAGAAATTCAATAATAGTATACTAAGTGTTCCATTTTTGACGTTACATTTTTTAAACTTCAAACCGCGAAAGCTTGCTTAAGTCAAATGGAACACCCTATATTTTTTTACATCAAGTTATGTATAATTAAATTCGTTTTTTTTTCTGTTATCAACATTGTGGGGGTTTAAGTTACAACTTTTTGAAATATTTGCAATTTTCTTAGAAATTCAAGAATTTTTAGTAAAAATTTTATCAAATTAGCCATGGTTAGAAACAATCAGTAATGTTAGACATCCTCTTATGTCAAAAAATGCCACCGCGTTTAAATTACACCCACGAAGACTTTTTGAATTTGTTTATTATTTATGAAGAATGTAATAAAGTAATATCAAGAACTTGTAGTACCTTTGCTACTCGATATCTACAAAAACGGAAACCGTCACCAAACACTGTAACACGCATACTGCATAATTTAAAAAACTATGGCTCTGTCAAGGCAAGAACTCAAAAGCGGAAGCCTATTGTTGATGACGAAAACGTAGAAATAGCAATTGTGGGATATTTTCATGCATTTCCAAGGATGTCATTAAGACAAGCTACTCTGGAATCGATACTATGCAAGGAATCAGTTCACAGAATCTTAATTAAATATAAATTTTACCCATTTTCGTTCCAAATGGTTCAAGAGAAACAGATTTCCCAAGAAGGGAAAATTTTTGTGAATTTATTCAAATAAGGTCTGTAGGCGACGATTCTTATTTGGAAAATATTATATGGTCAGATGAGGCAAATTTTACCCAAAATTGACTTTTTAATCGACACAATTCGCATTATTGGAATGACTCTAATCCTCATGTGTTCAGGGGAGCGAAATTTTCAAGAAAGTGGCACGGTTAATGTTTACTGTCTCATAAGAAACGATAGAGTGGTGGCATTAGACTTTTATCAGGAAAATTTAAACAGTAAGTTATAAAGATTTCTTCTTCTACTAATATGTATAGCTAATTTGTTTGTTTTTGTTTTTTTTTTTTTTAGGTGAAGGATATCTAAACATTTTACAAAATTTGAATAATAACTATTTAGAAAATTTACCTCTCGCCGAACATAGAAACATTCTTTATCAGCACGACGGTGCTCCCACACATGACGCGTATTTGATAAATAATATTTTACAGGAAACTTTTTACGATCAATGGATCGCCAATAATGGACCTTTCCTATGGCCTCCTCGCTCGCCCGGTTTATCAGTTTTAACTTATTTTATTTGGGGAACTATAAAAAATAAAGTTTATGAGAGCCCATTAATAACTATTGAAGATTGTATGCAGAGAGTAAGAAATGCATTTCAAAACTTATCACGGAATTCAATTAGAAGAGTTACCCATGAAGAACTAATCCGAAGGCGCGAAAAATGTGTGGAGGTTCGAGGGCAGATTTTGAACAATTATTAAATTAAAATGGAATCATGTTTTTAGTTGATTTTATCTTAGCTATTTTAGTTTATGCAAAGTGTCTTCAATCAATTTAATAGGCATGTTACAGTGTTTAGTTTTATTTTCCGATTTTGTGGATATCTAGTAACAAATATACTACAAGTTCTTGATATTATTTTATCACATTCTCCATAAATAATAAACAAATTCAAAAAGTCTTCGTGGGTGTAATTTAAACGCGGTGGAATTTTTTGACATAAGAGAATGACTGACATTACTGATTGTTTCTAATCATGGCTAATTTGATAAAATTTTTATTAAAAATTCTTGAATTTCTAAGAAAATAGCAAATATTTCAAAAAGTTGTAACTTCAACCCCCACAATGCTTATATATATATATATATATATATATATAAAAAAAGGAATTTAATTTTACAGAACTTAAGCAAGCTTTCGCGGTTTGTAGTTTACAAAATGTCAAAAATGGAACACTTGTTAAACTATTATTGAATTTCTTTAACCTGTAGAGCGTAGCTCACCTTATGGTCTTTCTGCATGCCAAAAAGCAAATGAGTATTTTTTATACGAAGAAAGTTATAAAGGTTATTGTAAACCATTACATCTGTCAAAATTTCTTTAAAATGTCAAATATCTCTGACACGGGGTTTAGGCATAGAGTATCCTACATGTTTCTGACTCAGAATATTATGCTCTTTTTGAGAACCCTTAAATATATAGGGTGTTCCATTTATAATAAGCAAGTTGGTATCGACTTCCGGTATAATAAGAAGTGCCAGGTGCTTGTAATTATTTTAGTTGGATTGGACACACTGCCGTTAGTAGCTCACTAAATTTTCAAAATTTTCTGGTGCGTGCTTTTCCCTATATCGATCGATGCAATTCCTGGTGAATATATATTTGAAACAAGACTTCCTCACTTTCTGAATTCACACTGTCGAGAAGAGGTAATTTATTCACCTCTGCTGTACATAACTTAATTTTCATATTTATATTTTCGTAAGACAATGTGATAACTTTTAAATTTTTAGCTGGATACATGTATGTAGTTGGCTACATGCATTTTGTGTCTACAATTGTTGTTCAGAGAAGAAAGTCAAGATGTGTTGCTTCTAGACATATATTAGTATTGATTCTATTAATCCATTGTTATTTTTGACACACTATTTCAATATCGAAAAGCAATACTTTTGTTTTATCAGGATTGAGTAACAACTCATATTCTAACTACGAGTTATAAATAGATATTGTTTTCGTCTTTTGTATTAAAATCCTGGCGATGCTCAGCACCTTGGCATTTATAAGTAAAAAAATAAATAAAGAAAGTAAATATTGCAGATTTTGATTATGACGTACATAAAGTAGATCATTTATAATTATATTCGCTGTCTTTAGACACCTCTTACGTCCAGTCCTAAGCTGTTGATCCTTAGTTCTTGGGCCTTCTGTAAGTTTTCCAAAATCTATTCTTCACGATCGGGAATCCTAATTGTACGCCGACGGTCTTGCATAATTGCTTGGATGCTACTACAACGAAATTTATAACATTCTTTAATGTATTTTCTACAAAATAATTTAATAGCCCCCTATAGACCAGTGGGGGGCTGGTGGATTTAGGCTCTACTATATCTCAATATTGGAGCATGGAATCAAAGCAATATTTTAAGGCACGATTATCAGTACTGAATGAAGAAGTTTTGCGAAAAAAAAAATTAGAAAAAAAGTTACAAAAATGTGTTGCCGACCCAGATTACTTCTAGACATATATTTGAAAACAATTTTTTTGTAATCAGAAGGAAAATTTATCACCCCGTTTCTTTTTATTTTTCGAAAATTTAGATTTTTTGTAGTTATGACATTTTGAAATTTAAGTTCTTCATTGTGTAAATTTCAAAATGTCATAACTTTATAAAAAAATCTAAATTTTCGAAAACTAAAAAAAGGGAGGGATAAATTTTACTTCTGATGACGAAAAAAAAAATAGCAAATATTTTACTAATGGTCTAAAAGTAATCTGCCACTTGTCAGTCGGTAGCGCATTTTTTGTAACTTTTTTTCTCATTTTTTTTTCAATTTTTATTCCGCAAAACTTCTTCATTTAATACTGGTAGTCCTATCTTAAAATATTGCTTGGGTTCCATGCTCCAATACTGAGATATATCATAACCTAAATCCACCAGCCGCCACTGCTATAGACTCAATTTGCATTGAATTAAAAAAAACTAAATGACACCTGTTAATGGCAAAACAAAATAATTTTAGAAAACACGAAACAGTTACACAAGTTAACACTTTGTACATAATTAAAAGATAAAATCTGCCATATAAAGCTCATGAAAACTGACCAAGTTGATATTAACTCACCATAATTATACCTCTTACCGTTTTTGTTTCATCACGGATCTACAATGAGATATGTGTAGTGAAAGTTACAATAAACACCATTAACCAGCTATAATGTTCTGATATAAAACTATTAAAGCATGACTAATATAAAAACAGTTTTGACATAGGTAGGTATAAGAAATTCTTGGATTAATACTGCATTTATCTCAGGGTTAGTCTGATCGTGTTATAATTACAAGGTGTGCACTACTCCATCATAAAGTACTAGGAACAATTAATAATTTTTCAAAAGGACTAAAAATTTGTTTGTTTAAATAAATTTGTCCAAGGAGTTAAGAACACAGTTATAGGACAACTTATACAGTAAAACACAGAAGTAACCAAATATAAAAATTAGAAAAGTAAAAATTACATAAAATAATATATGTAATTACAAAACCAACTACAAAAATAACTTTGATTAGAGAAACATATTCATAGCACAATAATTAAAACAGTTAAAACTTATAGATATCTTTTTTTTTTAATATCATTTATGGTACAAAAGAGCATTTCAAGTCCAAATTAAATATTACCGTAGTTATAGTTATTATTTTGTAAACGGGGAAATATTTATAAACATATTTCCCATATAATAATAATTTCCAGACCACAATTTAAATACTAAGTACAAATTTTTTTGGGTTATTAGGTCCAAAGTAATTAAAACACTACTGATTGTAAGTTATTCTATAACTATATGGGTGATAAATTCTAATCTAAACTAATAGTGAAGAAATAATATTGAACAGTTAATTAATTATTCTATATCAGATTGTAGGAAACATGTACTTATTTTAGGCACTTCAATTATTATTTAGAATTAGTTATAGGTTGGTGATATATAAAAATTATAAACAAATACTCACATTAAAATTTAGTGTTTCTCGTGCATAAAGAACATAATGGCAGGAACATACTTCGTAGCTATAATATTGAGTTTATTGAAAAATACTCAGTATATCGGCGCATACAGAAATGAGAAATTTTTATATACTTCTTGAAATGTGTGTTATTCTCATTGAAGCTGTGGCGCTAATGAGATTATTTTCTAGCACTGTTATTAAACTTATTGTAGATAAGGGATGAATAAGTGTTTGGGAACTAAAATGGTTGTTTATATAATAAGTAAACAAGCTTAAAGTAGAAAGGAACGAAAGATGTAAATAGGTTGATAATTTTAAAATATCTAATGTATCATAAAGTTTTCATTTTATTAATTAGATTGAAATAACAAGAGTTTAAACTTTCAGTGTCTTTTCTTGAATTTACTGATTCGAATTTTTTAATGTTTATCATTTCTTGAAATTTTCTTTTTTCTAGATTAGATTGAATGAATTTAACTTTGACGAAACCCCAGTAATAGGTAAATAATCTAATTTAGAAAAAAAGAAAATTTCAAGAAATGATAAACATTAAAAAAATTCGAATCAGTAAATTCAAGAAAAGACACTGAAAATTTAAACTTTTGTTATTTCAATTTAATTAATAAAATGAAAACTTTATGATACATTAGATATTTTAAAATTATCAACCTATTTACATCTTTCGTTCCTTTCTACTTTAAGCTTGTTTACTTATTATATAAACAACCATTTTAGTTCCCAAACACTTATTCTGATCATTCTCTGCGTAACTCGTCGAACTACACGAACATCACATATCTATCAAATAAATAAATGATGAAAAACAAAATAAAACCCACCCATACAATGAAATTAAAATAGGAAATTTATATTAGCTTTTAACCTTGAAAAAAGTCCGAAAACTCGGACGAAACGTAGGACAAATTGTTCATGTACTTGGCTGGAAGTCCTCTAAAAATAAAAATAGGAAATAAAGTTTTTCTGTTTTTTATTGAAGAAATAATTTCTTATTCATCCCTTATCTACAGTAAGTTTAACAGTGCTAAAAAATAATCTCATTAGTGTCACAGCCTCGACGAGAATAACACACATTTCAAGAAGTATACAAAAATTTCTCATTTCTGTATGCGCCGATATACTGAGTATTTTTCAATAAACTCAATATTATAGCTACAAAGTATGTTCCTGCCATTATGTTTTTTATGCACGAGAAACACTAAATTTTAAATTATTTCTTCAATAAAAAACAGAATAAACTTTATTTCCTATTTTTATTTCTAGAGGACTTCCAGCCAGGTACATGAACAATTTGTCCTACGTTTCATCCGAGGACAAATTGTTCATGTACCTGGCTGGAAGTCCTCTAGAAATAAAAATAGGAAATAAAGTTTTTTCTGTTTTTTATTGAAGAAATAATTTCTACTTTAACAGCCAACAACTTGTGTAAAATATCAACTAAATTTTAATATGAGTATTTGTTTATAATTTTTATATATCACCAACCTATAACTAATTCTAAATAATAATTGAAGTGGCTAAAATAAGTACATGTTTCCTACAATATGTTATAGAATAATTAATTAACTGTTCAATATTATTTCTTCACTATTAGTTTGGATTAGAATTTATCACCCATATAGTTATAGAATAACTTACAATCAATTTATTTATATCTTACAGTGTCCTGAGGATGGTAATAAATTATACCGAAACGTCGGCAAGTTAATACAGTAGTGTTTTAATTACTTTGGACCTAATAACCCAAAAAATTTGTAGGTACTGTAACGAAATTGCAAGCTATTTCATTCCAGTTTGTTGTGTTCCGTGAGGAATTAAGTTGCTGCTAGTCTAGTCCAGATGGCGCCACTGATTTCTACTGGAAAAGTCGGTTTTGCAGATTTTTGCACTAAATATCTATCTATCTTTATTGCTCATACTCTACTCTCAAATGTCTGTCTCTTTCCAAACTATAACCGAGTTTAGGTGGGAGGACAGAACGAGGCTTCCTTCTTCTTACTAGTGCAGCGTTCAGATTGAAACCATCTATAATTCTGCGGTCTGGTAAAATTTATATGTTTCGGGTATTATCTTGTGATTGTATGCTCATCATTATTTAAAAAGTTGCTATATTGATTTAAAGTACCTTTGAGGTAATTTTCATAATAATATTGTACCGTAATTATCTTAATTTACGCCTTGGGCGAATTTGCTTTTTGGTGATCAGTTCACCTTGCTTGTTCTCTGGAACAGCCATTATTAATATTGATTAGTATCAATTTATCGTGCCGTGCTGGCAATTTATCTAATATTACTTTGATATTGTAATAATTTCAGGTGTTAATTTAAACTAACTTTCGGTTATTGTAAATTTTAGATTTACTTGGCAACGTATGTCGCCATTTTGTATCGTAGTTAGTTATTTCCATACTTTGCCTGTTGATGTTTTAGGTCACTTAGCCACGTTGGTAGCACTCTGAAAGTGATGACTGGTAACATTTGAAGATTGGTACACCTGGTTTGACAAACCTATTTGTTTATAACCTTTGTGAAAATTATCTAATTTGGTGCATTTATTTTGTGGTGGATTATTTAATACCAGTGCATATATTTATTAACCAGATCTCAGAAACGTAAGGTTTTTCTAAATTTAAAATATCGAATGCTTACTTAAACGTTTCCTTAGTATTTCTTCAGGAACGCTACTCTAGTGGAACCTTGCCTAGTTCTCTGGCAAAAATACCTGCCTAGTTATCTGGCACTTGATTAACTTTTAATTATCTAAAGTAAACATATAGTCAAGTATATAGCTTTACTTAACTTTATCTGCAATTCCTTAGAACCTCTCTCGGAGGAACTAATAAATAATTTAATTTAACGTTACCTTCAAGTTGAAAACTATCATATTGTTTTATATTTAGCAAATATTTATTTACGTTATCTTTCTAGGTGTCTGTCTGTAAACAGACATTCTAAATTCTATTTTCTTGAAGCTTCACTTCTTTTATTACAAAAATATCTTAACATTTAGTGAATACCTATTTCACTTGTTTATTATCGTAGCTACACCTAGTTTATTTGCTGGACTAGTATTTTTTCTATTTAACTTAACTTTTATTAATACTTAAGTTAGTTGAAGTCTTCAACTTCCTAACCTATTGTAGGATACCGATCCTAGTTTGTTTAGTTTGCAATTTACTCGGTAAATTTGTGTTAACTCATATTTTGTCTACGTAGCTGGACACTTCAAAAGTCACAGCTTTTAATTTTGTTTTGCCTCTAATACTGATCTCATAAAACTCTCCCCTTTTTATGTAAATACCTGGACCAAGAGAAGAGGATAACTGGTGGATCGAACTGATCATTATATACAGGGTGGAGCAGAAAAACGTAATATTACACAACTGGCATTTTTTTTCTCAAGGGTAACTGCAGTACTGACAGTGGTTAGTCAAATTGACACCGAACCCATTAAGAGCCTAGCCGTTGGTGAATTCTTCGCTGGACTAACCCCTTTGAAGTTAAGTAAGATCTTCGTCCCCAGTTAAGTTTATTTGGTCAGAAGAAACGTTGTGAGAGATCAGGCATCTCATTTTTCATTTTTTCTTTTTTTTTTTTTTTTTTCTTTCACCATCATTTTTGGATACTTTTTGGTCTTCAACCACCTTTAATTTTTTATAACTTGTAAATACTTGTACATCACATATACTAGTCTTTATTATACTTTTTATTAAAATAAGATCTTTTTATTCCACTTCCTTCCCAACCGAATTCAAGTTTTAACGCTATCTTTACCTTTTAAAGTAAAATTTTAATTAATTGGTACTTGCAAAAGTCCTGGCGCCCAGCCTAGATTTTGGTGATAACTCAAATTAATCTAAGCCCTTATTCACGACCTGCTTACTGAGCTACCGGTCAATAAGTACAACCCCCAGCTTATTGTGATATGCCAACAATTGGACGGGGGGTGTTGCAGTACTTAGTATTTTTCCCATAGTTTTTTATACCAAACAAGTGATTACTTCTAGCACTAGTCTGAAAGTTAAATCTATTATGAATAAATTTATATAAAATCATAATATAAACATAAAAACATAAATCGCCTTATGCTATTGATATTAAATGTTTCATAGAAGATCTCACGTGGACTAACTCTGAGGGAATAAAAATTTTTAAGGCAAAGGTAGCCAATTTTTAAAAGCTCCGTTGACTTATCTCAATGAAGAACATGTGTGTGGGTTATTGAACTTCAGACAACAAGTGCATAATCGAGTTAGAACCTTTAAAAAAAATTCAAGTAGCAAGGGAGCAGTAATCGAGCCATGAGGGATCCCTGATGTTTGAACAAATTGGTTTATCTATTAATGTGTGGGCAGGTATAATTGACAATTTCTTAATTGGGCCATTTCGAATGCCCAATCGTTTGACAGGTGAACTCTATTGAAATTTCTTGTGGGATGAACTTAACACTTTATTAGAGGATGTACCATTAAATATTCTTAGACGAATGCACTACATGCAGCTCATTTCTCCCGAAACAACAAGAGAATTTTTAAATAGAAGATTTGGAAATAGGAGGATTGGCCGTGGTGGACCTATTGCATGGCCGGCACGAAGTCTCGACCTCACTCCCCTCGATTTTTATTTTGGGGGTTTATGAAAAATGAAGTATATTCCAAAGAAATAAACAATGAAAAGCATTTATGGAACAGAGTTATTGAAGCTGCTGATAGGTTTCGTAATAATCCCAGGATATTTCAGAGATGTCGTCAATCAATACTGAGAAGATTGGAAATGTGTATTCAAGAAAATGGCCGACAATTTAAACACCATCTTTAAAGTTACACTTTGTCTTCTTTGTACCTATGTATTATTATTTTTGTTAATATTAATGTTAATATTTCTGTTTGTTCTAATTGACCATAATTCATAAAAGTATTATTGGTTTCCATTGTTTCATTGCGTTCATTAGTTATTTAAGAGAATATGGATTTTTTATTAAATCAAAACGAAAGAAAATTTTTCATTGTGAAAAAACGTTGAAAAAAATTAAAAGAAATTGAGAAATAAGAAAAAAAAATAATGTTTAAAATTTTTTTAAAACGCTCTATCTCGAAAACGAAAGGAATTGGGACCTAAGTGTATACGAACTTTTTTAATTTTTTTTAGGCTCCTCTACCGTGTGGTACTATGCATTGTACTTTTTTCATGGTCACCTTGTATACATACCAACAGGATGTACCAGAATTGCGTAGACATGGAATCACATCAGATTCTTGAGGTCAAAATAAGTTGATATAACTAAACTTACCTATATACCGAAATACTTCGTTTGTTTATTTTCTTCTAAAATTATTGAGGCGTGCTCAAGCGACTTGGATAAAATTTGATGTGGTGATAGAATTTTATAACGACTGTTTTCTGCCCACAATAAACTGTAGCATCGGTGACCAGAGGCGGTTATGAAACATTTTTAAGAAAAAAAAACGATATGATACTAGTTTTACATCAATAAAATTGTCAGTGTTTATCAGGAAAAGTATCCTAATCGTCAAAATCCAAACCAACAAACGCTTGCTACTGTTGAAACACAATAAGCTGGCTAGATCCCAGAAAAATTAATACGAGTCATCCTCGGGGAGCGGGGAGTCAGTTTGCTCGAAGAGGAAGAAGAAATTCTTGTATTGGTAGGCAGGATTCTGGCGTCATTTTCAAATTATTAGAACACTAAACAGAAATTCCTGAATACGACAAACAAAACAATTATGGAGTAGCTCCACAACAAATTGTGTGAATTCTCAGAAGAAAATACTTTCACTGAATAGTTTTGTTTACAAGACGTGGTATAACAAATTTTCATAATCAACATGTGTATGCAGATGCAAATCTTCGTGCATTTATGGAGAGACACTATCAAAAGGAATTCAAGATTAACTGGAGTTAGAAATTGTTGATAACATTTGATTGAATCATTTAAGTTGCCGAATCGTCTTAACCACTAGTTTCTTAAATTTTTTTCGAAATAATGTTCTTGATTTAATTGAAGTTTGCCATGTATCCTATGCTGAGAGATGTAGTTCATGCATGATGATGCATCACCTCATTTTGCATGCAATGTAAGAGAATTTTTGAGACAGGAATACCCATCCGGATTGATTGGCAGAGGACGAGATGCTGCTTTAAGTGGTCATCATGTTCACCAGATATGAACGATTGTGATTTCCTTTGGTTGGGGAGCTATCAAAGAAAAATGTGAGGTGAAAATCCAAACTGAAGAGCAATTTGGACGGAGGATACAAAACACTGTGAAATCTCGTCAGAATAAATACATGTAAGATTGGTAAAATTTATTTTTTTTTTGGGTTAATTTTTGAATTTAGTGTATTTATTTAATGTATGTAAATAAACTATTTTTCCGAGAATGATTCAGAATATTATTATCAAAGACCACTTGTAAGAGACGCTCTACTGTAAGATCCACAACGGTATTGCTCTGCAACAATCTTGCATTTCTAAATGACTTGCGGATTCTCATAAAAGAACTATTAGGATTTTGTGGTATCTACGTGCGTACAAAGATATTGTTGAAACCACCTACATAGAGAAATTGCGTGGTTTAATCAACGTTGTAAGACGCCTTCGATATCTAAAAATGAATTTATTCAAGCCATTATTTAATTAATCGTACTTTTTACGGTAACTATGAAAGGTTTCATTTGAAATTCATTATAAACATTTATAATATAATCAATAATATCAATAATCAATGCTTTATTTATATTTTCGCCGAATAATAAATTCATTTGAATTACGAATATTAGTACTATTATTGAGTATATTTCTGTCATACTATTGTCATATAATTGAAATTAATTAATATATGATTGTAATTATAACATATATAGTTAATTCCTGGACTATTATTAATATGTTAATCAATTTAAGCAACAGTCTTTTGGGTGCATTAAAATTAATCATGTGTCAACTTAAATAAGTTGTAATATAACATGTTTTTTTATAAAGGCTTTATGAATATTTATGAAATATATAATTAAATATTATAATTAATTTATTTATATGTCTCCTATTAATATTAGGTTTTACATATACGAGGAGCAATCAATAATTATTTTTCAAATTGTAATGAAAAAGTTTAATCAAAAAAATTTTTGTCCAAGAATGATATTCATGCAGGCGCAGGAAGGACAGTTTCCAACTTTATTATTCTGTTTAGAATACAGAAACATCACTTTATTCTATTGTCGTGACAATAGAAGCCGGCTAACCACAGTGAAGAAACGGTAATTCCAGGGGGCGAGAAATTCGAACTCAGGCCATACAGTTAATAAAAGAAAAGACCAGAACTGTTACAGTTCAATTTAATCAAAACATATTTTACTAAAATTCTTCATTAAAATAAATTAAATAAAATAAAATAGACAAATTTGTCAATTTATGATATCTTCTAATATTAGTGTGGTGCATTGAAAAGCACAAGGTTTCTTCTGTTTCTTCGTTTTGTTTACCATTATATTTAATATTTACAAGAATTAAACTAAACTTCGTATTTTATTTTGGTAAATAAATTTATTACTATTATTTTTTTTTCCAGAATATCTGATGCGGGATAGTCTTTCCGTGGCTTCCGACGCCTTACGGGAGTCGCGCCGGCGCAGCCACTCCCCACATCCCGCAAGGTTAGTGACTGTAGATACCAGAATCGTGTGCTCTAAGCAGACGAAGAGAACCCAGAATGACCCCCTTCTGCATTTGGCCTGTCAGCCACTCGGCTGATTTTTGGCAGCCCGCATAATCCTCAGTTCCGATAGCAGCCTAGGCTTCATCCCTCCGGTACAGCACTTGGAGCTCGTACCGGAGAACGCGGTATTTGGTCCGTTTCTCCCCCTCCTTCAAGGTGATGTTTTTCTCCGCAGGTGCCAAGAACTCGATGACATACATCATCTTGAGTTGATGGTCGAGGAGGACTATGTCAGGCTTGTTGGCTTGGATTAGCCTGACCGTCGGAACCGAGTAATTCCAGTATATCCATTCTCGACAACGAACTCCATATCTCCGGGGACGTAAGGCAGCACTGGTGTCTGGTCTACCCCGTACGAGTGCCTTAGATGGTAGTATAACACTCGTAACGCCGCGTTATGTCAGTGGATGTAGGTTGAAATCGCGTATACGGGGCATGCAGATAATATGTGTATGAGCGATTTCGGCGCCTGACAGCAGGTCCTGCAGTTGATGTCAGGAACCTCTACACGCCACACGCGGCTGCGGTAGACCAAGGTATTGATAACACCATCTTGGCAGGCATAATGAATCCCTCAGTCTCCGACTTAAGCCCGGCTGACCTTAGAAAGGCGAATGTCAGCCTGGTCGATAAACCCAGTGTCTTTATGTTGTTATAGAAGACACCATGTTAGGGTTTTTCGACGTGGTGCCGAAATATATTTTCCAGTTCGGCAGCTCTAATTCGGGCTTTCAGACTATTTGGCTGATTCAGTGACTGACTCTACATCAGCACCTCGCTGGCTGCTCATTTTGTTGCCTTGGACAATCCTGCTCCCACTCTTACAGTTTCGTGATGTTTTACAAACCGCAAGAAGGGATCTGACTTCCTAAGGATGTTACATGCTATACTCTGTACTAATGTGCCATGCGTCCAGGCTCAAGAGTCCTCGCCCCCCCCCCCATTGACGGTGGAGGTACACACAAGGAACAGACGATCTAGGATGAATACTTATTAATATTATTATTTTGTTAACAATAGAGAATTAACCGTTTTGTGTAAAACACAATAAACCTACTTTTTGGATTTAGCAGATGGAAATAAATTTTATACCAAAACAAATTTAATCCACACTCTGGCTTGGCAAAAAGACATAAATCCAATCCAAAAATCGTAATATTAAAATAAATCATATATTTAAACTTGGAATGTGCATATTACTTAAAGAAAAACATTACTTTAATCATTATGTGAAAAGAAAACTTTTTTCCACTGTGCCTCTTATCAATGGTTTATCCTCTTTTACAGAAAGAAAATGCCGTATTTCGAATTTATCTCCTACATTTGCTCCTCATAAGTAAAGAGTTAATCAACTGTTCACGTTTGCTACTTGTACTCTAGTAAAAAATTTAAAAAATTGTTATTGTCCATAATAACCTCTATTTTCAACGTGTTTTAAAAATTTCTGAAATGTATTGAATTGCACCTCGGTCTCGGTGGATTGTTAGTACGATACACCACTGTAAAGTACTTGCTTCGATATGCAACATTAGAGGGCTGTATGGGCCTTTGCTTTTAGATACCCTTAATGTAAGTCCAATATTAATACTAAAAAACCTGTTTTTAGCTTGTACTCTTGTTTAATATTACTTTATATTATGCAACTTTCCTATTACGGGTATCTTTCACTGAAAGTGAGTTTCATAATATAATAATTTCTCGAGTATCAGATCTAATCAACATATAATTTAACGGTTATATACGTATCGTCCTTATCCAGTTCTAAAATACTCACTTTCCATTTGTTAGACAACCGGATTTATCGTTTAGGACAAGTGATAAACAGTAACATCCTAATGTTTAATAGCCCATAGTACCTTTGTCGAATTAAATTTTATAAATTTTAAATTTATTCCCGTTGTTAATTTAAGCCTCAGTCTCAATATAAATTAAAAATAAAATTTTATAGCAGTGTAATTGTCAAGTATCAAATGTACGACCATTGTATCAGTTGAAATGTGTGATACAACCTTCTAAAACAAGTCATTTAACAAGCGAGGATTAGATTACAAATAGAACTTGCTTCGAGCATACCCAAAACACGAAATGGTTAAATTTATACCCACCAGAAATCTTTAGGAGAACAAGTCCCATGTAACTTGAAACTCGGCGTATTCTTACAACATCACACCTTTTTTCGACTAAATTGGCATACAAATTAGTTGAAATTTATTCACTATAAAATTGCCTTATTTTCTTGAAACTTGTAAATGACCTGCTCCTTGCATTCTTGATGTGGTGACGGTGAGAATGACGAGAAACTAAATATTTTTAATTCGCAGAAATTCCTCAAACTACCACGTTTATGGTTTGTTTGTACATTATTTAAGTTTTAGTGATTTTGTTTCTCAGAAATGAAATTAAGTATTGTTCTTGCTGAGAGTCATATCTTGGTATTAGCTACTTATTTCATAGCGTGATGAAGCACTGTACTTCAGCTTAATTGGTAGGTAAAACTAAAATAGGTGTCTATAGTTTAATTGTGACAATTTTCTCTTCGACTGGATGTCATGTAATATAATAAAAAAATACAAATTAATCTCAATAAATAATTTAGAACAAGGTTGTCAAGATTTCTTGTAATGAATTGAAACCTTTGAAGTAACGCTAACACTGACGTGGTTCCACAGAACACCAAAACACCATATACTGAACTCGAAGAGCGTTTCGGCATCCAAGTTGGCATCATCTAGAGATGATTAAAACTAACCTAATGTTAACAATGTATCCTATTTATACCTAAACTATTGTTACGGTTTGGTGAACTCACTAACCAATAAAGCGGACTATATGAAATTAGCCCTCTATCACTATTGATACTATTATTGCACTTTATAATTTCCAAGCTTTCAAATGCATCCAGCTGTCTAGTATTTGTTACATTCCTAATTAATCTTAAATTGCTAATATCTATTTTATGGTTGTTCCCAAATGCATGTTGGGCAACGCTAGACTTATCTGTTCTACCATATTTGAGATTTATTTTATTTTTTATTTTTATTTTTATTTATTTCATACAAATCCAACAGGCAACGCCCAATTACAGGATAGGGAACAGTATCTAATAAAATATTATACAATACATTACACAAAAATTTTTACAATAATTCAATCACATATACATATACACATATGCATGCATATATACACGCATACATACATATATACATACATACATACATATTTACAACAGCACAAATATACACACACGTGTATATACACTCAGATATAAACAAATTAATCTATCAACGATGGTCTACATTATAGGTAGTGCAAATTTAAAGAGAAAAATTAAACTTATAACAAGAAACAGATGAGTATGTTAACTTAAGAAAATTCTCTTAATTTGAGATACGTTACAATAGAATATATCAATTCTGTCCTCAAGATTACTATAGTTTACTGTCATTTAATAAGGTGGTGCAGCTATTAATATATTGGTGCGGGGAGTAGGGATAGAAAGAATATTATTATATCGAGATGACACTCTAGGGACACGATATGTGATTTGATTCAATAGAGCTATACAGTCCAACTTATTATTAATTAATTTAAAAATAAACACAACCGACTGCATATGTCTCCTTGTCTCAATATGTGTTAAATGAAAACGACTTAACAGCGTTTCCTGGGAAATACCTCTGGGAGGATATTCACCATCAAGGGTATATATAGCTGACTTTAAAAAGCGTGTCCGAATTTTTTCTAAAGATGTTTTATGTACATTGTAGATAGGACTCCAGACTATCGATGCATACTCTAAGCGAGATCTTACAAGAGACACATACAGTAAGCGGAGTGTATGTGCATTGGTGAAGCCTTTAAGGTTGCGTATAATAAATCCTAGTCTTTTAAATGCTGTTAAAGTGATTGCCTCAATGTGAGGATTAAACGGGAGTTTTCTGTCAAAGATGACCCCAAGATCTTTAATAGTATTGGGCCGTTGTAATAGAGTATCGTGTAAGTTATATGCAAACATTTCAGGATTAGATGTTCTACTGAAAGTCATGACATTGCATTTAGTGGCATTTAATGGTAAACTGTTCCTATTACACCAAGATTCAACCAAGTCTAATGCATTCTGGAGACGTTCGCAGTCTGCAATAGACGTTATTTCGACATACAACTTCAAATCGTCTGCATACATTAAACAATGTACATTCAGGCCAGATATGATATCATTTATAAACATATTGAAGAAAAGCGGCCCGAGTATCGAACCTTGCTGAACCCCAGACCTCTGACTTAAAACCACGATATTTAACAAACTGATGCCTATCATGTAAATAATCAGTAAACAATTTCATTAAATCTGGGGACAGTCCAAATAGACTCATTTTTCTCAATAAAATCCCATGGTCTAATTTGTCAAATGCCTTCGAGAAGTCGGTGTATATGACATCTACTTTGCTCTGTCTATCACAAACGCGAAATAATTTCCATAACTCAGGAAAACATGAGGTTTCCAATATGAGATTGAATATGATTGTCAGTGCTTTAACAAAAACCGATGAGCAATCCTTAAGCAAAAATGCAGGTATTAAGTCGGGTCCCATGGTCATGTTTGCCTTAAGTTTTTTAATTGCGCCTAGAACATCCTCTTCAGTTACAGATTTAATATCTAACATCATCACATTGTGATTATCAATTAGATCTTTAGTCTCAGCAACTGGGTCATTGAAAGAATGAGAAAAATATTCAGCAAAGCTGTCCACAATTGTTTGCGGATCTTCAATTACTTCATTATTATATGTGATTATTGAAGGAATGGAGGAAATGTTATTTTTTTTGTGAACAAATGTCCAGAAGTTGTTTGGGTTATTCATTAAATCATTCTCAATCGTATGTAGGTATGTGTCGTAAGATATGCGGATATCATTTTTTATTTGAGCGCGTAACAATTTAAATGTGTCAATATATTCAAGATTGCCAGTTCTCTTGTATTTATTAATGTTCTTAGTTTTTTGTTTTATTTTGTAAATAATCTGACTACTGAACCAAGGTGGGTATATCTTAGAAGTTGATTTTTTTCTTGGCACGCTTACCTCAAACGTATCCTTTAGTTTATTATAAAAAGCATCCATAGCCCTATTTACCTCGCCACAGTTCTCCAGAAAAGTCCAGTCAATATTCGCTAAATCGTCATATAACTGCACAAAATTAGCTTTGCGAAAATTAAAATCAGAATTTGTTTGTAAAGGAAAAGTTTTCTTATGAGCTTTATTTATGTCTAACTCAATATGTAGTGCAGGATGATATGGATCTTCTGGCAAAATTATCTCAGGGGCGGCGGTTAACACACACTTACTGTTACTGAAAACTAAATCTAATAATCTACCATGATGATTAGAAATGTAATTGAATTGATTCAATTCGAAGAAGTTACAGAAGTTTTGAGCTAAATTGTATGTTGCTGTTGGATTGCAGATATTGTTGTTGCAGTCTACGTACTCAGATATACTAAAGTCACCTATAAGATGAGCCATATATTACTTGAATCTAGTTTGAATTGATCGTCCAACATATTTTTGATTACAGTCCTTCCTAATTTCGCAAATTCCCGATTTTTCATTTGTTTCAATGTTGTCTTTTGGATTACCTAAAAGTTGATGCAATTTATTTCCCGATGAATGAACCACTCTCTTTTATTTTGAAAGGTCGAGGAATTTTGAAGTCTCTCCTTAAATTTATGTTTCTTAATAATTTTACCAATTAAACCTCCATAATATCCATTACTAGCAACCATATTCTTAATCAATGCGTCCTCTTTTTCAAATTGAGGGTGAAGCTTAATAGACGATCAACTACGAAATTAAAACTAGCCATTTTGTGTTGAGCACAATAATGATAGTTTCTAGGAATATATTTTAATGTACTGATAACTTTTTTTGTACATGTCAAATTTTAATTTATTTTCACAATTTCTAATTATTAATACATCCAAAAATGGTAGTTGTCCAAAGTTTTCAATTTCATATGTGAATTTAACTGACGCGAAACGACTGTTTAATTTAGATACAAAGTTATCAATATCAGCGACAATATCAAACACTGCAAAATATCATCCGGATACCTAAGGCAAACCCTGGGGAAATATTCAAATTCTTCTTTTGCTCCTGTTTTGAATCTGTTTATGAGGTGATTAGCAAGAAATAGTGCTACATTGCTGTATCTTAATGTTGTTGGAAGAAATTAACATTGAATTGAAAGCAATTTTATTTCATGCAAGTTTACTGAGCTAAAGATATTCTTCTACTACATATTGACTGAGATTGTTTGATTCGAATAGATATTCAAGGTAGTCCAAGGTTTGTGGTATTGGGACACTTGAAAATAATGAACAAACGTCAAAGGAGATCAAAGTTTCAGCTTCTTGCAACTGGATATTTTTCACCTTATTAATGAAATCATTTAAATTATTCACAAGCAAAACTAGGTGACGCAATGAGTAAACTTTTGAAATCCTCTGTTAACCATTTTGATAGTATGTCGGCGATCCAATTGCTGAAACGATAGGACGCACTGACTTTCCTGGTTTATGTATCTTGGGCAAGTAGTACAGGGTGGGCAAATTTCGATGTTTGTGTAGGGTAACTCGGTAACTGTAAGAGATACAAAAAAATGGCAAAAACATTGACGATCCCTTTTTTTGAGACAAATTCACTGGCTATGGTTTAATTAAAAAGGAAATTTTTTCTCTTTCATACTATATATCACATGTGGGGTCGCTTTTGACGTGTAAGTATTTAATAGTGAAAATAATCTATTAGTAGATTACTTTTGCGTTTTTTTTTTTAATATTTATTCCAAGTCGGCATGTGTAATCTATGACAGTGTTTATCCGTTTGTCAGTAAATTACATATTAATAATTTTGTTTCCATCATAATTACACCCCATTTCATCGTAGAAGTGAAGATGTCTTACGAAAATTATGAGAAATATGATATGCTAGAAAGCTTTATTCAAATTAATAACAATTATTGTGATATTGCATTCGAAATATATTTAATCGCTATCCAGAGTGAAGACAACCTAATAAAGCTATAGATGATATTTTACATGTTGTTGGCTGTTAAAGTAGAAATTATTTCTTCAATAAAAAACAGAAAAAACGTTTCCTATTTTTATTTTTAGATGACTTCCAGCCAGGTATATGAACAATTTATCCTACGTTTCGTCCGAGTTTTTCAAGGTTAAAAGCTAAAAATAATGGTTTTACATAAGTCTTAAATTAGATTAGTGACAGAATACATATCTAAAAAAGTGTTTTCTTACCTAATATAAATTTCCTATTTTAATTTCATTGTATGGGCTGGTTTTATTTTGTTTTTCATCATTTTTTATTTGGTAGGTATATATTGTACGTGTAGTTCGACGAGTTAGGCAGAGAATGATCAGTATTTGGTGTCGTCGTTGATGTGTTCTTTTTTAAAAGTAGGTAATTATAACAGCTGATCTGGAAGGTAATATGAGAATAAATGAAATTGAACGAAATAACATTAAGTAAAATACATGTATTGATTCAATCGATCATGAAAGATAGGACAAGTTAAAATAACACATAGCATAATACAAAAATAGTTAGGAACATAAAATAGCAATAACCAACAATAATTAAATTACATTTTTTAACATTTCGTCTACAGAATAGAAAGTACTTTGTAGTGTGCAAATGTGTAATTTTATTGGGTCAGTCTACTTGCCTCCACCCCCCAGTTACATTTTCACTCCAGTTTTGCTGGCATACAATATTTACATCAAGCACAGAGTACCTATAGCCTAGCACACTTAGTTGTACGTCTAGAACATTTTCTTCTCACCCCCCGCGCTCTATTTGTTTAAAATTTAGGAATATATTTCCCACACCAAGCGTAGACTAGCTTAACCCCCCCCCCCGCAAGAAGAAATATTATTACATTATTACATTAAATATTATTATATATATATATATATATATATATATATATATATATATATATATATATATATATATATATATATATTACATTAATATATAAGGTGTCAATTTTAGTATTTTTCAGATTTTTGGCCTTTTCGATCTCGAGATTTTGATTGATTTATACGTTTTGAACCCTCCTGAATCCATACTATTTTTCGTATAGTGTCGTGGTGTGTGTGCGTGCATGCGTGCGTGCGTGTGTGTGTGTGTGTGGTAACACATCAAATTTGGTGAATGTGATATCACCAGAAGAGACATAATGAATGAAAGAAGAAAAAAGGTACAATTTCGGGAAAACAAAATTAAAATTTTTATTGCATTTCTGGACGATTCGCGACAAATTATAATGAAAAAACATAACTTTATGGAAAAAAAATCTGTCTGCATGACTGTAGTATCGCGATAGCAACCACAGTTTTTGAAATAAAGCTTTCAAATTTGGTACACTTGTTCTAAAGGCCAAAGACAATGAAAAATTCGGTGATAAGCAAAGTTGGCCAGCTGAAAAGGAGTCCACTGGACCCAAACTTTTTTGAATTTGACTTTACAAAAAAATATATTCTTGATGAAAGATTATAAATCATGTCTACTATATCATGCGAATAAAATATATTTTCCAAGTATTTAAATAAAGCTGATGTAAACTGACATTTTGTCCGCATTTGACCTCATAAAATTGGGTTAGGATAAATCTAGCACTTTGACATTTAAAATATTTAATTTAGCTACAAAAATGTCAATGTCAATACCAAAAAATTATTAAAATATATGACATGAATTATTATTGACAGTATCGAAGGAAGCTGATAATTAATTATTAAGAAACTTTTATGAAACATTTCAAGGCACGTTTTTAAAATTTAATTGAGGTAAGTGAAGAATTAAACAGAATGATTTTTTAGATCAGGATGATATATACTGGTATAAGAAAGTTATGTGCTGGCCACATCAGATATTTTTCTTCTCGAATTTGGACTGGCAAACGACCAATTATTTACTATCTATATCAAAAATTTTAAACCTTTTATACCCTATGTGGAAACAGATTTGTTACTCAGCCCTAGATCTAAAAGCTGCTACGTACGGTTCTAAAAGTTGTAACAGTCACAAATTAACTATTGTCCAGTTTCTTAAATATCTGTCAGATTACTGAAAAAGTGCACATACGCGATATAAAGTGATCTTAAGTTTATTTCCTTTTTAAGAACAGAAAGCATAATTTCGTCAAATAAAACCTAACTGGTTCTAATGCCGTTATTAATATGAATGCATTATCTTTGTGAATAATATTTGTCTGTGTGCGAACTATGCTTATATCCGTACTCACAGCAAGTTATGCCAATGTGGATTCAATCTGGTAATTTTTAATACTGTATTATTTGTATTGGGTGAAGCTGGTAGCTTCTATATATCCCTTCAATAGAAATATGTAGTAATAATTTAATGTAAATGCAGAAATGGAGGTTGATTTTTAAACCTTTTTGGTTTTCTTCGTCCAATGTCTCTTAAAATTTGAATATCGTAAGATTAATTTATGTCTACCGATACAACGAATAATAACTACATTCATTGGAAATTTAAAACGAAACAAAACGATTCCAATACACGGTTATAAAAGTAAGTTGTACGGATGGCTGGTAAGTGTTAAACAAACAATTCATAAATATATGTTAGTATCCCAGTAACACTTAACCCACAGAAATAAACTGAAATAATTTATGTTAAAGCTATGAAATCGCTACAATTTACACTTGCGACTCATCTGAGAAGATTTTATTACTCATAACCGGATCAAGTTGGTCGATTCTTCCTCGCAGTAAGCTCTTAACGTTTTGTTTCTTATCTTGTACTGAGATGGAAAGAAGCAAGATGCAGAGGGTAGATGATGCTGCGTAGGAACAATTATGGATAAAGACTTGTGAAATGGCTGTATAAGAACTGATTTACACGAACTTGTATTGTGTGTTATGGACTTTAATGCTATTTGACACTCAATTTAAATATTTACATTCGTGGAGCTGCCTCGCCTTATTATGGTGGTTTTATTATTACAGAATAGTCCCATACTCATGTATATTTAATTAAAGCATAAATTTTCTTTTTTATCGATTGTTTTATTGATTTTGTTTAACGATCCAGGTTTGTTTCTCTATTGTCATTGATTGGTTATTTTAATTTTAATTACTAAATAAAATTAAATAAATTTACTTACAACTGTGAGAATATATAGTGGATGATTTGTGTTAAAAAATAGAAATTAGTATTCCAGAAAAACAACAACAAATTGATCAATTAATAAAATGAGAAAGCTAGAAGATTCATTTAACGAAATAAGGAACTCATTTACAGAAATAGGGAACAAAATAACAACGATGCTTAGAAACGCGATGGACAAGTGTGCATATAATAAAATGTTGAGAAAAACAGAGTAACAATACGAAAGTAAATGGAGAAAATTAACAATTATTTTGCCAATAATAGAAAATCACCTGGAGAAAACATCATATCCACTGAATTTGAATAGTGTTTGTTGTCGGTAAATTCCATAAAACTGATATGCTATGTTTAAGAATTGTCATAAAAGATATTGCAGATATAGAAGATATCAATAAATATAATGAATATGTATATACCGCGTGTAATAGGATCATGGTACACTCCCTTTTCTCCTTTAGTTTTGAAGATAATTGATTGAAATTTGAGATATTCTATATACATAATAAGTGGCACTTTTTGACACACAAGTAATTTTTTCACTTCCGGTTTCTCCGGAAGTGACACTAACTTTCGATTTTTGAATGGAACACTGTATGTTATTGCATTTTTGAATTCTGCATAATTTTATGAATCCAACGATACCAAATAAGTGACATTTCAAACGTCAGTATTTTTTATAATATAATTTTTAGTTTTCCATTTAAGTGTGCCATGATGGTTCCGATTTATTCTAAATGACCCGCGTAATGCTAGAAAAATCTAAATCCCGTCAAAAATACAAAATTACGTGATTTATGAGTAAATAAAGTTCATTAAAATGGTTTTTGGAACAAAACTCAAGTTTTTCAAATCGAACCGATTGGTACCATTTATTAGTACTATTAATAAGGAATTTATTCATACGTCGTATTAAAATGTACGATAAATACAAACAAAATTACAGCTAAAAGAAAATAAGAAAATAAAAAGTTGTTCTAATTACCTTGTTATACCATAAGGTGGCTTTGGAATATAAAAAATGAAGACAAAACATTACAGCAGTTGTTCAAAGTTAACGTCAATGCACCTTTGAATTCGCATAGTTGTTTCTGGAAGAACATTCGCCAATTGCTAAGCCGTTATGCTATAATTGCGCTTTTACTCGTAACTCCAGGTCTTCACGGGTTGTAACGGCGATTGCGTAGACAATATTTTTGGAAATTACTCCAAACGAAGAAATCAAGGAGTGTAAATCCGGTGACCTTGGAGGCCACCTCACAGGACCATTCGTCGAAATTACGTTTTCTCCGAATCTCCGTTGAAGGTAATCAGTTACTATCCTTGGATTATGGGGAGGAGCGCCATCTTGTTGAAAATACATTTCCTGTCGTAAATGTAAAGGTAATTCAGCTAACTGTCCTCAATTTCATTTTGCAGAAATCCCAAGTATCTAGCACCAGTCAGGGGTCCTTCAAATATTATTGGACCAATGATTCTAATACCGATTATTCCAAGCCAAACATTGAAACCGAACCGCACTTGAAAGTTACCCTCTCGTAATAAATTTTGATTTTCGTGTGACCAATATTTTGTATTTTGTCGGTTAAATAATCCCAAATTTGTAAACCTAGACTCGTCTGAAAATAAAATCATTCCTAAAAAATCATTGTTTGGCTGCACGTTATTCTGCAAAATCCAATTGCAATATTCCTACGTTCATAATTATTTTCGTACAAGAGCTGGTGCAATTGGTATCTGAAAGATATGGTGGTATTTGTGCAAAATTCGGCTTACTGTTTAGTGACTAATTTCCAATTCAAACCCAATTTGACTTAAAGAAACAGTCTTTTCAACTTCTACTCGAGCCAAAACATTAATTTCCGTTTCTTCATCAAGTGTGAAATTTTCTTGGGGATCATTGTTGGGCTCACATCGGAATTGATTTTCAAGACGATTAAAATAATTTCTCGCTGGACATCGTCTATCAGGATATCGTTCGGCATAAAGGTGTCTAGCCGCAACGGCATTTTTTCTACATTCTCCATAAATAATTAACATGTCCACTTTTTCATCTGTTGTAAAAATTTGCGGCATTTTAAACACAATTGACAAGAATTTTAAACAATAAAAACATCGGTAAACCAACAAATATTTGATAAACTAAATATTTCATTGTTTTCAAAGCCACCTTAGTTAGTTACTTCTTAACATTTAATTAGAACAAAATTGTATTTTCTTATTTTCTTTTAGCTGTAATTTTGTTTGTATTTATCACACATTTTAATACGACATATGAATAAATTCCTTATTAATAGTACTAATAAATGGTACCACGGTACCAATATGGTTCTTTTTGAAAATTTGAAATTTTACCCCAAAAACCATTTTGGTGAACTTTATTTGCTCATAAATCACGTAATTTAGTATTTGTGACGGGATTTCGATTTTTCTAGCATTATACGGGTCATTTAGAATAAATCGGAACCATCATGGCACATAAATGGAAAACTAAAAATTAAATTATAAAAACTATTGCCATTTGAAAAGTCACTTATTTGGTATCGTTGGATTCAGAAAATTATGCAGAAAGCAAAAATGCAATAATATATGGGATGTTCCATTTAAAAATCGAAAGTTAGTATCACTTCCGGCGTAACCGGAAGTGAAAAAAAATCACTTGTATGTCAAAAAGTGCTGCTTATTATGTATATAGGATATCCCAAATTTCAATCAATTATCCTCAAAACTAAAGGACTACTTTTTAGTCATACTTTAATTAAATTATTATCATACATTAAATTATTTATCATACTTTTGCAGATTTTTCAATTTTCACTCCCGCGCCCCCTACGTGGGGATATTTGTAAAAGTAACGGTGGAATATTGTATCGTCACTCGACCTTAGTAACTGTGCAAAATTTCATCAATTGCTTATGTCAGGAAGTGTGTTAAAGAAAGGATGTAAGATTTGAAGACAAACATTGTGACTACATTGTGAGTTAAAGAAAAGCAAGTAATTATTGAAAATATAAATGGTGTGCTCCTAAGAAGTTTAAAAAAAAACGAAACAGGTTCACAGGTTAAATAAATAATTTATGAAACATTTAACAGCAAATTGTCATTTATTTAAAACATTGAATTATGTTGTACAATAGGCCAGTCACAGAATCAAACGATGGCTCTGAAGGGCCACAGCAAATGAAAAAAAACTAGAAATTTTTACTTCAAAACCAGAAATTTCTACTTTAAAACTAGAATTTTCTACTTTTGAAAGTATAAATTTCTACTTTTAAAATAGAATCTTCTACTTTGAAATTAGGAATTTCTAGTTTTAAAAGTAGAAATTTCTATTTTAAAAATAGAAATTTCTACATTTAAAAGTAGAAAATCTAGTTTTAAAGAAGAAATTTCTAATTTTTTTAAATTAGCCATTGTAGAATCAGTTCAATGCATCATAGATTCGTTTTCAATGTATTATTTAATAATTTCTGTTGTCAGCAAAATATTATTTTACGTACACAGGCTTTTGAAACCTGTAAATATGTATTACTTTTAATTTATTCTAAGGTTTCTCTGAAGATTAGTGGAATACTTTATGATGTTAAAGCTTCTGACATATTAAAGTTCTTTTGCGTAAGTGTTTTCGCAGTAAAATTTATATTTTTTGTATGCGGATTAAATACAAAAATTGTCTTGTGTGTGTTGAACATACAAATAAAAAATTAAATGGAAATATAAGAGCTTAACACTGCAAATATTAATATAAATATATTTAGAACAAGTAAAACTAATGAATGCTGAAGTAACATGTAAATAATATGATGAGATGATATATTACTCTGTGGCAAATTATACCTAAATGATAAGAACAATCATAGATTAAAAATTAAATAGTATCTTGTTTTGTCGTCACTTCCAAGGAGGAATTTTAATTTAAAGAAATTATGTGTGATCGGGTTTTTATAACATTTCCTTGCTGTGAAAGTCGATTGTTCAATTTTTTTTTGCAGATAAAACTGTGGGTCTTTAATGGTTAATGTATTTTGAAAATAAAAAACAATATTTAGCTTTTACAGAAAAATGGGCAAACCAAAAAATAAGTACATAAATACAAAACACGACGCACTCATGAGCTAGAATGGCAAAATAAAAAGTATAACAGAATGGGTAAAAAAAATTAAACATTAAAACCAAATCTTTGAAATAATAAGAAAATGTATCAGTGTCTTTTCTATTTTTTTTAAATATCGTAAAACACAAATTTAGTTTTTATAAAATTTTTGATTCTCTTGAGAATAATTGTTAATAAGATGTGACATGTCAAATATCCTTATTCCATAATAAATTGTTACGATAGAGTGAATCTCGAAAATGATTTTAACAAATTGGTAAATTCACTTCGTACAGATTAATATGCATATACAGGGTGCTTCAAAAACCAGTAAATTTCATATTAGACTGCAAATAAAGTTGATGTAACCCAAAACCTACATACAAGAATACTTCGCTAGTTCGTAAGAGGGCACCAAAACTGCTTTAAAAATGTTTTTTTATTAATTATAAAATGCTCTGCACAGTTTGAATCAACATTTGTAACATTTTAGTAATAGTTTTGGCGGATTTTTTTCATTCCGAATACCATATTTAATGTCACTGTACACAGAGTGTTCCTAAATTTCATGATATGAAGGTATGGCAGGTTTTGGGGGCCAAATAAGTCGATTTAATCAAACATATATGAAAATGCTTCATTCAGCCGTAAGGAAGTGTCAAAATTGAAGTCCTCTCAATCAATTCTCGCGCCTTCTTACGGCCGAAAGAAGCATTTTCGTACATACTCGTAGGTATGTTAAATTCACTTTCATTGACCTCAAAAGTCTATCATAGCTTTGTGTCCATGAAATTTCGAAACCTTGGCTTAAGGCCCTGTGTCCCATTTTCTAATATATATCTTCTTGGCTGGGGATCCAGGTCGTCTTAGGAACATCCCGCTCTGACCATTTTGATAAATCTTCATAGCAAACATATTTAGAGTCACCCGGTGAAAAATAATTACACCAAAACAGTAGATATCAACCCAACATTATTAACCAACTATTCCAAGTATTATTTATAAATGTGCATGCTCACACAGAGTACAGTGGAAAATTTATGGGAGCAACAAAGCTATAATTAACTAAATTTAGGTAATTTCGCTTAAGTGGGACTGTACAATCTATTAATTACTATAAATATAGTGTATAATTCTACCTGTCTGCTAGAAGTCAGACTTACTGACCGCGGAAGCACGCATCGCTATAAGCGTTAACTTTCTAAAATGCTTAATAAGTTCGGTTAGAATAATCGCAATCATTTCTATGTTATTTTTTTTTAAATTAAATTTGATTTCACATCAAAAATTTGCTCGATGTACTTGATATTTGAATTATGAAAAATTTTTGATTATTAACTTTTTTAACTACCAGTTTTGAGAAAACTAAGTTTTTTTTATTTAAATTGGATTCAACCAATTCAACCAATATGACAAAACATTAAAAAATTTAAAAAAAAACATGCAACGAAAATTAACACTACAAAAAATTTTTTTTATCATCAACTTAAAAGCAAAAATTGAAATCAAAAACAAAAACATGCTTGAAATTTAGTAAGGAAAAAAAAGTAACACAAAAACCTATAAACTTTAATCGCATCTGCTACTTTATGGTAAAAGTTACTTTGAAGGGAAATAATTTTGGTTTTTGTTACCCCTATTAAGTGACAAATAGTTTGTTGATGTACATATATGCCACTATAAAGTTGCTCGAACTAAGTTCACCATTTTTCTGTTATTGAATAATGACGTCATATTAACATGGATAAAAATATAATTCTGAAAATGTTTTTTTATTAATTATGGTCATATGCAAACATGTTTTATAAATTGTTCATTATTATTCATAATGCATAAAACAAAAAAATGGTTTCCATCAACAATTTTTCATTTTCAATTTTACATAATTTTGAACAATTTTTTTTAAGAATAATTTTCTATAGAGCGCGTCTTTTTCATCGGTGTCATGGTAACATTTTATAGAAAACAAGTAGACGTTTTAATTTCCACATAGAGTGAATGCAAAACATCATGGTTTATTAAAGTTTGTACGAAGTCAATTGAAATCGTATAAAAACTGAAACCCTGCAAAAACCGTCGGCATCTCTTTATTGTACATGGGCGGAGGTAAATAGAAATGCTTGTCATAAGAAAATGTTATACTTTTTTGAAAATTGTATTAATTTTTATTATTTTTTGTTTATTAGATAGGCTATCTTTGTTCATTTCGCCAATAACATATTTTTGAAATATTATATCAGTTTTAGATATAAAGTCTAAATATTTAAATTTATTGGGTTTAATTTTAAAGTTAACCCATACTATATTAAAATATGTTATTGCTCAGCAAGGAACAACGAGAAGGTATGAACATATCCTTGCCAGGATGAGGGAATGGGACAGGTTAGATTAGCGAGGGGCAAGGATGTTATATAGTAAAAAAATAAAATAAAAGTTTCTTCTAAAATAAAAATAAAAATGTAAGTTTCTTAACCAAAGCAAAGAATTAGTACCACAAAAATAAATACCTATTTGTTTAGATAAAACATAAATAAAAACAAAATTAAAATATGTCTCTAGAATAAAGTAACTTAAATTAAAATTTCTTGTCAACTAAATAAAATATATTCCAAGAAATGTAACATTAAAAAAGTAAACTTCATACCTAATATATTATCTAAATATTTTGTTCTGAAAATATATGTATATTAAAAAAGTTAAAGGCTAAAAGTTGACGCGTCCGAATCTTCACTTTCTGAAGAGGAATCATTACCCGGTTGAATTATAATCGGCGCAATGGGGGGTAGTGTTGGATATTGATTTTCTTTATTAATTACATGCTGAATGCAATTTTTCCAAAAATCACTTATTACTTCTCTTATATGATCAACTACTACTGCGCTTAACGTTGGAGAGTCATTACATTTTCCAAACGACCTTTTAAAGTTGCCCAAACTATCTCGATAGGATTAAATATGTAATAGTACGGAGGTAAGCGCAAAAGTGTATGACCGTGTATATTGGATAAGTTATCAATAACATATTCCTTTTTGAAATTCTGTTCTTTTATTCTTTTCAGTAATTCGCGCTTTATTGGAACTTTTACAGGAATTTCCATATTTTTTTCTCATGAATTTTAAAATGTCTTCCTTTCTTGTACTGATGTTTGGTATTTTATTTAATATTCGCGAGTGATAAGAAGCATTATCTAATACAATTACCGATTTAGGCGGAATATTTGGCAAAAGCTGTTCAGAAAACCATTTTTCGAATAGATTGGCTGTCATATCGTCGTGATAGTCTGCAGAAGACTGCGATATTTTTTTGGCCGACAAGAGCAACGCATTAGGTACAAACCCGTTTTCACTTCCCGCATGAAATATGAAAACGCGTTTTCCTCTAGAACACGGAGTATTTAAAACACAATTATTTGAACCGTCTACCCAACCATACTGAACTACATCATGCGTGTTAAACCACGTCTCATATAGATACACTATATGCCTGTTTAGTTTACGATACTCTCTGATTTTTTCCAAATAATCTACCCGAAGTGCTACTATACGTCGCGATTCCATAATTACCATACGACTGTCAAGTTTTTTATGTTTAAAACCGCATTCTAATAAAACATTTCGTAGTGTATCTAAAGAACTATAGTTATAATCAGGATAATCGCTTAATTTTTCTCGAATCATTTTTAACGTAGGAACTATATTTTTTTTCATACATATTATAAATTATACGCCGTATTACATCTTTGGTAGCATCATCAGTATTTTTTAATTTCATATTTTTCCGTTTCCTATTTGTACCGTGATCTATAACATCTCCTTTTTTTAATTACACGATAAATTGTTGATTTTGATATTTTAGTTAATTCGTTAATACGTTCTATTATTTCTTTCTCACATTTTTCACGATTTTCGCTTTTTAAACGTTCATATATATATTTAAAATAATGCGTTGACTTTGTACGTGTAAATCTTTATTTTGAAACTCTAAATTTATTTCGTCTTCCTCGACAATAACAGGCTCAACTATTTCGGGATTTTCGGGCGTTATTATATTATCTTCTGTTTCAAATGGTCTCCAGAAAGCCATGGTAAATTAGTAAATAATACAATATCTTAAATACCTTTTATGTAGTAATAAATATTTACCAATATGAACACTAAGTATAAACTGAACCACACTTGATATTATAATAGGTATTTCTGCACTGCACTGGACAAATGTAATAAATAACTAGGTAATCGACTCTACGTTGACTACTGACTGATATAAACTCAAACACCCACGGACCAACCGGACTGACGAATATCCTGATCCCAGCCAATCGTCGCCCATCGTCCTCAAACCATAGCCAATGCCGGCACATCTCACAAGTCTACGTAATTGCGGAGAAACGATTTAATGAGTTTTTTTTTATACTAGTGGGCATGTCCGTTTTATTATCTTTAAACACGTGCAGTCATAGATGGTTCATTCAGGCTGATTACATTGCCAGTCTCGGACTCGCCTGCACAATTTCAACTACCATTCGATTCTCGATACCATTGCTAAATACATAGGACAAAATATCAAGTTAAGTGCGCAGAGTCTTGTGCTTTAACAATGACCAATTTCAATTGACTTCGTATAAACTTTACCTAAGTTTCATTCAATCAATTTAATTTGGACATATTGACTTCAGACGCAATAATCCGATTGCAATTTTTATTCCAACGAGAGAGAGATACCAAAATATAGTTTGATCTCATACCACTAACAGACTAGTTAGTCATTTCTACTACTTGGTTATGTTCCGTTTACGTAATAACCTAGTTGTCAACACGTTATAGAGACGATTTCGTAATAGTAACTGCTATGTAATAATTGTTCCCCATTTCGGTCAATGCTTGGTGGAAGCATCGTTCCCATTATGTAACAGTCGTTAGTTGAGGAGACCTCTAAAGTTCCACTAATGGTAGCTACTACGTAGAGACTACGAAATATGCTGCTTAGGTTATCATACATTCAAAATGCTCGACCCCACATGCCAATTGAAGTTTTAAATTTAATACTATAACGACAATATCTGATCTGATCTGATTTGACTCTTCTCGATTTCATCCTGTATGAGGTTATTGATAATTTGGTTTTATAAATCAAAATCGTAGTCTATACATAAATTATTGTAAAGGTCCACTTTTTAATCGCCCTATAATTGGCATAAAAGAGAAATTAAGTTTATTTATGACTCTTTTAGTTAGGCAATTTCTAAGCTGCACAATTAAATTGTAGGTCTCTATAGTTCGATAATTTCAATAAATGCCTTTATTTCCAGAGACGCAGAGAAGCCGCGAAAATAAGCATGATCGTGAGACTTGAGAGGTGATTCCGACAGGACACGATCAGGATAAGTTATCTGAAGTTAAGCACGAGTACACTGATTTATCTTGTACGTGATATTCGATTATTGTGAAGTGAATATTGTTTAATTTTATTGTGTGCGACTTGGTAAGCTTAGTGAAGTGCTTACACAAATCCTTAGTCTTTGGTGTTACGCATGTAAAATTTGTCCTTTGTGAAGAGGTCTAAGGTACATAAACACTTGTAAATACAGCTGTTTAGTTTTGTCATTATTTTGTATGTCTGTGTAATATAATTTTAGTAATATTAGTATTTAAAATTAAATTTAGATTCCCATCGTAGCTCTTTAAAATTAACTCATTCACGCGGTTCTCTCGCGAATGACTTAAAGAGAGATTTATTACCACGCATGCGCGAGAAAGGAACATGGACTTGAATTTGATAATCCGCGGATGCACATCTCGTCTATAAGTTATTGTATTAATTACAATTATAATAAAATTCTCTCGCAGTATCTAACTCTGTTATTGTGTATTGTGTAACAACATATATGGAAACGGCATCTATATCAACAAAAGGCTAGCCTAGGAACATACAGGTGCAGAAAGTAGTGAGTGGAATTTTCATTCACCAAATTTCAATTCAATTTCGGTCCTTCGAACATTTTTTACTGTACTGGTACAACAGCCATTTTTATTTCAATACCAAGAATTCCAATGAAGGAGTTAAGAGCAGCAAATTATGTTTAACCTCTCGTTTACTCGTGTGTGTGAACTGTTATTATTATTATGACTTAATTAGGGCATAACAGTAATGACAATTTTGGGTAGATTTTATTTGTAACTTGAATGTTATAAAACATTCCACTTTGCTGTATGAATGTTTTAATTATATTTCTATTAGTATAGACAATGTTTATTATTTTTACGGTTGTAAGAACCAGAGTTGTAAATTTTTATTCAGGTATTTAATATATGTATGTAAATTAATAGAACAGTTTTTAGACAGGCTTATTATTAATAGCTGAAAAAAGTTTTGTTGGGTAAGGGTCCTCATTTTGAGAAAAACTGCTTCATCAACTTGCCGAAGTTTCGGTAAGTTTTATTACCATACTCAGTGCAATTAATTATAAATTTTTCCTGGTCATCATAAAAATTATATAAAACAGGAAACAAACAGATGACATTTTTGGGTGTCAAGAAGTATTTTAGGCCTATGTATATACAGAGTGTCCCAACGAAAAGTAGGCACCCTGAATAACTTTGGAGATAAAATTTTTTTTGAAAAATTGGTGAAACACGTCGACCTTGTTTCCAAAGGGGACATATTTTAATATAATAGTTGTATACCTATCATTATCCCTCTACCATACACGGCCACCTCCTCAAAAAATTCAAATGGCAAGGGGGGTCGAGTGATACATCTTTTGAAAGGTCTTTCAATTCCCTACATAACCGTGTATTTTTTTTTAACTTTTATCAATTCGTTCTTAAGGAAAATAATTTTATTTTTGATGATTACACACAATCGAAATCGTTTAAAAAATTTAAAATACACGGCACTGGGTATTGGAATTTATAAAAAAAAACTACATTTTTTCAAATCAACACGAGTTTTTTCGACAAAAAACACTTTCCTTGTCCGTTTGGTTTTAGAATAATAAAAGACTCATAAGTATTTGATAGTCCTGGAACATTAATTTGTTCAAAACCAATTTTACATCGAGATACATTTTACCAGAGTGAGTTCTCAAAATGGTTTATACCCTTCAGGAGAGAATAGAAATTGTCAGCATTTATTTTAAAAACGATAATTGTGCTAGAGCTACGGAGTGCATATTCAATAGAAATCACCGAGATAGAACGATTGGTTCTCAGTAAGTTTTACAATTATTGACAACATTTATGGAAACAGGTTCTATAGGAAACAAAAAGCATGAACCTCAGCGACTGATTAGGAATGAAGCAGTCGAAGTGGCAGTTCTGGGTCATTTGCAGATGGATAATACTCAATCGATCAGGAAAGTAGCTGAGGCTTCCGGTGTATCACGAAGCAGTGTTCATCGAATTGTAAAGGCCCACAAATTTCATCCATATAAATTTAAATTGGTACACGAATTAAACGAAGATGATCCCGATCGTCGGCTTGAATTCTGTGAGATTTTTAGTGAACAATTAAACGGTAATGCCAATCTACTGTACAATACGTGTTTTTCTGATGAATTTCAGTTAAATGTGGAGGTAAACAGGCACAGTTGTAACTATTGGAGTGAAACCAATCCACATTTGTTCATGGAAACTCATACCCAAAGGCATCAGAAGTTAAATGTTTGGGCTGGCATCTTAGGAGATCACATTGTCGGGCCGTTTTTTATTCCTGACAATTTAAATGGCGGAAGGTACCTCGATCTCTTAGAAAATAACACCGACCCAATGACCCAAATCCTCGAAGACGATAATCTTTTAGAGGGCGAACTGTTTTTTCAACAGGATGGGGCACCCCCACATTTTGCTATAGCAGTCCGTCAATTTTTGGATAATCGGTTTCCTGAGCGATGGATTGGAAGAAGAGGTCCTGTGGAGTGGCCCGCTAGGTCATCCGATTTAACTCCCTTGGATTTCTTTCTGCAGGGACATTTGAAATCGAAGGTATTTGCAACAAAACCCGCATCTCTGGAAGAGTTACGTGAAAGAATTGTTCGAGAATGCCGTTTATTGAATCCAGATGTGTTCAGAAATGTTCGTACAGAATTTCAAGATAGATTATACCACTGTATGGAAGTAGGTGGGGGTCATTTTGAACAATACATACGATAATTTAAACTGCTTCTTTTATTTTTATTTCCCGAACCTAAAATAATGAAACAATTTCTCAGGAACGAATCGATAAATGTTTTAAAAAATACACAGTTATGTAGAGAATTGAAAGACCTTTCAAAAGGTGTACCACTCGACCCCCTTTGCCAATTGAATTTTTTGAGGGGGTGGCCGTGTAGGGTAGAGGAATGATGATACGTATACAAGTATTGCATTAAAATATGTCCCCCTTGGAAACAAAGTCGACGTATTTCACCAATTTTTCAAAAAAATTTGATCTTCAAAGTTATTCACGGTGCCTACTTTTGGTTGGGACACCCTGTATACATTAGAGTACAAAATAACTTGATTTAACAGGTACGCCCGCATAGAGAATGCAATGTCGATAATCTCCGGGCTTTCAAAATCATTCTCTTCATTTTTCACCGTACTCCACAAATAAAAATCAGAAGGTGTTATATCAGGCGAGTGGGGAGGCCACAATACTGGTCCTCTATTTGAAATTATGCGGTTATTAAAATATTCTTGCAATATTCGTCTTACAATATTAGTATTATGTGCAGGACAGCCATCTTGTTGGAACCACAATTCGTTTATTTCTTGTTCTGTAAACAGCTGTCTTATCTCGGGTAAAACTTGATTTTATAGAAGTTCACGATAGACTGCTCCCGTTAATTTGGTGTGAATCACAGTCTGTGGTAATATCTATCATGCCACACCAAACATTGAATCCAAACCCAGTTTGGAATCTTCTTTGCGTAGTTACATACGGATTTTCTGTGGCCCATTGGTGATAATTGTACTTGTTAAGACTCCACAATTTGTAAAACGACTTTCATCTGTCCATATAACTCTCGATTAAAAATCAGGTTTTTCTTCGTATTTCTGATTAAACCAATGACAAAATTCAAGTCTTCCACCAATATCATTATTGTTTAAAGCTTGGACAATCGTAATTTTTTACGGATGATATTTCTTTTGTTTTAATGTCTTGTGTCTTAGGAATATTTGTTTCACCTACAATTTGTCACACTGATATGCGGGGATTGTTGTTAACAGATTCGAGAATAATATTTGTGCTGTCAACATTATCAATATCATACATTTAACAAATTGTTTACAATTCTTCCAAAAACTATTCTGTGTGGTTGCATTCTTTCCGGAAATGTTTCTTAGGAAGCCGATGCGTTTTGCGAATTTCAATTAACTTTTAAATAACATTCTAATATATCGGTACTTTAATACACTCCCTAATAGCACACAACGTCCCAGGGACGTCCATTCTAAGTCCATTTTATGTACAGACGTCCATGGACATAAAATGGATATCCAAAGGACGTCCGTATCCGACCATTAAATGTACAAACTTCCAAGGACATAAAATGGATGTCCGATGGACGTCCATGTTTGGACATTTAATATGCCAACTTCAAAGGACATAAAATGGACGTCTGACGGACGTTGCTGTTTGAACACATTTTGAAATTGTGTAGAAAATGTTCATTTTACGAATAGATGAACACTCACGTTTTATAGATTTTTTGCAGGGATAGCGTGATTTGATTGATTTAACTAAGTAAATTCTTTTCAAATTATTTCCACTAGGTGGTGATATTCTGGTTCTAGTTCCTAAAAAAATATTTTTAGGTTTGATATGTTTCTTTGTGAGTTGGTATATGGGCGTGTCCTATGTATTCATAATGATAACAATAAATTCAAAAATTAAATCTATTACATAAAAAGTGAAAAAGTAAAAACATCTATAAATCATATCTGGATTATAAAGATAATGTAATAACAGTATTGTATTGTATTAAAGTATTAAGCATACTTCGTGTGTTATGCACGTAAAATGAATAATATTAATATATGATGTGAAAGCTACAAATGCAATTCAAAATTCGCGCGAATGGAAACGTACATGTTCCATGTTGCCAAGTGGAAAAATAATAAATTCTTAACAATTGATTTCAACATTGAACAGATAATATCTAAACAACTAAATAAAATCGTGTGTATCAGGTATTATCGCCATTTACTATTATTTTTTTTATACAAAGAGATGTTACAGTTACAATTATTATCATCTTATGAACAAAAATGATGCCGTGGAGGGAAATGAAGGTATTTGATTTGGCAACAATGCTAAGTAAGCGTCCTACTGGAAAAAGTGATACATGATTTTGGCAGTTTATTTGCTAGATTTTGCTTCGCTTTTGGTGTAGTTTGTATAGTTATTTCGATTTTATGAAATATAATGTAAAATATTACCGTAAGTATATTCTTTAACGCTGGGTTAACTCGACATCTAAAAGACTACTAAGTTACTAACGTTTTGAGGTCGACAGCATAATAGAAGTAGACAACAATACAAATCTAAATGTGATTTATTCTGGGGCATTAATATGTTATTTGTAGCATTCTCTTAATATTTCTTGGGGCTTGCTACCCACGAATAATTCTAAGCTTGATTATCTAAAAAATACAGTAACCCAGTGTGATACTGCAAAAATAAGTCTTTTGTCTGGTTCTAGTTGCCAAAAAAACACCCTCTAAATAATTCTTTGATGTAGTCACAAGCGCGGAGGCTTATTTTTCCAATGTCATAACTGGATAACTGTATTTTTTTTAGATAATCGATAAGTTTGGAAAAATGATTTAGGTGATAGTGAAATCCAAGAAAGAAAAATAAACTAATATGGGTATTATGGGGTATTAAAGAGATATCCAAGTAATGTCCCATTATAGACGTCCTTCGGATGTTCCGTATGGACGTCCGAATATGGTTCAAAGTTATGACATTTGGGCATCCCAAGGACGTCCATAAGATGTCCTTTGGACTAAAAAAGGATGTCCATGGGACGTCCTGAATTATCTATAATGTCTGCTGAGGACGTCCATCGGATGTCCATAGGACTACGTTGTGCTATTAAGGCTATTAAAATATTGTCTTAAATCCTCATCTGTTACTCGGGTTTAGTTCAAATCGTTTTTTATGTAAGTTGTGATTGACTTGTGATTAATGAATTTTATTTTCATGAAATTATAAAACAATATATATATACATATATATATATATATATATATATATATATATATATATATATATATATATATATATATATATATATATATATATATATATATATATATATATATATATATATATATATATATATGTATATAAACATTTGAATATACTAGTGCCTAATAAAAACATATTACGTATCATTTCACCACGCATTTTTTATGATGCTACCTACAATATACAAGATGATTAACATAAAATAAAAATCTATTATGGATTGGAGTATTTGTCATATTCAAATGGCTCCACGTCTGAAAACGATCCCAACAAAGGAACCTGCCGCTACAACAAAACAAACTCGACTCAAATCTACGAATCAATAAATCAAATAATCGAACAAATGTTTTAAAATAAAAATAAATACAGAAGAAAAGAGCGTCGAAAGGCAGCGCCTACATCGAGTCTGGTTTTTAATTGTTATGGATCAGTAATTAAACAAATAAATTACTAAACGGTCTCTTTGGTCGTTATTAATGATCCCACAACAGTTGCTAGCTTTACGAACGTGGTTATTATGTAATTATCAGTTAGAGTTAATCTCGGGTTAAGCAAACCTTTCAGGATCGCCAACAAATTACTCCACAGAACACTCCTCTCGACTGACCGACTCTCAGTTATTTGCCTCTTTTTATAAATTACTCACTAATTCCCCACAAGCATCTTATGAAAACATTCAACTAAATATACATTTATTTTTTCATAATTTCTTCCGACCAAATAGGTTTTTAAGTATCTGACTTAGAATTTTTTTGTTCTCGGTAGTTAGGCGGCTATGATATGTTGCCTCATGAAGTCATATATATCATATTTGTGTTGAAAGACCCTGGCACATTCTCGTAACACATTTTTTTTATTCCATTTAGAATGTTTAATACATTAAAATAATGATATACCTTTTAAACTTCAAGCATGTTAAATGCCATGGTTCACTACAATATTTTTTATTTAGCGAAAGTATTTTTCAAAATGGCAAAAAGTATTTACATTTCCGCAAATATTTTACGATGATTCTATGGTTTGTTTCTTATTGAGAAAGAGTAATAAAAGCTCATTAAAGACGGGCGACCATTGCGATAGAAACGAAACTAGGAGAAATTAAGCGAAAATAACGAAAGGTAAACTAAACTACGCAGGAGCGACTACTGGGAATTATGATTTATTTTTTTAAACAGGTTAGTAGTTAAGTCGTAATTTTAATGTCTTGAGAAGTTGACGTGCACAAATCTTTAGTGACAAATGAGTTCTGCATACAGAACTGATGTTTAGGGCTGTCAAAAATGTTCCGTGGGACAGTGGCGTACACGAAATTAACTAAAACGAGAAACAATAAACTGTTACAATTTCTAACAAAGTATGTAAAACTTACCCTCTTAACTAGCTTGCTTATCACAAACTGGAAAAGATGTGTAGCCATTTTGCAGCATCAGGTATGTTTCTATATGGTTGTCTCCATGAGTGATGTTCGCTTTGGTGAACATATATTCTTATATTTTGAAAACGACCGTTCGACATCTACTGATGTAATACACGCATACCTAAAATAGTCTTTGAACGCACTTAACCGATCAGGGGCTGCACCATCACATATTTGCCTTAATTCGGTAAAATCGGGGTCTTTATTTAACACACTTGCGATATTTTCTTTAACGCGCTCATTTGTTGCGTCACCTATAGCGTGTAGCAGTAGATTTACTTCGTCCACTATTTGCAGTGACTCCGCTCACGGCAACGCACTGTTTTTTAATTTTTTTTATGTTTTCAGGTAATGGTTTATAGTTCTTCGTAATATTTTTTAAAGCTGTTTCAACGGAAATATCTTCGAATTTTGTCCTGTTTTCCTTAATAGCTGCAGCCTCTTCTGGATTGAATTGTAGTATCACAGCTTTTATTTGTTGGAAATATTCAGCATAATAAAAAGCTGCCTGCAACCATGTTCCCCAACGTGTAGGAATCGGCTATTATGGTTCAGGAATACCGGGACACTTGCTATGAAATGCACGGAGATGTTTAGGAGATTTAAGAAACACTTTTTTGTACTTGCTATTAATGCATCCACCTCTGGAAAACCTTTTCGAGTAGTTTCTGCTACAAGATGTAAGGCATGCACTTTACACGTAATATATATAAACGTACAACCTTGTTCTTGCAAAGAATGACCTAACGAACGCATTGTCACGGCGCCATCAGTCACAAACATCAACACTTGACTTTTTGACAGTTCAAATTTTTCTAACGTCTTCAGCAACACCCTGGTAATTGTTTCGCTAGTACACTGACTTAGTCTTTTGCTAGCTAGTAATAGTGGAACTGTCGGTTTAAGAGGATCCAGTATTCGTATTATAACATTTAAAATAGATTTTTTTTTACAATCGGTTGTCTCATCAACAGATAACCACAGCCGTGTATTTTTTAATTCACATTTCATCTTATTTACCATGTCTACGTGTACAGTTGGTAGATACTTACATAACGTTGTGCGACTTGGTAACTTTACCTGGGCATTGTATTTATTCCAGAATTCTCGAAATGGTCCAATTCTATGGCCATCTCGGTCTCCAGACCTGATCATAACAGATTATTTTTTGAGGGAGTGTGAAACAAATTGTGTACAGTTCTCAAAGAATATCTCTCGACGTAGAGATTTGAAAGAATCATGTAAAATTTGCAATAAATTCAGTCTCACTAGAGAACATAAGAGCACGTGTCAGAGAATTACGAAGGCGTATTGAGTTATATGCAGAATTCGGTGGGGCTTTGTTTTAGTAAAAAATAAGTGCTATAATATTTCTTGTATTTAATGATAAATTCATTGGTTTTATAAACTGACGTACCTATTTTATACGCAAAGCCTTTTTTTTTTTTAAATAAATACAAATTAGGCCGAGTATTTTGAAATTTTACAAAAGGGCCTAAGTTTCTATTCTCAACAAAATTTCTTAATAACATTTTCTTATATCTCATAAAGACGCACTTTACCTGAAAAAAAAATGAAACTTAATTGACAAAGCTTACTTGATTTTGAAAAAGTGAAATTATGCTGAAAGTAGTTTTGACTGAAGCAGGGCTTATTCCCTGAAAACGAAAATCGAACTTGAAAATTTTTGGTCCATTACAACTATTGTTTCGTCAATCCGTATCCACACTGTAGTAATTTTGAAAGGATTTTAAGTAGTACCCCAACATTTTCAGGGATTTCAGGGATTATACTATTGCGGTCCTTATATAAATAAACTAGACCGACATAGCCAAGTTGATGTTATATACACCGATTTCACTAAAGCATTCGATCGACTTGACCACGGAATTCTATTGAACAAATTGGATACTTTTGGACTATCTAACCCTCTTCTGCATCTTTTCTCTTCATATTTGAAAAACAGATATCAGTTTGTTCAGTACCGTGGTTACAGGTCGAAGAAGTTTTTGCAGTTATCTGGGGTACCACAAGGTTCGACCCTTGGACGTCTCCTTTTTATCATGTTTATTAATGATATTGTGTCAGACCTATGTGTACATTATCTGATTTATGCAGATGATCTTAAGCTACTGTGTGAAGTGAATTCTTACGAAGAGTGTGAACTGTTGCAAGTTGCACTGAATAAAATAAATTCGTGGTGTACACATAACAATTTACCACTAAATGCTTCCAAATGTAATGTTATGTCATTTACAGGAAAATAAAATCCTGTTGATTTTGATTATAAATTGGACGGTGCATCACTTAATAGGCCTGATTGTATAAAAGATCTTGGAGTAACTTTCGATCCTAAACTAACATTCTTAAAACATATTGAAGTTGCCACTTCATCTGCAATTAAATGTTTACGTTTTGTCATTAGAAACTCGAAAGGGTTTTCTAATATGTTTACACTTCGATTGTTAAATACATCCTTCGTTAGATCGAAATTAGAATATGCATCGATAGTCTGGAACCCAATCTATGTTACTCATGTATCGACGCTTGAAAGAATGCAAAGACGATTTATGAAATCTGCAATATATATATTAGATGGCATATATCCGCCAAGAGGGTTTCCTCATAATTTGTTATTAACACGGTTTGACATCATAGAATTGTCAAAACGGAGATCTGTACATCTAATTATATTTTTATATAAAATTGTTAATAATATTTTTGACTATCCAGATATACTAAGACATATCAATATACGGGTGCCCAGGATTTCAGCGCGGCACAACAATGTTTTTAATCTTCCTACAGCTAATACCAATATTCTCAAAGCATCTCCTCTTTATCAAATGATCTCTAATTATTGCATCGTGGAGGATAGAGTTGATATATTCTTTTGTACTATTAGGCAGCTAAAAATTGTTTACAGCTAGTCATTTACTATTATAATAAATTGTATATATAATATGTGTTTATATATGTATGTATGTGTGTATGTATGTGTATATATGTATATGTGTGGGTATGTATGTATGTATGTATGGATGTATGTATGTATGGATGTATGTATGTATGTGCGTATATGTGTGTGTAAATGGGTTTATGTGTGTGTATGTGCATGTGTATGTGTATGTGTATGTATATGTGTGCATACATGTTTGTATAAGCGTATGTGCTTATTTTTGTTTATACCATTCTTATTACCATCTTTCTTTTTCATTTTCATTTTATTTTTGTATTGCTATTTTTATTATTATCATATTTCTTTTCATTGTTACCGTTAATTCAAGTTATCTCCGTATCCTGTAATTGGGCTTTTGCCTGTTGGATATGTATTAAATAAATAAATAAATAAATAAATAAATAAATAAATAAATAAATAAATAAATAAATAACTAAATAAATAAATAAATAAATAACATAAGTTTACAAAAGTGGTCTAGCAGGTAACAGGTTGAAATAGGCGTGCGATTGAAAACTACAGATAAAATAGTAATAAATAAAAAGCAATTTTTTTTCTTAAATTCAGACCCTAAGCTCATCTTGTACGATTTAGGATTAAAAAATAAATCAACTTGTATAAAAAAATTGATAAAAATAGGGACATTTCTCTACTTAAAATTTCTTCGATTGTAAAGTTTATTTATATTTACCGAACGTTTCAGTATATCTTTTATAATTTGATTATGAAAAACTTTTCTATTTAAGCTAATCATTTCATCGAAAATGGAAAGTAATAAAAATTCTGTGATTTAACTTACTACATACATATAAATAAAGTTTTATGAATTAAATATTCATCAGCTAATAAAATTATGCCTTTGAGTTTTTGTTAACAAAATACCAAACTTCAGAAAACATGGAAATAATTGGATGTTATTAAACAATTAGTTACGACGAAAGTTTAGGTGATGATTAATAGGAACATAATTTTTGAATTATAGTTATTGCCAGCTGCTTAGTGACATATTATTTATGGATTTTGTGAATTCTCGACGATGACGTTTTATACTTTATTATTTATTAAACGCCAACATTTATGCAAATAAATTTTTTTATCAAAATACACAGTCGGTGAAAATGGCTGAATTGCTGAAACAATCAAATTTGTCAAAAATTATTGCATTTGTTTGAACATGAGAATTTGATTAATGATAATTCCATTGAGGCAGTGTCGTAGAATGATCAATATTTTGCGTCCTATTTCCATTTCTGCACTTAAACTGCAATGGATAGACAAAAAAATGTAAAGACAAAGATAACTATGAATTTTAAATTTTAAAAGACCATTCTAAGTAGATTTAATACACAGTAAACAGGGTATCTCTAAAGTACTGCCAAAATACTGGAATGTTTGAGGTCTAAAATGACCCTTTTTTGTATCCGCAAATATCTTATCGTCGATTAATGCCAATCCTACAAACGTCTCACTTAAATAACTCTGATAGCAGTAAAAATCAATGATAGCGATAACAGCTATGGAGACCTACTCGTTGATTTGTTTATAACCTTTATCCAGGCTGTTTCATCCGGATTAGTCTAAAATAATATGGTTAGGTGTACCCATCAACAGATGTTAAGACATACAAAATGGAGGGCAATGGAACAAAAATTATGTACGTGAGGGATTCCCATGAATATGCCATCTATGTGACACTAGACCATCCCAAAAATGCACTGCGCTACACCCTAATACGTGACGGAATTAATAACAGACGTACATTTTTGTTCACTACTGTGTAGTAAATGATTATTGTCACAATACTTCTATGGAGTAAAGGCTGCCATATTCGCACTGCCATAACTCAATAATTATCAGCTACAAGGCTCGAAATATCCCAAGCAGCACGTTTAGTGGTCTCTACCATCAGTAGAACTATGAAGGTTTCTGTAACTAACAACTGTTACGTATTGGGAACGATCTGTTTACCAAACATTCACCAAAATGGGGAATAGTTATTATGTCGCAATTACTATTCCAGAACTTTCCCTGTTACTTGGTGACAACTAGGTTATTATATAAACGGAACGTAAACAAGTAGTAGAAATGACTAACTTTTGGAACAGTCCTTTAGTGATACGAGAGCAAACTATATTTTACTCTTTCTCTTGTTCGAATAGCAAAATATATTGTATTGCAATCGGACCTACTGATTGTGAGTTTGAAGTCAATAAGTATGTCCAAGTTAAAACGATTGAATGAAATATGTGTAGATAATAAACCATCGCCTTGTGTGGAAATTAAAACGACTACTTGTTTTCTGTAACATGTTTACATGATACTTCGATAAAAAAGACGCGCTCTCTAGAAAACTGTTTTTTTCGAAAAAAAAAATTTTTTTTTCAAAAATTATGTGAACATTCGAAAATGAAAAATTTTTGTTGGAAAATATTTTTTTTGTATACCGGATGACAATTTGAAAACTTGCAGCCGTTATACATCCGAAAGTAATGAGAATATCAAAAATCGCCCAGAACTGTTTCGGTGATATGAGGGGGGGAACTCGAATATTGTAATAAGTGACGCACCACCACCCACCCCTCAACTCAAGCTACCTTAACTCAAAAATCTTAAAAGGCAACCTCCTGCTTGTAATACCTAATTGAAAAGCAATTGAATAGTGCTTTCCAACGATACCAAAGAAAGTTTAGTTTGGTCTAGTAGTTTTCATTCAATTCATGAATAAGTGACTTGGACTTATATTTTTTTAAATTTAATCTACTTTATAACAACTGTTCAAAATGATTTCCGTTATTTTCCAAACAATAATACAGTCTATTTTGAAATTCCTGTCGAACTTTTCAAATACCTCTCTGGGGGGTAGACCGGCATTCTTGAATAATTATGTGTCGTAGTGCCTTAATTAATTGAGGTTTGGTTTTATAAACAGCTGACTTTAGGTAGCCCTATAGAAAGAAGTCCAGAGGAGTTAGGTCTGGTGATCTTGGAGGTCATTCTATTGGCTTTATACTACCACTCTATTTATGATCGTGCAAACGCTGCCTAACTGGGAGTACGTAATGAGGAGGTGCTCCGTATTGTTGAAAATGCAGCAAATTCTCAGTTAGTGCAAGATCCCCGTGAGCGTATTTCTGGTTTTCCAGCTCATGTACTGTTATTGGTTCGACGGTTCCTTCCAGCATCTCAGCATAAATATTGCCATTTAAATTCCCATCAATGAATAATGGGGCCGATGATGGCATCCCCTAATATACCTTCCCACACATTTGTTTTCTCAGGATACTGCTCTTCTCTGAAAACGTGCGTATTTTCATCACTCCAATAACGGCAGTTATGTTTATTAACTCACCCATTCAAATAGAAGGAACATTCATCACTAGTTGCCATTTGACCTAATTCGGATGAGCACCCTGTATATCTTTCAGAAGGACGTTCAATTTTTAAAACTAATGAAGAGCAATAATGCTTCAAACTCACTTATGGTCGCAGAACAAGTACAATTTAAATTTAAACTTTCTCCTACAGCGCTATAGAAATTCTGTCTATTTAATAATATTCATGACTTTTTTTAATTCATAGTCCGTCCTCCAGAGGCTTCAAAAAGTATAACTGGTATACTTACATGAGTTTTGATGGCGACACTATATAGATATTAATGTTTAATAGTCCCCACAATTTAAAAAGTTTCCTGAGCAAAATGAAAATGGTCGGTAATACATAAATCTGGACTGATAGTTGGCTGGAGCGCGCAATGGTAAGCGTGAGTAGGTATCTATCTACCTTAGCTGCGGGTTCGAATTTCGCCACCGGCACTGGCAATGTCGGTGGGAATGGTCGTATGTCCACGTTTTTCTAAGTGTAACCATCTTCTAGACAGCTTTGACTTTGGATATGGGGGTTGTTTAATTTATGTGGTGTTTATTATTATTATTACTGTTTTATTAACATCACGGAAAAGAATTTCGTATATCGAGATAATTTAGTTTTATCATCCACTTGAATTACACTGACGATGTAACCAATTAAAATAATTTTACCAGTTTTCTTTCTTCCCTCTTATGACAACTTAATGTAAAACAAAGCAATACCTACATCACTTTTGCTAACAATTATTATTTTGTATAGGGATAAACAGACTACAATTTTTCAAACTCACAAGGGGAATGTGAGAAATCATTCCACTTAAATCTACACTTAATTATAACTAAGAATTATACGTTCAAAACGCCACACTGATTTATGCTAGGAAAGAAAGTTTGGTCCAGAGCTTAGTATTTGTTTTGAAATATTAAATCATCACATCACCTTTCCCGTTCGAATTTTCGATAATTATATTGAATGTAAATACAAAGTATGAATTATTACCGAGATACCTCCGCTACAATATGGAATTTATTAGAGAACAGCCAAAAATAAACAAACCAAACGGCATTCCTTCCACCAATATTGATATTAATATTTCTTCAATTATACTTTACCAGCGATTTATCATTTCTCGCAGCGACAGGCAGGCCATTACAGACTTTTGCGCAATGTTAAAATAATTAATATCTGTAGTTTAAAGCTGAATGAGACTAATAGTTATTAAGTATATTGTTGGGCTAATCTAGCCTTTCGAGTCATGGTAGCCTGTTTATAATAATAGTTGAATGAGGCGCACCGGGGGGCGACACTTACACTGTCTCAGGCAGACCTAACGAGATATCATCTAGGATGGCCGAGGAATTTTGACGTTTGTTATTATGATGGAACATGCCCATATTCGATATAATCAGTGTAAAGTTTTATAAAATACTTTGGAATAAGTCTGGTCTTTTCAGATGTCTTATTTGTTCACCTTTTATGTCATTGTTTTTAAATGTGCCCCGTTTAACTTATCTTAAACGTCCAATCCGAGCCTCGAGGAGTGTCGAGAATACTAATAGAATCTGAATGAGACATCTTTTTAAATAATAAACTTAATATCTCGCACAGCTGATGAAGTTATAGCGTTCTTCTTTTCTTGCATCTACACTTCTTGCTTGAAAGAAAGACGAGTTATATTTTAGTTCGGTACTTGTTCACCTTTCATATTAAAGCCTAATAATATTCTATGGAATACTGAAGTAAATAAATTAAACAGAAGATTATTTCTTTGTGAACTTAAACTTATTCTTTAGGAGTGAAAATTACTTGTGTTTGTCCAACGTTCCAGGGCATCCAATGTATTGTAATCAAAAACATTAGGAAATTCACTCTTAAATTCTTGTCTTCTATTTCTATGAAATATACTTCGCCCACTGAGAAAGTACGACTCAAGCATGAAAGTTTGGTGATCTTGAGAAAATATGATAAAATTCACACTTCTGACATGGACAGTGGCAGTGGCGGTTTAATAATATGTCAAATTTGGAAATTAAATTTTGATTAACAAAAATGACAAATTCAAAATGCCCCTTTCTTCGTTTCATTTTAAGTGATGTGGCTTAAAGGGGGTGCCGAAAAATCGATAACGACTGATATGGTAATTTGCGTCTTATACGCAAAGGCGTATTATGCTCTCAAATTGAATAATGACTTTTAGCCAGTTAGTGGATTTTCCATCAATTTGAATTAATAAAATGTTTGAGCTGAGTTTTTGATGTAATCTACATGGGTTCAATGTCGTTACAAAGTTGGCGTAATTTCCTGATTGGGATGTATTTTGTTGAGTTACTTATGAGGCGCAGGAATTTATTTCCCACGATCTGCACTTTGTGAAACGCCATCGCGCACGCAGAACCTCAAACCGGTGTAGCATATGTTAGGGCTGGTATCACTATATTGGTGTATTCCTGGAGTGGGTTGGAACCTTTGATGTGAAGATAACACTGACGTAGTTTTCCACGAAACACCAAAACACTATATACTGCACTCGACACGAGTTTCGCCAACTAAGCTGGTATCATCTGGAGATGATTAAACCTAACCTTATGCTAACAATGCTTCCTACTTATACCTGAACTATTGTCACGGTTCGGTGGACCTCGGTCACTATTCATATTATTTTGACACTGCGATTTCCTGGCTTTCAAATGCATCCAGGTGTTTAGTATTATTTACATTCCTAATTAATTTTAAATTGTTAATACCTATTTTATGGTTGTTTTCAAATGCATGTTGGGCAACACTAGACTTATCTCTTCTACTGTATTTGATATGGGCCATATGCTCTTTAAATCTAGTTTGAATTGATCGTCTAGATTGTCCAACATACTTTTGATTACAGTCCTTACATCTAATTTCGTAAATCCCCGACTCTTAGGCTATCCAAAAGACAAAATTGAAATAAACGAAAAGTTGTGATAGTTTATTTTCTGATGAATGAGCCACTGTCATACCTATATCTTTAAAAATCTTACAAATACCACGGGTGAGTCAAGGATCGAATGAAATAGATACAAATTATCGGATTTTCTCTTTCATTTTGAAAGGTCGAGGAATCATTTCATAATTATTTTATCAATTATATTTACAGAAACTTAATAGACGATGGACTGGAAAAATAATTTGTGTTTAGCACAATGGTGAGAGTCCTTAGGGATATATCTTAGAATATGGTAACTTTTCTGTATATGTTAAAATCTAACTTATTTTCAGCATTTCTAATTATTATTACATCTAAAAATGGTAGTTGTCCAGAGTTTTCAATTTCATATGTGAATTTAACTGACGCGAAACGATTATTTAATTTAGAAACAAAGTTGTCAATATCAGCGACTTTTGTATCAAGCACTGCAAAAATATCATCCACATACCTAAGCCATACTCGAATACTTCTTTTGCTTCTGTCTTGAAAAAGAAGAATTCAAGTATTTCTCCAAGGTTTGGCTTAGGTATGTGGATGATATTTTTGCAGTATTTTATATAAAAGTCACTTGTTTGTAAACAAATACATTTCCGGATAAGTGGAAACTCAAAAATTTGCCCAATTCACCAAAAACGCAGTAAATCTGACATACAAAACTATCGCGCTATAACAATTATACATAATTTTGGTGAGGTATTTGAAATTGTCTTTCATAACACGCTTTATCAGCAAGTCCATCGAAGCATCTGTATCAATCAACATGGGTGTGTCTCACAACGTTCCACAACTACGAACCTAATTTGTATAACACAGTACTTCGCGGAAATCATAGATGGTGGTGAACAGGTCGATGCCATTTATATGGATTTTTCTAAAGCATTCGACAGAATAGACCACGGTATTTTATTAAAAAAAATATATATTCCTTCGGCTTCAACTTAGAATTAATTTATTTTTTTTGAATCTTATCTTCGTAACAGAAAACAATTTGTACAATATCAGGATCATAGATAGATATATGGAATTTATATCTCAATCAGACGATCCACAGGGTTCGGTATTGGGCCACTTATTTTTTATCATATTCATAAATGATATCGTACTTAACTTCCAATGTCCATCTCTTTTATATGCTGATGACTTGAAGTATATCCGACTGTAATAAATTATAAGCAGATTTAAACACACTCATTAACTGGTGCAGCAAATATAGATTGTCTCTAAATATCAGTAAATGCAATATGGTTTCGTTTACGAGAAAGTTAAACAGGTTACAATTCGATTACGATATTAACGGTAGTACACTGGAATGTTGCGACAATTTTGAAGATCTAGGTGTCACTTTTGATTCCCGTCTTTTAGGGAGCATACAAATAATATTTTATCGTCATCCTTTAAAATGCTTGGTTTTAATCATCTCCTGATAATGTCAACTTGGTTGGCGAAATGCACGTCGAGTGCAGTATATGGTGTTTTAGTGCTTCATACGTCAGTGTTATAGTGGTGAATATATATTTTATTTGTCCTATTTAGTCAGCCATTCCTCGCCATGAGTGGGTAGAGATACCTCTACAAGGAATAAACTTTTCGTATGGTCTCGTTAATGTGCCTTCGAAATGTTAGCCGTTTATCGAAAGCGACCCCTAAATATTACTTTCATCTGTTTGTGGGATTCCCTGATCGAAATGAGCGTTATTATTTTATTCTTAGTAAAATATTTTGTAAACACTATCGCTTTTGACTTTTCGATGTTCACCTACACTGTCCATAGACTATAGTACTTGGACACATGCGTGCTTTCAGCAACTGACCAGTCGCCTGGGCATGGTGGCGGCGACAGTTTAATGGCCGTATCGTCAGCGTACATAGTCAGCTTGGTGTTTGTGAGTACCAGAAAGTCAGATAGATTGTATAATTTAGATGCGAGTACGGACCCCTGCGGGACGCCAGCTCGTATTTTCCGTGGTGTTGATAGTGTATTGATCGGTCTCACTGGCAGCATTCTGCCGTGTAGATAGGAGTGAACGAGTTTGATTAGAATTCCAGGAGTCGTGAAGTTTTTAAATGATATCCGTTAGCCAGACAGTATCGAAACCTTTCTCAATATCTAAGAGTACCATATCAGTCGTTGTATTGCATCTTGACATCATTGACAATCCGCTACACTTTACCGATTTTCAAACAACAACTTTAGACCACGCTCCTACCACAAAATGGGAATATATGCCCACGCAATATATAAAGGGTTACCAAAATTCTCACCGTTTTCTTATTTTTTTTTTTTTATTCGTTGTCGGAATTCCCCACAAAATTTATTCTAAATCATAAACCAACCATCGGTAAATTGCGGCACATTAGGTGTTATAATACATGAAATTATCAAATACCCAAATATATGTGGAGTTTTTTTTAGATGCGAGCTTTTTACTGCAGCAGCTTGGCTCGCCGCACAGTGGACGGAAACGCCAAAAAGCTGGCCAAAATTAAAAAAATGAAGATTTTTTTTTTGAAATGGAAAAGTTTTAAATCGTTGTAGTGGTACCCCTAGCATTAGAAACGACCGTTAATACCGGTCCGGGTTCACTACCTGAGCGAGGAAATTACTTATTGTGCAACCGTGCAGCGCGTCACTTTGGCAGCTCGCAACGCTTCAAAAATCGATAAATTTTGTCTGCAGCGTAAAAATTCTCAAAGTGCAGTTTTCTGTGTCATAAAAGTGGATTCTGCATCAGAAAGTAAGTACAATTAAAATATCTCAATATCAGATCAGTTTCTTTATATGGTAATTAGTAAATAATTATCGAAGTGGAGTGCATTTTTGTACATGCAACGATTCATAAACTCCACAAAAAAAGGCCATAAGTTACGCGGTTGGTGATGGTTGGTCTTGAAACTTATTGGAATGTGTTCAATGAACATTTTTTCGAAAGTGTATAAAAAATTAGCTGCATCTTTTTTGCATCTTTGCGAGATATTGACAAAATTGTGCGCGAATGCACGGATGCATGCACATTTGTGCACCATAAAGTGGGCTCCTTTTGAATGCGTTCTCATGAAATGAGAACGTCATGCATTCTCAACTCATGTGTTCAAAGTCATTACACATTTTTGTTCCGTTCCCCAGATCCTAATTTTCCAGAAACAAATGAAACACATGAATTCGCTTCAATTCAATAATATTTTTTGAACTATGTATATATTTTTGACCGAACTTTTTTTGAAATTCTATATGGGATTCGTCATCAGCGACCCAAAAAAACTGTATACAAAGTTTTGTAAAAATGCAGCGATAATTGGCGATTTTTGGTATGTTTTGGGGGGATTTCATGGCCGCCATTTTGTTTTTTTCAAAATTCAACTTCGGATTCTTGATCATCGACACAAAAAACCCCTGTATGCACAATTTCAGTAAAATAGCTCAATGCCTTTATATTTTGGCCAGCTTTTCGGCTCTTCCGTCCACTGTGCGCCGTAGCATAATCAGAATTCTAAATTTTTATACACACTTTATATATTTTATTTTTCTGCATTGTTTTAAAGTTTTTTTTATCAACGGCGTATGGTTGTGCATAAGTTGTTGATTCTTTGGTTCTTGTTAAAATTATACAATTTAAAATGTTTTCTTTTAAGAGTTGTATTTTTATAAATGATTTTTCAGTTCTAAATGCGGACCGGCCCAGCTACGCCTGACTCAACAATTGCCCCGTCGCCTTCATACGCGGGGATGCTGGGTCGGCAACGGACCGGGTGTCCGGTGAGAGCAATATACAATGATTTTTTTATTTTAATTTAAATAAAATTGTTTTGTTGTTGTTGTTGTTGTGCTATGTCCCTTCTGGAAACCGAACTTTAAATTGTCGTTCATATTAAGATCGTCCTGAGCAGTGTTGAGTCGATTCAGGATGAAAATATCTAGATGACTGTCAATAATTATCCTCACAATATCCTGGAAGGTCCTGGCGGTTGGTCAATAAGTAGTGTAGTGCTGCGTTACGCCTAACCAGATAAAGATATTGCAAATTTATTTATTATGATGACTCTCCATTTTTATAAATAATAACACATAAAAATGTGAATTTATAAAAACAAAACTTTATCGTAAATACATAATTTTGTGTTATTTATTTTTACCTATGGTAGCATAGCACCTCAAGGGAGACACCTGGGCAGCCGCCCCTTCTGTAACGAATAAATTCATTTAAGTATGATCAGAAAAGCCTAAATCAAATTAATTAATACGCTAACCGCAACTCATTAATTGCAATTAGACAAACAACGATAAGGGAGTGGCTAAAAGAGCACACCATATATGTCTAACACCTATCTGTATATTTTACTTCTGTAAGTCCATAATTTTAACAAACGCGCCTTACTGTAAATAAAGCAGAAAGTGCTACGTTACAAGACACAAAATCAGGTCTATAAATTTCAAAAAGTCATATCATTTAATTTCGCAACGGCGCATTTAGCTTTTGAAAGTACCTTTATTCCACAAGCGCATATAAAAATAAATGAGCGTAGACAATAATGGAAGTTGAAATACAGGTTATCAAATATTTGCACATAGTTTGTGTCAATTGTCAGAAACAAACGACCGTAGCTTATCTGATCGAAGATGGCAAGCTCGACGATCTTCGCTAATTCTGCTACGAGTCAGCGCTCCAGTGGAATTATTCATTATCGCAGTTCTTATTTTATTTAATACTAATTTATTGTGAACAATGAACACGATTTATCGACAAAAATTGATGTATGGCATTTATTTATTGGGACAAACAAGGAGTAAAACTTGTATACTAGTACATAATTAGGGCAGAACCACTTATGGGAAAAATTAAAGTTTGCCCACTATAATTAATTACTGAAGATTTAAAATAATTTCTTCCAAGTGATTTCATACACTTTCGAGTGTCCTCTTTCAAAATAAGTATAACAAATAACTAGAAAATTTGAATTTTCGAACATTATTAATATTTTCTTAATTACTTTTGGCCATTTGTTCCCCATTTTTGGTCACGAATTTGACCTACTTATGGTTAGTAGGGTTACAGATTAGATGTAAAAACAACATAGTTTTCTGTAAGTATATTTATAATAAAGTTCAAAGAATAATTATATATATATATATATATATATATATATATATATATATATATATATATATATATATATATATATATATATATATATATATATATATATATATATATATATATATATATATATATATATATATATATATATATATATATATATATATATATATATATATATATATATATATATATATATTATAACTAATATTTTTCATATACATCAATGAAACCTGAGATCGATCTTCTCCCGTCTTGTCCCAAATTGGGTTTGGTAAGCTGGACTATTATATTTTTCCTGCTAATAGGGATGTGCGATACACTGAAAAGTACCGATATCGTGTATCGTATCATATTGATTATAAATTACCGGTTGGGTACAATATCGGACTGAAAAATGCCGACACATCGGTTCACATCCGACATGGCAATTCATGAGAGATTATTTAAAATTTTCTTTATAGCCAACAATATAAAATCTTGCCACCAATATGAAAATATTAATAAAAATTAAAATGTAGAAACAAAACAACACTCACTCTAAACTCTTATAACAAAAATGAACGTACATATATTTATTACATACAAACACTACTTGTTCTACTTTAGGTGGTACGGCCACATGCCATGAGCATCCAATAAATTTCACTGAAATACTTGTCGATACCTGATGAGGTAAAAATGTACCATATCATATCGTACCGTAAACTTTAATACCGGTTAAAAATATCGAGGATCGGAAAGAAAAATACTGGTACCAGAAGATATTGTACCGTATTGCGTATCCCAACTTATTAATGATTAACATGTTTTCTATTTAATCAAAGCCTGTGTTCTGATTGTCCAAACTCTTTAGGTATTTAATCTGGTGTTCGTTGGATAAAATTTTTAAAACAAATGCCACAGATTTATAAGTCCCATTTGTGCTGATATTGTTATGTCAGAATTATAAGAAACTTGTATTAAAAAACTAACTTTTAATATACCTTTCTTCAAAAGTTATGTTGATTATATAATGACTGCTGTACCTAATAACAATATTTAAGAAATTTTAACAGTTTTTCATCATTTCCATAGCAAGATTTCTGAGAAAAAAATTGCACTTAATTCAACAATATCTAACCAAAACCATCTATCTAACCAAAAATAATTACCCTTTAAATTTAGTGAAAAAAATATTAAAATAAAAACACTGCACAATCATTAAAGAAACAAGATGTACAAACAAAAAAATATTACAAAATATCATAACCTTTCAGAGAAGTTATTTAATTCTTTTTGTAATGACTTCACACATATTTCATTAAAAAGTAAAAACACAAACAAGAAATTAGTTTTTACTAAAATCAATGCCAAAAAACCAAAATATCTAGAATCTGATTTTATTTATAAAATTCCTGGCGGCAATTGTACTAAGGTATATTAGGTCAAACCAGTAGATATCTAAAAACACGAGTGGACGAACATAAAAATGATCAAAAGAATATACAAAAAAAAGTAATCCTACTACCTTAGCGGAACATAGCCTAAACAATCTCCTTCAATTCATTTTGAAAGATACGAAGATTATAGACAAACAAACAATTTAAAAACAACGGTTACTAAATGAGATGATATGCATAAAAAAAGACAATAATAGTGTAAATAAAAGATCAGACATTGAAAATCTTAACACAGCGTATTTTAATTTAATTGATAAAATAAAAAATGTATATGATACATTTTTACTGTTTCGGTGTTTCTTGCTACAATGATAAGATATGTATGATTGTTCAAACTGTTTGTTATATAATACAGAGATTCTACTTTAAATGTGAGTACCTTATACCTCTTGTAATTGTTTATTTTAATTTAATCATTTGTGAGTCTATCATTTTTGTGTTTTATATATAAATTTTTATGTTTTTATAATAATTAAAAAAAATCACATTTTATGATTCTTTAAATTCTTTTAAATATCAACTTTTAGTTATTTTACAGCAGTGTTTGTTTGTTTTAGAAAATATGTTAAATTTTCAAATTTACGTTTTTTTTATTATCTTTTGCATACAGAGTCCTGAGGATGATTTAATTAAAAATTGGAACGTCGACTATATTTAAATTGGTTTCTCTATAAAACTTGGCTTATCCCCATTAAACCTAAACATCATATTTCGGTTTTTAAAATTTTAATTTCTAATGTGGTGCACTCCTGAAAACCAATGACATCACTACTACTTCCTGAGTCTTCCCACTCTTCTTCAGAACTTGTGTCTTTAACCACACTTTCAACATTTTGTTTTCAAATTATTTTATTAGGTTTTTTTCTACTAACTCTCTATAGGAAAACCCATTTTTGCGCAGTCGAGTGTCCAGTTAACCAATGTTTTTTAGTTTCTTTTCGAAGAAACGATTTAAAATCGCATTGCCCAGTTGAGTTTCTTAAAGTTGTTCATGGCACATTAAATACAGTGGTATCCCTTGTAACGGCCATTTTTTCTGATATAATATATTAACATTTATGATGTTTCTTTAGGCTTCCTTTTTGAATAATTTTCGGGATCTTTGACTGAAATTAAAGAAACAATAATTGGGATAAATAAATTTAAAAAGATCTGGCCAAAAGTGGATATGGAAGTTCGACTAATGGCCGCCCTATATGGTCATAAGTACAGAGATATTAATTTTTCGTTTCCACTAATGCCCATCCAGTATTTTTATATAAAAAAATTGTTTATCCTTAGCTTACAAGAAAAATACAAATGCAGCACTAATTTACTTACCGTTGTTTCAACATTCAGCAGAATTTTTAACAGAAAAGTTGCTATTCGAGCGTGATGAATCCGTATTATTTCCCTAAGAAAAATATTTTCGCTATTTGTGTCATGAGGTAAGTTTGGTAATTATTTCTAAACTGTGTGTTTCTAAGCTTGTTATAGCCCGAGAGGTCAACCTGTTTGGAGCTTTGGTGTACAAGTATATGGAATTCCGTGGAATTTCATAGAATTTTTTTGGAATTTCTTAGAAGTTTTTGGCATTCCCCAGAAGTTTACAATTATTGTAGTCAAAAATTAGTTATCTATTACGATTTATATCATAGCATCATTTATTTTACATTATCCTTACATTTTTAAATAAAAATAGTTATTTTCATGGTATATATGAACTGAAGACCCAAGTTGCTAAAGGTGTCATGTACCGAAATCATTACTTTGCATAACGACTTAAAAACATTGTTTTAGAATTCTTTTATTTTATTTTATCAAAAAACAACTAATAGTTCAGTAAGCTGAATATTGTACTATTAGTTAGTATTATGGGAATATGGAAAAAAATGTACATGACTCTTATAAATTAGCAAAACTGAAAAGGGTGTTATGATTTCAAACAGGTTTTATTTTAAAATATTAAAAAATAATATGAAACAACTTTATTCTTAAAAGTAATTAGTTTTATTTTATTTTGAGTTTCTTCATTTTGTTCAAAGAGTATTCTTTACTTAGTAATTTCATTTGTTAACGTAAATTGTCCAATTTTTAGCTGCTAGTCCTCCTTTTTTTTCCAAAATCTGTGAGGAGTAATTACTTCCCTCTGATTTTCCCAGATTCATTTCTTTAATCATCCCACCCTCAGAAATGGTGTATATTGAGGCTTTCTTTATACAAATAGTGTCCATACTACTCAATTCTAATCCATTTAATACAGTCTCTTACTTTGTCGTCCAGACTATTCCTTTTTTTATTGAGCATATCCAAAAATGAGTTTGGAATATTGAATTTCATTTTGGTTATTGACAGAGAAGCCAAGTACATCTCTGTGGTTATTGATGATCGACGACGAGGTGGTCGGACACGTGTTGCGTAATAATAAGTTATTGCCTAAAATAGTCATAACAAGCACTAGCATCTCCGGCATGATCAGACACTTTTAATCCTGCACCATAAGTCATGCGTGAGAGAGCGACATCATATATACATAACTATGATTCTGTTTCTGTTTTTTGTATTTTTATAATATGCAGTTAGCAGCGTTTACAAATTTGCTTAAAGCTTATGTATACATATTAACTCTTAGACGTACCGAAGTTTCCTAAATTAAAAATTATTAAAAAAAAAAATTAAAGTCGGCTTTTTCTCAGTGGTTACTGGAGACATTTATGGCCATGAACGTTGAGAAACAGTTGTTAGAATCGATCGATTTTGATTGCATTTTTGATAAGCTGAAAAAAATCATCAAATTTGTTTTCAAAAATGTTGTCATTAAAATATCTTTGAAGTATGTATTTGTATTTCTTTTATTTTTGTGACATAACAATTTATGGAAAGAAATATGCGGCACCTAATAGCCAAGTCCCAACGGACTTTTCCCTTTCCAGTCCATCCCTGCAGCCAGGCAGCATTTAAAGATTTAAGCTCCTGTATGTCTAACATAGCCTGGGAATGTCTACAAACAGTAAATCAACTGTCACGGAACAACAAGAAGACCTTGATGTGGGTTCCAGGGTATGACGGAATAGAAGGAATGGGATTGCTGATAGTATTGCTAGAGAAGTTGCCGGACCAGAATTGTTTTATGGAATATCTAAAAACCACACAATAGACGAAGTCAGAAAATGGGAAAAGGAACATAAATCCTACTACTGGCAGTTAATTCCAAGTCAAAGACAGCTGAAGAAGTTTATAAACTAGTCGCAAAGAAGAGCGAGAGAGCTAGTCGAACTCAGCAAACAGAAGTTAAAGATAATCACAAGCCTTTAAAGAGGTCGTGGCCCATTGAGATAACATCTTAAAAAAAATGGGCAAAGCTGAGAGCGGAAACCGCGGAACGCGAACTTTGCTCATGTAAAGTTGTAATCCGCGAAAGGCTACGATATTTGGTGCAAGTATCTACAACGCCTGCCGAAGTGGATACCATGGCCCCCAGAAAAATTTTATGTTTCTTCAGAAGCCTAGAAATTGATGGGTACACATAGATATAAGTGTTATCACAAAAGATCTTTTTAGGTCATAGTGAAAGGACTTTAATCTAATCTAATATTCTCATACAAACATAATAACAAAAAGACTAAGAAATTACTTATTTTTTTATTATTTTTTAACGTCGGCCTATTTCCACTACTAGAGCCAATCACTGACGCCAGGAGACGAGTTACCCTCAACCAGAAAATGTTGCCGAATGTCTTCTCTATCGAAGAGTTGCAGTTTTTACTTGCCCAGCATCTAATAAACAAGAAATTGACTACTTTACATCCCTCCCCCTCCCTAAGAGATGGATCACCTACACAACACTCGTTTAAGATTGCGTATCTTCTGCGTATATGCTGATATACAAACAGCTAGAAGAAGAGACGAGGTCATATCATTCATTATTGGCGTAAATTTATCAATGTCTACATGGTAGCTTAATAATGGGAATTAATGGCGACCTGATGAAGATCAGGAGACAAGTAATAGAAAAATTGCTACTACTCTGTTATCTACTAGACTGTTTGAAGATTGCTAAACAATATTTCTTTACGGCTTAATAGTGGGATGTATCGCTCTTTTATTGAAGACAACCTTTTGCTGCTGGAAAATGTACCAGAACAAGTGAGAAGCCAAATGTTGTACATGCACAACGGGGATTCAGCACATTTTAGTCTAACTGCCCTTCAACATTTAGATGCTGTGTAGCCCAATCGTTGGATAGATAAAGCAGGACAACAACCTTAGTACCCACGGTCTCCAGAAATGAACCTTCTAGATTATTTTTGTGGGGATACTTTAAGATGTTGGCTTACAACAGCCCGATTGAAAATATTGAAGTTCTGAGGAAACACATAGTTGCAGCATGTGAAACAATCCGGAATACATCAGGGAGTATTGTACAACAAAAAAGCAAAAGGCAATTTTTGTGTAGATTATACCAATTGTAAATATTCTAAACAAAATCCAAATTTGAAGAAACCTGAGGCGTTTGATGTGTTTTTTTTTAAACAAAAGCTGAACTTTGATCAATGCAGACTAGTTTAAAGAATATACAGATGATCTCAAATATGGTCGCTTTTAATGGAGACTATTCAGCAAAATTTGTACTGCTGGGCGCAATGAACGATTTATATCTGCGCTACAAGACTAGCACTACATTAATTTTCCCCTATTCGTTATAACTGTAACTTCAGATCTTTCCTATTACGAACAGAAAAGATATGGAATTGCTTGTATACAAGCATGTTTTTCGGAATAATGTTTTTCGGAATAATGTGCTGTTAAGACCTGTAAACTCGAAATGACAACAATATGTTTCACACTCCTGAAAGTTTTGTGATGTAATGTATCTTTTTTTACTCCTCACCGTATTAAAAATAAGCAATTTTATTTTTAAAAGAATATCATTCTGTAACATTGTGTACAATAAAAGAAGTATTTTTAATAAGATCCGCTTAAACCCAGTATCTGATCCGGACGATATTTCTTTAAATATTTAAATACTGTTATTGTCCCCTGTGATTTATTTACCGGTGATAGTGTTATTATAATCAATTCTTTTGGTAAAATTGTTCAATTCTTAAACCTACACAGTTTAAACATTTTATGTTTTAATTTGTAACGATTAAAGGATTGAGTGAAATAGAAATATAGTTAGGGGGCAATTTGAATTTGGCAGGCTAAAAAAAGAGCTATAACATGTTTTACATGTGTAATTTAGTAATAGTCAACAATACAATTATTTGAAAATATTCTAAAATCATTACGATTGTCGTTGGCATGATTTAAAAGTTGTTTCTGAAAGCTGCTACTAAATCTTCCAACAGTAGTAGTAGTAGTTGGAGAAGGTTGGGGCCTGGTAAATAGGTCACAAACGGGCTACCGTCCCTTCAGTCAGTCACTCTACTTGCCCCTTCTTCAAATCTCCTCGACCTTCTGATGAAGGTTAAGCTGTCGTTGCATGAAAGGCGGCTTACCTCCTATATCGGAATCATCTCGGTGCCAAAAGTTCTTACCTCAGTCGCTCAAATGCCTCACACTACACCAAGAAATGGTAGGAAGGATCTTAATGCCTCAATATCCTTGACAAGTACCTCTTAAGAGTCTATATCAGATGCAAGTGAAATATAGTCTCGATTTTACCACACCCCGCGCAGCCCACGGTGCATATACAGGGTGAGTCTTAAGTGCGTAGTTATATTTAAACCACCGATTCTTGACATCTGTAGAAACCCACTGACACATTTTTTTTCTCTTAATTCCCACGTAAAATTGAGTTATCGACTTTCAAAAAAAATAAGATGAAATTGTTTTGGAACTGCTGATTACTAGAAACATTCCTCATTTTATCTGAAATATTGCATTGACCTTTAGCAGTGTTGCCGCATTTCATATACAATTTACCACCTAGCAGTAAGTTCGTTCCGGGACATAATTTTGAATGAAATAGATAATTACCTACTTATGCGATTAAGTGCTCCATTTGAAATAATTTTTAAACATTTTAAAATATCTTTTAATATAAGAAATGTACAAGTTTGTCTTTTTTCTTGCATCAATTAAACTTTCTTTCAAGTGTTTCGTAAACTAAAACCAAATTTTCCGATAAACAGTAAACATAAAATGCTACTGACAATTTTGATTTCGTTTTTTCAAAATTAATAAAAGAATTATTATTTTTTAACAAGTAGTAGTTACTTACCCTGCGATTATAATAATTTGAAGTAATCCTGTAATTTATTAATAAATAAATCGTATTCTAGCAGTCATATGTTCGGCTGGTTCATTGACCTGATATGTAGGTCAATGGGCGAGTTACACTAACCTATCTTTTAGGTACATTACATTACCAACCAATTTATGATTCAAATTACAGACATCAAGCATATTCCTATGAATTAAGATGGAAAATCTAGTTCACATCAGTAACTAAAAGTCACTAAATAAAAACAACTACGTAACTTTATTTGTAAACAAAATCCAAGCTTTGACAAGAACTATTCTAATAACAAAAAGCACTATTAGGTACTGTTAAAATATCGCAGAACTGAAATAAAAAAAAGCACAAAGAGAACAACACGCACTTAAATCGAAACTAAACTTATTCTCGATTTACCTAATACTTAATGTCAATGACGCTAAAGACGTTTACGTAAATTCACTCTGAACGATTTCCAATTATTATTTTCTCTATTGCTATAAGAATAACAAAGACAGCGAGAGTGAGTTGGCCTCTCCAGGTATATTTTCGTAAACCGCTATGACCGGATACAGAAACAATTTGCTTGTTTACATATCAACATAGATTTATAAAAGGGGGAGATAGAACATAATTCACGGCGCACGCTGCCAATTCTCCCACTGCTGGCACCCACCAATCACAGGCAGTGTGTCGGTATCTTCGACAGTTCGATCGCATCCATATTGTTTTTCGATGTTCGTTGTGGAAGTGAGGTTTTGATTCAGTGACTATTTTTGTGATTATATAGTGAAAAATGCCCAGGTGCGTTATAAAAAGTTGTGTTTACCACAAAACTGCAAACTGTGTGAGGGATAAATCATTTATTCATTTATTTCGGTAAGTTACTTAATAAACATTGTTTGTTTTGGAGGCCATATTCGATTGTTTACGGAGACACAGAGCCGTATTTCCCATTTCCATGAGATTTGTAAAGATAATTATTAATTATTGCAATAATGTGGATTAATCAAAGGGGATGAATATATTTAATGTTGACAGTAGCACGTTTTATACGATTTTACATAATAGGTACTTTAAGATTGTATTATTTTTAGTGTTCCAAAAGATACTGAGAGAAGAGAGGCTTGGAGAGTATCTTTAAATTTGGAAAAAGATGATATGTTTGTGAATTCCAATGTATGCCACTTACATTTTACCCAGGAGTCTTATGATTTTGAGAAGTCACCTTTTTCACTCCATTTAAAACAAAATGCTTTAACTATTATGGACATTACGGTAAGTAGATTCGAAAGAAATATATAATATTAGTTTATTCAGATCACTAAAATAATTATTAATAAAAATACAGTACCTACCTACTTAAATTATTAAACAAACAGTTAATAGTGTTCAAAAAATTACCTTTTCCGAAGTTCTCAAATAGGTATTTACTTACATAAAATTTGATAAAAATTAGAAACGTATTTAAAATTTTGTGCCTAAATTATTTTTACAATAATGTATTTATTCATAACTTTTGTTTATTTACTGTTTCCATATGAGCAGAAAAATTATTTTATAAAACCTATTAAATTTATTCGAGAATATAATTAAGAAATTGGTGTGTATTGTTTAGGTATACTATTATTTTCAAATATATTTTTTCGACGATTTATTTTTGTGATTTTCTTACAGAAAAACAAATCAATATAGAAAATGTAAAATTTTCCAAGGGCCTTTAATTTTTTTTAAATTCAGGTGAATGATGTTCAATAAAGCAGAGGGATAGTTCAATTAGAAATTTTACATTCTCAATATTCATTTATTTTTTCTGATTGCAAATTATGAAAATTGAGAAAAATCCATAAAACTTGATATTTTTCGATAACTCTTAAAATGAAGTCTACAGGGGGCTCGACAGGGGGAGTGTCAATATATGAGGAAAAACCCTGTAGATAAAATATCAAAAGGATTTAAACAATAACACGTAGGTATAATACATCTTATTTTTTATAGGATACTAGTAAAAGCTTGACCGAAACTACATCTGTTTCGTCTCAACCATCGACGAGTGCTGCTATATCTTTGTTAAATGAACCACGGCCATCAACAAGTACTGGATTTTATCAGGACATAGAAAGGACAGAATTGCCACAAAGGTCATTTACTAGTTTGGGTTTTGTGGAAAATAAAATACGCCCAAGTTCTCCTATTCGAGGGCATTCTAAAGTAAGTTAACTAAGTAAAATTTATTATTGATTACTATTACTACGTATTTTAACTTATTGAAAAATAAAGTATACTTATTTAAAAAACATTAAATAAGTTGTTCAAATTGTTCAGTCAGCATTGCCAGGGCCTTTATTTAATATTGGCATTCAGTAAGTAATAGAAGTATGTTAAATTAAAAAAAAAAATAAACATCTTACGTAAAGTAAGTCTTCATTCAATCTATAATCAAAAATCAATAATAGTGCCAATATTGTTTATTAATTATGTAAATTTTTTTAAGGTTGAAACACCCCGAAAACGAAAACTGAAGTCTCAGTTGACTAAAGCTCGTAAAAAAATTAAGAGGCTTAGGACAAGTCTTTGCCATTTTAAGAAAAGAGTTGCTAGGCTTGCTGAGGTGATTAAATCACTCAGTGGCAAAGTCACCGATGAAACATTAGAAACTTTGTGTAAGATAGGACCTAATGAAGAATTTTTGCAGACAGATGTACCATAAACATAAGTATGGCGAACAGCTTAAAGCCTTTTCATTAACTCTTCATTATTATTCTGTTAAGGCATACAATTTTGTTCTTAATACTTTTAATTCGGCTCTTCCTCACCCAGACTATATCGAGGTGGTACAAAAATATAAATGGCGAGGCCGGATTTACAGCAGAAGTTTTCGACTTATTAAAAATCAAAGGACAGAATACAGATTATAAACTTATTTGCAGCTTAACTATAGACGAAATGGCAATTCGTCAGCATATGGAGTGGGATGGAATGAAGTATTACAGATTTGTAGATTTTGGAGTAGAAACTGAAACTGACTGTCATCCTGTAGCCAAGGATGCACTCGTGTTCATGCTAGTTTGCATTAATGAGTCATGGAAGCTTCCTCTTGGATATTTTTTAATAGATAGTTTAACCGGTCAACAAAAAAAAATTAGTGCTACAGTGTCTAAAGTTAGTCAATGAAACGGGGCTACTGTTGGTTTCGATATGTTTTGATGGAGCTACGAACAATGTTACGTTGGCCAAACAGTTAGGGTGTAATTTTGATCCCAAAAATATACAATCTACATTTGTTGATCCCAGTTGTGGCAGAAGAATAGCAGTCTTTTTTTTACCCCTGTCATATGATTAAATTGTTAAGAAATTTGTTAGGAGATAAAAAAAATATTATTAATGTAAACGGTGATATTATTCAGTGGGAATATTTAGTAAAATTAATGAAATTGCCAGATGAAGAGGGTGTTCATTTAGCTAATAAATTGAGAAAATCACATATTCTTTAAAAACAAAAAAATGAAAGTTAAATTAGCCACCCAACTATTCAGTACTTCTGTAGCACATGCTTTGGAGTTTTTAAACGAAACTTTAAAATTAGAGCAGTTTAAAGATTGTGAAGCTACAGTAAAATTTATTAGATGTATCAATAACTTATTTGACATCTTGAATTCCAGAAATATGTATCAGTATGGTTACAAGCAGCCTGTTAACAAACAAAATTTTGAGGGTTTTAATAAATTTTTGTCAGAAACAGCAGATTATTTAAAATCTCTGGAATTAGCGATCGGCAAACCTGTTTGTGAGAGTGTAAAAAAAAAATGGGGGTAATAGGATTGTTGTTTTGTGTCAAAAGTATAAAATTTCTCTATAACAATATTATTGAAGAAAATCATTTATTGTTGTATATTCCTACTTACAAAATTAGCCAGGATCATGTTGAACTTTTTTTTGGGCAAATCAGGGCAATGGGGGGTTGTAACAACAACCCAACAGCTAAACAATTTAAAGTCGCGTATAAGAAAATGCTTGTACATCTTGAATTGATAGATTCTTTTAGAGGAAATTGTATTCCATTGGAAACAATTTCAGTTTTGTCTCCTTCTGATATTATTAATAAATCGTGTGGTAGACAGCGAATAGCAGAAGATATAAACGAACCAGCAATGGACGATGACATGTATTACCACATTCTAAATATAGAAATATGAGAATTTAAAAATGAAATTCTTATTTATGTAGGGGGGTTATATTGTAACCAAACTCTTGAAAATTCTAAAATGTGAAGAATGTGTGGAAGCATTGTTAGGGGACAGAGCTGACTTTCTTACGTCCTTTATAAATCAGAAAGACAGAGGTCAACTCTCGTATCCCTCCGAAGATGTAATATTTATATGTCGAACTTCAGAGAAAATCTTTCAAATTTATATAAATAAAAGAAATAATTTAATAAATTTCAATTTATTAAACATAAAATTGTTAGGTTTGTTAATTATTCAAAACTTATTTAAAAACCTAAATAATCATTTTAAAGAACAGACTGCGTTTACCTGTTACTAGCAATTTAATTAAATTAATATCATCTCTATATTTTAAAATTAGAATTCACCATTATAACAGCAATATGTTTGATAGAAGTAGAAGCATGAGATCTGTTTATAATAAATTAATATTATTTAAAGGACAATAATGTATGTATTATTTTATATAAGTACACTATTTTTTTATAATATAGTAGATGCACATTTAAATAAATGATTGTTAGAAATTTTGTTTTTTTAATTATATTGATACATAGGTTTATAGAGTACTATCTATTATTTAAAATACACAATGCATAAGTTAGCTAATATAAAAATTGTTTTTTTTTTCAATAAATCACTTTATTTTCAATACTAATTTTTTTATTTGAATTATATTAGAAGCCAAAATAAAAAATGTATATGGTTTTAATAAAAATATTTAAATAGTCTGGATGTTCTTTATTGTGTTATTTAAAGAAATATACTCAAAAAAAACTACAAAAAAAAGCATCTTATATTTGAGACTCAAAAGATTACATCTAGTTAAATAAAAAAGATAAATATAAAGCTAAAACTTTCTTAAATACCTTATTTTTTAGTTCTTGCAAAGAAATTAGGAGTCAAAATGTTTTGTTTCTTGTTGTAGGTCTACAATATAATTAATATATTATTATGTTGTATACATAATACCGTTTTATGGCATTGTAATGACAAAAAATACCGAGAAGAATACTATATAATTAAAATAATGCTGAAAACTAAAACAAAACTGTTACTGATGCTAACCTTTAAATTGTATCAGTTGTAGTTGTAGTTCGTGTTTACAAGTGCAATTCAGTGGCTGCTGGTGGATTTAGGCTAAACCATATCTCAATATTGGAGCATGGAATCCAAACATTATTTTAAGGCACGACTACCAGTACTGAATGAAAAAGTTTTGCAAAAAAAATTTTAAAAAAATTGAGAAAAAAGTTACAAAAATACTGTCGATCCAGATTACTTCTAGGCCATTAGTAAAATATTTGCAAACTATTTTTTTTCCTAATCAGAAGGAAAATTTATCACCCCGATTTTTGATTTTCGAAGATTGTGATTTTTTGTAAAGTTATGACATTTTAAAATTTAAATTCTTCATTGTGTAAATTTCAAATTGTCATAACTTTACAAAAAAATCAAAATTTTCGAAAACAAAAAAAAAACGGGGTGATAAATTTTCCTTCTGATTACGAAAAAAATAGTTTCCAAATATTTTACTAATGGTCTAGAAATAATCTGGATCGGCAGCGCATTTTTTGTAACTTTTTTTCTCAATTTTTTTTTTCAATTTTTTTTGCAAAACTTCTTCGTTCAGTACTGGTAGTCGTGCCTTAAAATATTACTTGGGTTCCATGTTCCAATACTGAGATATGATATAACCTAAATCCACCAGCCGCCACTGTAACAATTAATGTTTCGTCCGTGGGAAGTTGCAACGAGTAAAGTTGTGACATTGTAAGTGTGATATTTTGATTAGTGATTAGTGTTATTCTCCGAAACTGTGATATTATTTAATAGTTATTAGTGTGTGTTTTTAATTATTGATTATTATTAGTGATTTATTTTTGCTGTGTACCAGGGTATGTGGATTATTTATAGAAGAGATTATTTTATTTCAATTAGGTACGTGCAGAATGCCAATTTTTTATTATTTATTTCAGTATTAGAATTTTTTATAGTTTAATTTATTTATTAAGGAGTTTAAATTTTTGTTTTCAGAATTTATTGTTAATTTTACTAACATAGCCTCACCCAAACTAACACCCCAACCACTTCCTGGCAGGTAAAGCTCATACCTCCACGTGGTACTTGCTGGGCAACAATAATAATTTCTTATTTAAAATTTTTGTTGTTGGCTAAACTGGGCAAAAATAATTCTATTGTGGATGGGTTATAGCAATTAATAATTTAAGTGAGTAATAATAATTAATTTATTATTGCAAAAATATTAAATTATCTGAATACGGTCCTGTCCCACCAAACTTGGACGTTTGATTGATTCATGGAACCAATCAGTTTCTCTCAAAAGTGAGACAGACAACTTATAACCTCCCATTATACGAATTGTCAGCAAGGAACTTGTTAGACGACAGAGAATATACTCGCCTAGCACGCGGGTTCGAATCACAAACTTATTATTTTTTTTTTTTTAAATAAGTATTTTTTAGTTTGTTAGTAAGATTTACATGAAGATTACATTTTTTCCTTGCCCTTTATTATAGTTTGTTTATTTTTACTACATTTTTTTCCTTGCCCTTTATTATAGTTTGTTTATTTTCACGGACATCGTCGGGTATGTAGTCCTAAGTCTGCGTTATTTCAATACTCGCAACTGATGTTTCTGTGCCCTCCACGTGTTAAGTAAACCATCTACCTTTCCGTTCTTTAAAGTATATGCTTCTTTATAAAATGATTATTTTCAATTTTGTTTAATTTTTAGTAAAGTGAAACCAAATTACCAGATGTGTACTAATTTAAAATAGATTTGTGCGGAACGCTGACAGTGGCAACACTGCCTTGAGTTACGTAATTTCTATGAACGGTGTTTACACAGATATCCAGTGACCATCAAAATGTCGGTTGCCGGAGGACGAAAAAATTATCAGAAATTCAAAATTTTTTTTTGTTTAAAAAAATTTTTTTAACAGTGCCAATCAATTGTACTCGACGAAATGTATTGAGGGTTAAAATATAACTACGCATTTAAAACTCACCCTGTATACAGCCAAACCGAAATTATCGCGGCGAATGTCGAGGGTGGCCGATGTTCTAGTTACAGAACGGCATAGTGGAATATTTCAGATCGGGTGATGTTGAATTATCAGAGGCGGAGTACTAGAGGTTTCGTACGACATAAACCGACGAAAAAGTTGTATTGCGTCAAGATTATAAGCTAAGCAGTAGCTAACCTTACCCTTCATGCGTCCTTGTCCTGCAATTAATATGTAAAAACAATAAAAAAAAACCGAAATTATTTTATTTACTTTGTTTAAAAATAGCTAAAGAACTAAACAACAAAACAATTTCCATTTTACCGTTTCTTATTAATGCATAGTATTATTTTAAAAATTTTTCCTATAAAAAAGGAAGTATCAATGTGTGTCATATCATTCAGCTCAGAATGGAAAAGGCGATGAAATAATATGAAAAATATATTTGTGTTATTTTAAATTTAAACTCCAATATTTTTATCAAATATGAAAGATTATGATATTGCTGAATTCAGAAAGAAATTTTTTAAATTGAACTGAATATACAGGATATATCATTTAGAATAAAAAAAATTAAGGCAATTTCCGGTCAAACCGGAAGTAAACGATATGTATGTGACGCGCATATTTAATCAGTATTCGGAATGTCATATGTCCATTTCCGCATATTAATGCGGGGTGTAATTTTTTTATTTTTCAGTTTTTCGGCGTTTTCTTTTTTATTTGACATTCAATTGTTTTTAATTTTCGGATTCCTTAGAAAAAGCACATAAGTATAATTTTTGAAGTTTTTTCCTAGGTTAAAAAATACAGCAGAAAAATCGAGTAAGGTGCACTTAAAATGATCACCCTGTACATGAGGTTACTGCGCTTAAAATAAATCAAAAATAAAAATTATCATATTCACCTTTCATTGAGCCTTTCATTCTCCATATCAATATTTAGAGACAGCAAAATGGGAAAACTTTCATTTATATTAGTCTCTCTACAGAAATTACCGGAAATAAAAGAAAATTATTACTTTTATTAATTTACGAAAAAATTCAATTTTCAGTAGTACTTACTTTTTATATTTTCTCTTTTGGGCTAATGTTCGATTTTTCGGTTTTCTGCTAGGGTATTTACGCTTATGATATGTTTTTATTTTTCCCATTGTTCTCTCACTGCACTAATAATCACTTTCAATAACACGTCTACTTAGGTGTACACTTGATTAAAAAAAAACTGGTACAACTCTTATAATCGAAAATCTTAATAGTTTAGTTGTGTGCATATGTCTGTAAATAGGGCTGGCCAGGCATGTCGAGAGGGGGGTGGAGCAGAAGTGATTTACCCCGGACCTGGGTTTTTTTGGAGGAGATCGGTTTTCTTTGTGTTTTTAAACTTATTAAACCTTCCTCTTTTATTTTATTCAGATGGAATTTTAAAAAATAATTAGAAAATAACTTTTTCAAAACATTTTCAAGCCTGCCATATTATTGTTTAAAAAAAATAATATTTGTTACGGATAATTCTACTAATGGTTGTAATTAAAATACTAACTGAATAATGATAATTCTATTTTTAAAATAAGAACACAAAAATACCACTTGAGATTAAAAAAAATGTAAACAATGCAAACTGAACATAAAAATACAATAAAAAAAATAAAATAAATGAACTTCAATTACGTAATACAGAATTAACTAATATTTTGTCATTGCTACATTAGCGTCTAAAATTGCCTGAAGTCTTGCAGGCATGGACAAAATCAGATTTCTTGCAAGGTCAACTTCTTGCGACAAGTTCTCCCAAGCGTCTTCAATTATCCCTTCCAATTCTTGGGCATTATTTGGATGGTTATTTAATTTTCTTACATGTTTCACCATTAGTCCCCATACATTTTCAATTGGATTTAAATCCGGACTTTTAGATGGCCACGGTAACAACTCTATGTTTTTATTAAGAAACCATTGCCTGACTGATGGGCCGTATGTATGGAGCAGTTGTCTTGTTGGAAAATAAAATTATTTTCCGGAAACACCTCTATTACTGACGGCAACATAATATTGTCTAATATTTCAATATATTTAATGGAATTGAGATGACCACCACTGTTCCAACACACACCTAAACCATTTAGGCTCATCCAAGCCCAGACATTGACTGAAAACCGTCCTAATATTTGTGGATCGAAAGTATATTTTTCGTCGTATCTAGTGGAAGGAGGCCTATATACGCGAATATGTCCATCGTTACAGGATTTAAAAACCTTTTCGTCAGAAAAGACAACTTGTCCCCAGAAGTTTTCATCATTGATTATATAGTTGAGTGCAAAAATAATCCTACCCTGCCTCTTTTCTTCTGAAAGTTTGTATTTTTTAGCCACTGAACAACTCTTCAAGTCGCTTTGTAGTTTTATTCTTCTGCAAGCAGTAGATACCGAAGCAGGGAAATTTGTCTCTGAAATTGCATTTACTGCAGTCTGAAAAGCGTTTTCTTTAGGTAATTTATAAGATTTTCATCTTCTTGATTATTGCTCTTTCTGGGCCTACCGGAACCAACTTTACGGGATACCGTTTGGTTGGTTTCCCATTGTTTTTTAACAGTCATTATCGTGGTTTTACTCACAATGTATTCAGTAGCAAGTCTTCTTATGGACCAACCATCTTCAGTTTTAGAAACAATTCGTAATTTTTGAATATCTGTCAGATGTCGAACCATTTTTAATAATGACGCCACTGATTAACGTCAAAGTGACATTTGTAAGATTATTAATATCAATCAAAGATCGAATGATTTACATAGTTAAAAAAAGTGTACCAGTTTTTATTGAAATCAAGTGTACCCACTTTATAACAAATAAGTAAATTTGAGATATCTCTAGAATACACACGCCACTGTTGCTTACGCAAATCGCAACGTGGTCCCTAAGTGCCCGATTCCCCCTCCCGCAAACGAGTCCAGTGTATGCAAGTGCATCCGTGTTTCCGAAATATCATGCGAGATGGCAGCTATTATCGGAATATAGATATGCAGTTTTTAGTTTTCTAATAAATTTATTTTCAACTAATCCAAGGGTTGGGTCACATGAATATAAACGTTACAAACAGTGACTAATGTCGGAATGTTAAAAAATTTGGATACAAAATATTTAAAATGCATGCGAAAATTTTTTTGACGACTCTAAAAAAAAAAAAAATTACATTGCGACATTTTATACATATTTTTGAAAAATCTTGTAAAAATCGCACTCAAATCGGATAAGTTTTAAACGAGATAATCGAGAATTATGATTTAATAGGGTATATAAGACTCTTAAGTTGCAGTAGCATACCAGAACTCCGATTTGTCGATTTAAAGTCTTCCGGCTCGGGCCGGGTAACTAGGACGCTATTTTCAGATCTGTTATAAAGTCTCAAAATTGTCTGCAATATCTGCTTAATATCTAATGCTTCTTTAATGCGCCGTAAGACTAATCATTGAGGACCGTAGTGACATTATTTCTCGTGTTTACACAATTCATCCGTATTTTCATTCTCTGGAACTTCTGTACGTCCAAGAATTCATACAAGTCTTACTTCTTATGCCTTCTATGTGTTCTCTCACTCCTAAACAAAAACTGATCCTGGGTAACAAATCCCATTCAGCGCCGCAAAGCCATATGTGTATTATTAGTTTCATGCTATTTGTGATTTCTTTACGTGCCATTGGTAAACGGTAAATATCATTCCTTTGTCTTCCAGATCTATTCCTGATCTAGAAGACGGACCGTCAACCACATGAGAGCCATCTGTGTAGCATATCAGAGAGTCTGGACAAAAATTATTTTCTTTTTTCTATAAGAGGGTGTCCTCTCTAACTTCAATTATTGGTATTTCACTTCCATTACCTTGAAGGTGGAAATGGGATTTTCCCCCTCCGTCAGTCCAGAAATTACTGCATGATATTCCACTCTATCCCTACATCACCAATTTCCTGAAACTAATGTTCTGAGATAGGTCGGTATATATCCACGAAGAGAGCGGTAGCAGGTCCAGCAAACTTCAAAGGCTGCTGCACATGTTGTTCTCATTGTATCGTTAATCCCAAGGCAGACAAGCCTTTGAACACTTGCCAGCCTTTGGAGATTGTGTTGTGTCACTTTATTCATGTTCGGCCACCAGATTACCGACCCATATTGGAGCCTAGGTCTACCTACCGCCGTATACAGCCAATGCGATTACCAAAAGATTTCTGTCGACTTTTCAATAAATGTCTCTACATGCGCCCTCTATGACGGTTTCCTATCTAAAGAATTGAAAGATAATTGACCTCACGCATAAATACCAGAAACCTCATATATATCTGTGTCCCAAGGTCCTCTATTTTTCTTTTCTTGGTGAAATTGGTCATGTCAGTCTTAGCAGAATTGACTCAAAGACCAGTTCCTCTACACCAGTTTGCTATGATAAAACTTTCCAACAACTTTGATCCCTTTACCCAAAACATTCATTATTGTCTGAAATTGTAAATCAGGGAAATGCCTAATGTAGCTAAATTGACGTGCTCTAAAATTTTTCTAATTGGATTTAAAAGCATTCCACGATAAGAGATCTCTATGGTCAAAAATTAGTGTTCCTCTAAAGATCGTGATCTCACAGAAAACTTAAGAAGGATTTTGCATCAGAAGAAATTGGACCAAATACAGGTAATATGAGTTGCGTTAAGGTTCCCCTTAGCAACTGTTAAAGTGGTTCGAATTTGAACAGGAACCTGAACATAACTTTATGTGGGACAATTCAATGGTGACATATTGGAAAGTTTTGCTCACAAATAAATAATAATCTTCATATCAGTTTTTGTGTACCTATTGTAAATGCATACTGGAAATTTTGTCCATTCTCTAACTATTGCTATTTATGAGTCACCTACGAAACTTATTTTGGTGCATATTGCTCCCTAACTAATATCTAGAAATAATAAATTAGTTTAAAATGTAAATTTAAGTGTATCCATTCAGTATCATGTCTCATTAATCGTAGATAAAAAATGTGTATTATGGGAGTATATTAATACTGAAATATATGAATTTAAGCATAAGATTTAGTCACATTTAAATACATTATCATATTTCAAGGATGATTAAATTGTATTCAGATTTTCTGACATCTCAATCCTTTTCATTCACGCCTGTATTAATCGGCTCACATTTCCCATTTGTTAAGTTAAATCTGTATAATTTTTAATATAGTCAGTGTAAGCGATGGGTATTGTAACTGTCACTGGACAACCAAGTTTAAATACGACCTCAGCGATGCTATCTTTAGTGTTGTGTTGTTTTCTACCAGCTTACAGATTATAACTTGTCTCTACAACAACTTATTCATATTGTATTTATTTGTGCACTTCTGCGGAATATAAAGATCCGATAAGTACTGCTGATAGTCGGGCTTATGAATACAATTTTACACATCAGAAAAATGTAGTGAAGTTCTCAAGAGGCGTGGAATTCAGTGCGACATAAATAATAATATTCATTCATGAATCAATTATGTTTCAGCAAACTTAATTTTTGAACCGTCTTTCTTTTTACGTTGTAGCTACATGATGTTCAAAAATGAATGCAGACAGTTTACGAGAAGTTAGAATAACAATAATAAGAAATTTATTAAGAAGACATATTTGGTATATTTTTAGATTTATAGTATGAGGAATCATGTCAGCCTAAAATAAGTGTTTATACGATTAGGAACTCCATTACTTATCAAAGTACTTTCATCCGTCTACAGGATATGATTGAAATAATTTGCGGCGTTGTGTAGTATTACTGAAAATTGAGCCACGAAATTTTCTCTTTGGAAATTAGCATGAGACAACCTCTATAAGTTGTGAATTTTGTAATACATGAAATTTTGCATCCTTAAAATTCTTGGTATTAAGCCGTATAAGAGGTTTGTTTGAACTTTTGTTTTTCTGGTCTAGTTAGCGTTATTTTGTTAAAATGACCTCTGCAATATTACCATCAGTGCAATTAGATTTGCTATATGGTTTATGTTTTTGTATCTTAAATACATCTTCATTATTTCGAAGGATAGTTTCTAATTTTTTAAAAGTTTTGCGATCTGGAAGTTTACGATCAGGATATCTTCCGTGATATGTCGCTTGGCAAGAGGCAATAATGGCACCCATACTTCTAACACCCCATATAAACGACTTTCTTATTTCTTCTAAAGTGGGCAATAACAAATAATATAAACCACATTCAGTGATGGATTTGCTTAATCAGAGACTGCGCCGGGGCCTACAGAAGCACAATTTTATTGCTAAAATGTTACACGGATGACGAAACATTTAAAAACCCGTTTCGTTCAAAAAGCCTAAATTTGACAATTTGTGTGATGTCACACGCTGTGTTCGTGACTAGGACAATGGTCAATCGTAGGTCTTGTGCTCATAATTTTTGGGATGAATTTTCCCATTTCTCCATTTAGCTGAACATGTTTTAAAAAACGGAAAGTTCCTTGCAGATTACTGCCATTTAAGATTGTTGAAACAATAGCAAAACAAAAATCGATTTCTTATGTACTGGATTAAATGATAAGGCGAAAAATCGACTAAAACAATAAAACAAATTTTGGCAACAATTTTATGGTTTCAAACGCAAAAAATATCGATTTTCACTTTTCAAATACGAGTTTTACTTGTCGTGGTGACTATTTACTGTGTAAAAGATATAAATTAATACATCGTGTGTACATTTTCATATCAATGGTTGACACTATTGCATTTTGACAAAATATGATTTATTGAAAATATTGCGCTTTAATCTTTTTAATTCGATCGTCTCCTTTCTTCATCGTTCTGGGGTGGAAGATTCATGGTGGATCGATATTCCAGCCAAGGTTGATATTGTGGGGGTGATAACCGCTATCAATTTGTTTTATTGATCATCGTCTTCCTCGGTGATAACGGTTTATTCACTCTTAGAATCCGTTGCTTTATCTTCTTGTTCTACAACACCAGTATGTTGTATAACTGCACGAGAATCTGGTCATCATAGTCAAGAGTGTCTGTTCAGTCTCCGTATTAGTGTATGATCTGACCTGGACAGCTTCCGCAAATTACTGAGCCCAATCTTTCTGCAGCTGAAGCTACTTTATAGCCTTTCGTACACTTGCAGAAGATACTGACCAGAAGCTCTTCCAGGACAGCTTCTTTAAACTAATAACGATAATCAGTATTGCTGGTTCTTCCGGATTAGGCACCATTTTCGATTTTGGCGGTAGCTTCTAACGGACTGCATCTGCAAGAAGCTTATTGATTTATATTATTCACATAGTGAATAGTCACTACAAGTAATAAGTGGAATTTGGTAAATGAAATTCAATATTTGTGTACTTGTCAAAACTGCACGTGGCTACTACTCAAAAAGTATTGGCCCTAAAAAAATTTATACAACTTGCTAGGTGGAAAATTATATTAGCTTTAATTTTATACCGAGCTGTTTTTTTCGTATGTCGAAGAGAAAAACGAGTTATTGTCGAAAAATCAAGTTTTCGTATATTTTGTGCATCACGAAGACTAAGGGGTATGGACATGGCGAAGATGCCTCGCTGGTGGCAGTGAACGTCGTGATCGCGGTCGCGGTGCAGGTCGAGGTAGATGTCAATGATGAGTGGACAGGACATACCAAAGAGTATTAGTAGCAGTGTTCCGTGCTGGTTGTTGTAGTGTACAAGCTTGTGACTGGAAGAGTGTCAAGTAATCTAAGTGAACCAATCAGCTACAAACTAACACGATGCCTTTCTTTCTACAACGCGCGCCAATATCCATTTGGCATGATGACGGTCTCGGATGCTAGGGCCAGGCAGGACTATTGCCTTTTTACCCTAGTCATCGCTGTAGACCTGGACCGGCCTCGTGCAGGGCGGGTTAACTTACTTTACGAACGGCCCCATTCACAAATGTAAGCGGTGCCGAAGATTTCGGTCAACATCCCTGGGTCCTGGCTGATGAACCCTGCTGGCTAGGGCCTCTTCTGGCGCTCTTCTGTCTTCGTCTTCTTTCTTCGCCAGCTTGTCACCCCCGGGGGTAGTCATCTGTCTGTCAGGGACTGTGTGGATATTCTGTGACTTGGTATTGACTGCCAGTACACAAAGTGTCAATTGACACATTGCCATCTGGATCATCGGACAAGGTGAGGATGAACTGTGTAGCTCTAGGAGGTGAAGGCTTAAGTGCTTTCTTAGCACTTTCGTCCTTCACGGAGCCAGGGGGAGTCTTTCTACAACGGTGGAAAAAGAAATTTGTTGTATCGACTTCGACATCATGTAAATGGCGAGGGTGAAGTGTTTAAAACTGTAGCATTTTTGTCAATATTTGTTTAGTTCAAAGTAATCTGCAACCACAGATATTAGTATACAGTTTTCAAGGTTAATAATTTTTTTTTGATTTAGAAACTATCAACCGGTTCGGTTAATGATCACTAATTATAACAACACTAACGTAGTTTCCCACGAAACACCAAAACACCGTATATTGCACTCAGCGCACGTTTCGCCAACCAAGTTGGCATTATCTGGAGATGATTAAAACTAACTGATGATGATGATCAGTTAGTTTTAATCATCTCCAGATGATGCCGACTTGGATGGCGAAACACACGTCGAGTGCAGTATGTGGTGCTTGACGTCTCGTGGAAAACTTCTTCAGTGTTATCTTCACATAAAAGGTTCCAACCTACTTCAGAACTAATTATAATAACTGGTTTGTCCTAACCAGTACGAACCATATGGTGACATCATTGAACATATTTCAACTGATCGTAAGTCAAATAGGTATTGGCAATAGGCAATAAATGCACAACTAGTGTTAAAAACATTTCGTAAATTTTAAACATTATTAAGTTTTAAAACTTTTTAATTACGGACTATAATTTTATTTTTTTTTTGTATTATTTGTTTTTATACCAAATAGTCCCTATTTCAAAATTATAAGTCGTTATTAATATTTTGACTTACGACACACGGTTCGGTTGGCACTATCTGTAATCTGAGGCCTCTGAATTACAAGAAAACCCGACTATTATTCTGTCTCTCGGCCTAAGCTAGCGAGAGGACTGTAACACGTAAAGCTAGGTGTAATATTTTGTTGTAGCCCCCCGCTGATCACTGTGAAGTGATAATATAGTTTTTACAGCATCCTCCGACATCCTGGGAGTGGCAGTCTGTTGTGTGACCATTAAAATATTTAATTTCGATTTAATCGAGATTTTACATCAATAAAAAACGCATAAATTGTTTTGATATATTGTGGGTAACATTCGTAGTAAAGATCTTCAATGCATTTTTATGTATATTATTAACATATTCAGAAGTTTATGTTTCATTTATTATGCGTCCTGCCTTTTAATACACCTATTACTCATATCATGGCTGCTATATTTATTTACCTTCTAAGAAATGAAAATGTTACCTAAGTAACGAACCACTGAATTCTGATAATAATAAATTACTAAAAATATGTGGTACTGTGGGCTCCTAATGTATGGTTTGGGAATATAAATTACAATATTTCAAATGTTTTGTCAATAAAGAACCTGAAATATGTGATATATTTGACAATGCCCTAAAGATGTAAATTACAGTTTTTCTTATTATTTATATTCGTGTGGAAAACTTTAAATTAATTATTTTCAAGAAATGAATGCATTAGTAATCATCAGGATAAAGAAGTGTCTGAGAATCATCGAAGCACAGAAAAAACTAAGAACCATATAGTAGAAAAGCTCAACTGGGTTAATCTGCACCTCTACCATCCCCTCAAACTCTTAGATATAGTAACTTATTTGGTTTTCAAGTTATTTCATAAAAAGTAATTTTTTACATTCCACATCAATTTATTATTCTACGCAAAAATTTAGAGTCAGAAAAATTAGGCTTAGCTTGCACATTTTGCTCACATTGTATATAAAAGACGCATTTTCCAAAGAATCAGATCGGCAAATGATAAAAATTTACATTAGCATTGTTATCGCTGTCACTCATGATTAAACAAAATAGTAAAAGGCCTATATTAGAACCCTGAGGTACTCATATATTACGAAAGTTACCTCAGATCCGCCTATAACAACATATTGAATTCTATTAGAAAAATAAGACTAAATGTCGGCTCAGTGGCTTGAAATAAAGGGGTCCAGGATTCTAATTCTGGCTAGGGCATGGATGTATAGTGGCGTTTTTAAAACATCGAGATGGTAACACAGTTGACTGGAATGTTTTTGTGTGACAGAACACGGCTAGTCACTGTCTATTCCTCCTGAGTTCGAGTCGCAGCTGAAGCATCTGGCAAATGTCGGAGGGAATGGTTGTTGTGTGTGTCTGTCCTGATTGAGTGGTGGAATGTAATGTGCTAAACTTCGCCAGGATGTTGATATAAATAAGACGATAAAAAAATTTAGTATAAAACTGAAGGACTATGACAAATTTTGTGAATATTCTACTAATCCATTGAGTTAATACAAATATTTTTTAATACGTCTGTTCTGGCTCTCTTCTGCCTTGAATTGGACTTAGAGCCTGTGTGGTGTTTATCCCAAGCAAATATTAAATGAATATGGTAGACAGGGGGGGGGAGAATACCATTGCATGCGACACTCCTGATTTCATGGGTTTGTACGTGGACAGCACGCCATTCACTTTCATTTGAACTTTGGCTTATTGCTGGGAGATGATACAGTAAATTAATCCTGGACTGGGTTGGAACCTTTGATGTGAACAAAACACCAAAACACCATATACTGTACTCGACGCGCGTTTCGCCAACCAAGTTGGCACCATCTGGAAATGATTAAAACTAACCTTATGTTAACAATGTATCCTATTTAAACCTAAATTATTGTCATGGTTTGGTGGACTGTGACTCACTAACCAATGGAGTGGACTATATGAGATTAGCCCTCTATTCAAACTATTTTTACACTTCGTAATTTCCAAACTTTCAAACGCATCCAGCTTTCTATTATTTGTTACATTACTAATTCACCTCAAATTGCTAATATCTATTTTATGATTGTTCTCAGCTACATGTTGGGCCACACTAGATTTATCTATTTTATCATATTTGAAATGAGCCATAGTATGCTCCTTGAATCTAGTTTAAATTGATCGTCTAGTTTGTCTAACATATTTTTGATTACAATCCTTACTGCCAATTTCGTAAACCCCCGACTTTTCGTTTATTTCAATTTTGTCCTTTGGATTGCCTAAAAGTCATTGTAGTTTATTTCCCGATGAATGCGCAACTGTCATATTTATATCTCAGTCCAGATCTAGGGAGATTTTCTCACTGAAAATACCTAGGCGGAATTTAAAAAAAATCTCTAGATCTTTCTAGATTGTTATAAAGAGAAAAATACCTAAATATCTCTAAAACTTTAAAATATCTGCTAAATTTCCTTATTTTCCCTATTGGAAAAACAAACCTAAATCTAGGGAAAAATTCTTAGATCTGGCATCATTGCTATATCTTTAAAAAAATCAATACCACGGATGAATCGAAAAACGTATGGAATCGATACATTTGTGTTTATGACTGTAGGGCTACTAAATAATGTGCCACATGATGTTATTTGACATTCTCGATTGTCATAGTAAAGGATAAAAAACCGCTCAACTTTATAAATGACACTCTTTATAACGTTTATCTTTTTGAGAATATTTTTCTTATACAAGATAAATGTACAGTTTATTACTTACATTAGACATTCTTTTTTAATTTTAAACAACTTACATAAGACGGACATTGGCACCGTCTTCCAAAGTCTTGACTATAAAGTTGGTACAGAAAAACAGAATACATAATAATTTTTAACCCCAGTTTAATTTCATGATAATGTAGATAATAAATTTTTCAAGAATTTAACTACTCTTCATTTTTAAAAACAAATTTTCTTAGACTGTAGTATGTAGAATAGTTGTTTTCTTTAAATGCTTTTCTACAAAACAGAACTTTTTACCGTGTAGGTACGTATTACATGTTTACAATATTTAAAATATCGTACTATTAATTTTGCAAGGTAATAAATATTCTTTAACCCATTTTCTCCCAATGGTGCGTTATCGCACCACATATTTTATGATTTTTTTTTGTTAAATTCAGTAAATATTTTTGCATATCCATTTATAAATTTTATTATTATCAGTATTAGAGAACTTAGTACCGTACGAACTGTTGATTTTTATTTTAAAACAAACATTTTATGACACCTCAAAAATCAAGAAAAACGCTGCATAATTTTGTGTCAAAGGTTGAGGTGATTCTAAAACAGTAAAATATTTTATTTTTGGAAAGTATTGTCATTTTTGGTAGGTCTATAATATGTAGATTACATGGTAGAAAAAATACATTTCAAATATAATATAGATTATGATTTATTTTTATTAAATAATTACTGGTGCGTGAACGGACCACTGGTTTTATCTATGAAATAAAACCAAGCTATTGACAGTCTCGACAAGTCAGCCTATGTATCGTAAACAGTCGCCGATTAGTGTGTTGTTTAGTATTTGTTTGTTTCTTGTGCAGTACACGTGATATTTAATTGAAATCAGTAAAATATGCCGTTTTCGAGGTATTTGACTCAAATGGAATTAGAAGCGGCTCTAGAGGAGATCGTTACGGATTTGGAGGATAATGATGAATTTCGTATTACTCGTATTTACGTATTTTTATATTTTATAGATACAACTCATTCTAGCCTTGGTCTTAGCGGTGACGTTGTCATGAGTCTACTTTCTGTTGTGGATAAGCCAGTGAATCACCAAATTCTTTTCGACAACTTTTTTCGTCATTCAAACTCTTCGTACATTTAAAAAATAATCGTTATTTTGCCACCGGTACTATCCGCGAAAATAGGACAAATAAGTGTCCAATCGAAAATTGTAAATCATTTGGTAAAAAAGACCACGAGTCCCATATTTCAGCATATGATTCTGAATCAAAAGTTTCTATTGTCCTTTGGCACGATAATTCGGTTGTAACGGTGGCAAGTAATGTTTATAGTGTAGCTCCTGTTCAAAATGTTAAACGCTATAATAGAAAAGAATGAAGAGATGTACAGATACCCCAACCTTATGTAATTGCCCAATACAATAAATATATGGGTGAGGTAGATTTACACTACAACGGAATTGCTAATTATAGATGCCAAGTATTTGGGAAAAAATGGTGGTGGCCTTTATTTTGTAATTCATTGGATAGCTTAGTCGTCAACGCATGAAAAATTTATAATGTCAATGAAAAAAAATTTCCCAAGTAGATTTTAAATCTTACATAGCCTTGCGACTTTTAAAAACTGATAAAACAATAATTGAAAGGAATCTTGCTCCTGCTATAGATGAACTGCGTTATGATAATACAGGTCACCTCATGATTTCTCATGCCAATAAAGCACGAAGGAGGTGTAGAATTTGCCATAGCCACACAATTTACATTTGTAATAAATATAATGTACATTTACATACTTCATGCTTTGTACAGTATCAGCAAAAATGAAACCGGGTGTTACCAGTGGTGCGTTCACGCACCATGAAATATTATAAGGTTTTTTTTATTAAGTAAAGTTCTATGTAGAAAATAATTTATGCTTAGTTATTTTATGTAAGATTGAAACTTTCTATGATATATTTTCGTTAAAATCATTAGTTATATCTTATGTGCCTCAAAATAATATTTCATGTATCCTCCCAGTGGTTCGTTTACGCATCAGTATTTTTTTTATATACGTTAATTTTTTTTAATTTTTTTTGACACAAGGAATGTATTCTTAAGAGTAACAAAATAAATATTTACAAACAAAAATGTTCGTTTTTCGAATTTTTCGATGCTTGGTATATAATGGGTTAACTGACAATAGTGCACCAAGAACTTTGAATAGCTTGCTTATAATACGATGTTATTTGTACCATCGTTAGAGGAAAAACACGTGGGTGTCTATTTTTTATTAAGTCATTCATTTATTTCACACCTGGAAAGCCTAACCAAGCGATACATTCTTTTCCTGTATTAATTTATTTAAAAAACCATTAGATCGTTATAAGATTAGTAATTAAAGGTTTTACTTAATTAATGTAAATTATGTAACATGCAAGAGATTATTTTGTTTTAATTTACCTAATTAAACAGTTTATGTTAAATTTACTAACACATTAAATAAATTAAATAGATTTTACATTCATCTAACACTTTTTTGGAAAATAGATTTCTTGGTGATTCTAAATCATATGTAGTGCTTAAATTATACTAAAAAATTTACCCATTTTAGTTGAAATTTATCTTTATTTGACTTAAGTTTTGATTCTTTTGTAATAAGTACCTACACATCGGAGTATGTATACAATAGAATAAGTACAATAATTATTCTATGTGAGTACAATCATTATTTAAACACAAGTTCATTCTCTGATAAAAGTTTCTACATACATTTTCCAAAGTATTGCTCACATTGATATGATCAATTACTCAAATGATTCTTTCAATAATTTTCGAAAAATCGAATTTTCTTTGTAATGGCCCCATAAAAAATCAAGTGATCTTAGATAAGGACTTCTAGGGGCCATTTTATAGGCCCGTTTCTACCCTTCCATTCTATGAAATTCTGGTGCAACAATATTATTGATTGATCCTAAGGAAGACTTTCTACGTGAGTTTGTATTATTTCTTCGAAAATGTCAAAATATTTAACGCCAGTCATATTGTCTTCAAACAATTTATATGCATTATATGTATCGAAATGGGTCTCTTAAATGGCAATGCTGTAATTTAAACCAGAGGCGGACAAGCCGTCGCTGTCGTGCGGTCAAAAGTGCGTTCTGCGCGCGATGCTAAAATTTAATGTACTATGTCTAATACTTTAATACACAATACACACCGATGTATAACCCCATTATTGAATATACCGGCCCACATATTCAATGTTCCGCGGCTTTGAATCTCGATTTCTTCCAGTAAGGAGATTTTCCGGTACCCGATTGTAAAGAAAGTTTCCATTTTGGATGATAGTAAAGAAGTAAGAAGATTTCATTGAACTTTAATGACCTCCATTTAGCTGAATAAATTTTTGGCATTTACGCCTAACTGACTTGATTGCTCTTCTGAGAGTATTGGCATTTATTGTGCTGATAACGTCCCTAACTCTGTCTTCCAAAATATCGATAGTTTCGGGGCTTTCAAAATCATACACTTCATTTTTCACCGTAACCCACAAATTAAAATCAGGAGGGGTTAAATCAGAAGGGGTTATATCAGGCGAGCGGGGAGGCCACAATACTGGTATTCTATTTGAAATTATGCGGTTGCTAAAATTTTCCTGCAACATGCGTCTAACATTATTAGTATTATGTGCAGGGCAACCATCTTGTTGAAACCACAATTTGTTTATTTCTAATTCTGTAAAAAGCTGTCTTATCTCGGGTAAAACTAGATTTTCTAGAAGTTCACGATAGGCTACTCTCTTTAAATTGTTGTGAAAAATGAATGAACCAATTAAATGATGATCTAAATATAATGAAAGAAAGGACAGATTTTAGGAGTAGAATAGGAAGAGAAAAGGTAATACCTATCAATCCGCATCAAACATTGAATCCAAACGTAGTTTGGAATCTTCTTTGCGTAGTTACCTGCGAATTTTCTCTGGCCCAGTGGTGATAATTGTGCGTGTTAAAGACTCCGCAATTTGTAAAACGACTCTCATCAGTCCATATAACTCTCGATTGAAAATCAGCTTGTTCTTCGCATTTCTAATTAAACAAAATTCTAGACTTCTACCAAAATCATTATTGTTTAAAGCTTGGATAATCGTAGGTTTGTATGGATGATATTTCCTTTGTTTCAATGTCTTGTATACAATTGTCTTAGGAATATTTGTTTCGCCTGCAATTTGTCGCATTGATATTGTTAATAGTTTCGAAAATATTACTTGTGCAGTCAATATTATCAATATCATACCGGTGTCTTTTACTATCAAAACTCCCGTAATTTAACAAATTTCTTACAATTCTTCCAAAAACTGTTCTATGTGGTTGCACTCTCTTCGAAAATGTTTCTAGATAGGAAGCCGATGCGTTTTGCGAATTTCTATTTACTTTTAAATAACATTCTAACATATTTTCTTTATTTGAGAATTTGTACGCCATTTTGTAATAATCACACTTTTGAACAGTAATAATAAGTATTGAACAATTTGCAATAATGCCACTACTATTTAGTGAAAAACTGCCAACTAACAGTAATGCTTATTATTGTTTTAAACCACAGCTAACTTAATTTTACTGAAAATTTTGTGTGAATTTAATTACTAATTACTTTATTGACAATTTTATGACAAATAAAATCCTAATATCGTCTAAAAATTGATGTTTTTAGAAAATTGTATAAAAACTTTTTGATTTTCCATGGCCTACTATTTTGTTTTGTCAAGAATGGATAACTTTTTTTAAATTAGTACCTTAAAAAAACAATTATTCCTCGGCATGTGACACATCACCTGAAAGCTCCTTTTAAGCGCAATCTGAAAAACGAGAAATCCAATTTGGGTACAATAAGAAAAACAAAAGTTACCTCGGATATCTCGAAAACAAAAGACTATCGAGCATTCGTTTCTAGACCAAAATATTAGTCTCCACAAAGTGTTCTAATAATGTAAAAGTCTAAAACCTGTCTGATCAAGGATTACTTGGCTACAGCCAAAAAGGGAAATCATAACATTTTCGTTTTTTTGGAAAATCTCAAAAATGGTTTCAGTTAGCTGTGATTTCCTATCGGATTTGGAATCAGCATAAAATTTGCTAAAACTTATCTCATTTAATCGACCTTGTAATTCTTACCATTTCCGAGATTCCAATGGTGGGCATAGAATTTGGGACAAACGGAATAAGTATTTAAATGGCCCTGTTTTCCGGCACTTGTTTATGTTTAATTTTGTGGTTTGTCGGCATTTACTTATGTTTAATTTTGCTTGGTTTGCTGGCACATGTTTGTACTTAATTTCGCATGGTTTGCCAGCACATACTTGTATAGTTTAGTTCGGTTTACCAGTTAGTAATTCTGTGTTGCTGTTATTACTAGATGAAAACTCCATTATCTATTTAACTAATGCTGAATGTAATAATTCGAAATGTCATTGTTAAGAGTAAATCTTTACAGTCATGATTAAATGGCAATGCTGCAGTATGAACCAGAGGCTTCCAGGCCGTCGATGTTCAGCGTAGTGTCAGCGTCAGCAGAGTGAGAAGTCATTTCCCGTATAGTTGTCGTGCGATCAACAGTGCACATTGCTCGTGATGCGATGCCAAGTTTCAGTCGTCATTCAGTGTACTATGTCTATTACTTTAGAACAAATACATGGCGTATAACAGTTTAATATATACGGGTGAGCCACGGTGGGTGGAATATTAAAAGTATACGGAGAACAGATTAACCGATTACTTTGAAACTTTGGCTATCAAGAGAATCGAGTATGACCTCTCCAAGTCTCCAACTAAAATATTTTCGAAAGTGCGGTGTTGCTACGTAAAACTGGCAACATCTTCGTTATTATAAATGGAATACCCTGTATATTTTTGCATTTTTTGGATCGTCGTCTCTTTCTGAGTAACTTTTGTTAATTTTTCCCTATACCTATCTCAAGCCGAGAAATATCCGAATTTGCCGCAGATGAACAACAGAAAGTTTTTACGAATTCAGAGGAATTTAGAAATTTTGGTTCGTCATTAAGAGAAGCAAGAAATTTACCTAAACCTGTGACATCTGACGAGGTAAATGAAATCAATGTGCTAGCATATTTTCATACAAATCCCCAGTATTCCATACGTTGTGCTGAACGGGATTTAGGATTGCCATATTCATCCATTCGAAGAATACTAGCAAACCATAAAATGCATAATTACAAATTTACAAGAGTCCAATTTCTCATGCCTCAGGATTATCTACAGAGAAGAGAATTTTGTGAAAAGTTACTTGTACGCTTGCAAGAGGACTCCAATTTTTTAAAGAAAATTATATGGACTTATGAATCAAAATTTTCTAGGGAAGGGATTTGTAACACACGAAATCGTCACCATTGGGCCACAGACAACCCCCACGTTACTAGAGAGGCTGGTTTTCAAGTCAAATTTAGTTTCAATGTGTTTTGTATGTTAATGGATGTTAAAATAAAATATTACATATACGACGAAAAATTTAATTCCAGAAAATATTTAGATATAATTAGAACAATTGTGGAAGACTTCCTTGATAATCTGTCAATTGAAAAATATATAACTTGTTGGCATCAATTCGACGGGGCTCCTGCACATTGTACACACGAAATTAGTATGGAGTTGGACCGCTTTTTCGATGATCGTTGGATTAGACGTTTGGGACCGTGGAATTAGCCTCCGAGGTCCCCTGACCTTACCCCGTTAGATTTTTATCTTTGGGGTACTCTTACAGATAGAGTTTATAAAACTCCAGTCCACAACAGGAAAGAATTAGAACGTTGAGTGATTCAAGAGACTGAAAACTTGGACACCGCTGAAATAAGAGCTGCTAAACAAACGTCGTCCATCGTCGTATACAGAAGTGTCTGGAAGTTAACGGTCTACATTTCGAACAATTATAACAATATTTTTAAGATTTTTATATTTATTACTGTTATTGGTATTATTTGTTATTGCTATGTTATTAACCAAAATTTATAAAATTCCTCTAATTTCGTAGAAACTTTCTGTTGTTCATCTGCGGCAAATTCGGATATTTCTCATTAAATCTTCTACAAGTTCTGCTGATAATCTTATTGCACTGTCCATGGATAATAAACAAATAAATTAAAACTGTGTTTGTATAGTTATTTTCTGTCATATTTGTGCTACTTAGCTATTTAAATTAAGTGCAAATATCACTAACGTCAAATTTATTTAGAAAAATAACATCTGTTGTCATTACAAAATGACAAAACAAAAATTTCATGGCCCACCCGTTATGATATACCAAAAGACTAATATTCTTGGTAAGGTTACAGAAAAGTGCCCATAAATTGAAAACGGTGCGCATTAGGTGTAGAGTATATTACCTTTTTAAATAGGTAAATGTATCGCATTTCCGAATCAGTAATAATATACAGGGCATTCCGTTTATAAAAAATTGACTTTCGTGCATTTTTCTAAGTCACTTGAAAGCCTTCTCTAACTTACCCTGTATGATATTCTAAACATTTGATTAATGGAGGAGATGCCCCCAGGCCTTGCCTAGCCGCAACTAAAAAATTATCTGTTAATTGCTGCGTAGGTAGGAGAAAACACGATTTACTGAAAGTCAAATTTTTGGCAATAAATTCAGAAAAGAATTATTATCTTGAAAACGGCTTGAGATAGGTATAGGGAAAAATTAACAATAATTACTCAGAAAGAGACGACGATCCGAAAAATGCAAAAATATACAGGGTATTCCATTTAAAATAACGAAGATGTTGCCAGTTTTACGTATGTGGCAACACCGCACTTTCGAAAATTTTAGTTGGAGAGATCATACTCGATTATCTTAGGAACCAAAATTTCAAAGCAATTGGTTGATTCATTCTCCATATACTTTTAATACTCCACCCACCGTGGCTCACCCTGTATAAGTTAAACTTTTGCTGCTCCATCATGATGTTGGCTTGCGAATTATATCGACGCAACTGAATTTTGTTCGTTTTGTCAATACTTATGTAAATAAAGTGAAAAAAGAGTTTATAAGTATTTTTTTCAAGCTAACAAAAAAAAAATTACACCGTACACACATTAAACAGTCATGATTTTTCTTTCTATTAGTTATTCCTGGTGTGCTGAATGATGCCTCATCGATAGGTACCAAAAATGTGATTGATCCAGTATATTTTGACGAAAATTTCTCCTCATAATTTTATCAGTTTGATATAATGCCTGCAATACACTTGATTTTCGAGCTTCATATTTACATTTGTGACGAGTTCCTTGTGGTATCGAATAAGAAATTTTGAAGTTTCTTAATGTAAGAGGTTCTTCAATGGACCTATTCCGATTTTCATTAAAATACAGCAAAATAATCAACTCACGGTTTTCATCAATATCTACACCTAATTTTTTTCCCTGTTTTTCAATGTCCTCGTATCCTTCATTTTGACCGGCACGCGTTGAAAAATTTTCCGACTTGGGACGGGACGATTCGGATAAAGTCTTCTATATCACCTTACTGAAGCTCTTGGGTTATTATTATTATTATTATTATTATTATTATTGAGATACCATTAGTATATCAAATCTCATAACATCGCTATAATAGGACGTTTTCTCTCGATAACAATAAATCTTTCACTTGATAACAATACACTAAGCGACTATTGTCACTCCCCACAAAATGATTTGCAACCAGTAAATTAAGACCTAGACAATTTCTGTGCCTAGAGGCTAGTTTTATTAGAGCTGCCAATTAAATAGCCATCCTCGCTGGTAGTCAATTAAAACATCTAACGTATGCAACAAGAAGGTAACAAACATATCTAACTAATTAACCATAACACTACATCAACTCAAAACAATGCCATTCATCCGATGTTATTTATATTTGATATCAACCAGCATACCCGGAAACAATACCAGCCACTCCAGTTTGCAGCCATACAGTGTATATAACCTAGCTAAGGCGAGCTAATACGAGCATATTGTCTCACCCACGCGTGTGCATTCCCTAGTATAGCCTCTGTTAAATTTAACAAGCAATATCTCGGCGTTATGCTCATCTTATTTATAATTCTCCTGCCACGTTCTGATGAAGATGTCTACCGAGAAAGTTACCATAGCGACAGCTGTTTAAAACACAGCAGGCGTTCGTTATGTTGGACGCCTGCTGGGTAACTCTGGTCCTCCTCTACACACCTGTACGCCTGCGCCTGAGGATGTATTTAAATTTTGATAAGATCCGATTAGAGATAAGGGTTAGATACAACTTAGCGTTTGACAATAGGTAATTTGGCAGGGTTGCATCACAAAAGCTAAGAGTTGACAATATTAGGGATTTATGGAATTCCTACAATTCGATCAAAATATACGGGTCGAAATGCCGTTTAAAGAAACAGGCATTTTATGGTAATATTGCCCATTATAAATATGTATGGCATTGTAAGAGTTTTAAAGATATAATCTTAGCTCTAATTTGACTTGTTCAAACCTTTTGACATCTCACAAGTTTTAGGATAAATATTTTTTTAAATTCACGGCATTCCTTTACATTAATTTACTCCAGCGAATTAGGTCACATCGAATTAAAAGGATATATAAAATCTTCAGATACATCAACAGTTTATGCCGATAAAAATTATGATTAATTATTTTCATCATTATTATTTTTTCCACTTTTCAACAAATTAGTTTAAAAATAATTTACTAATATTTTAGTAAGGCAAAAAACTAAAATATTCGGAGAGAAGTCCTTTGATTAGGTATTGCTAATAAATATTGGAATAAATCACAAGCTACTAGACCATAATTTAAAAAATTGGCCCTAACCGCACACAAATGACCTTGATTAATACTAATTACATAAAAAATTATGACATGAAATTGAAGTAGTCTGTCATAATAATTATTGTCGTTTTACTTCAAGTAATACAGTGAATCATTTAGTACCTAAGAATAATGTTATATCATTCATTATAAATTCTGAACTTAAAATGACAACATAACTTTGATTAATCCTTATTTGGTCGATTTGTAATACCAAAACAATAATAATATTCATGCGTTATATAATTTTGACGGTACCATTTTTGGTCATGGGTTTAAAATGGTTTATCGGTTGGCATCAGGCAATTACTTACTTTTTTCTAGTCAATATTAAATAATTTATTAGTACTTAAAATTCTACTTAAGACTATAATCAGTGATACACATAGGTGGGTCTTTTAGTATACTATGTAAATAATGAATATATACTGATTGGTTCCGTGCTCTGAATGGAACCAACATCTTTGTCAACATCTTCGGTGATAATAATTTTTCCGAAAATTAAACCAGTTTAATCCACGAAATCATTTGTTTTTCGATTTTGTCAATACTGATTAATTTTTTTGTTATCGTCATACTTAAGCATAATTTACCTTGTAAAATACTATGATATCAAGTTCCAGCAAATTATGGTGAGACCTCATGTCAAGTACTTTACGAATCAGTACTGGAACCTGCAATATAAGGCTGCATTTTCACCAGATATCCAGTTTAAATCCATAAATCGCTGTTAAAATGTTTCTATTAGTAATATCGAAAAATGAAAACAAATAATGATTCGTCCTAAATACTATATAGATTTAATATACAAAAGCTTTGTTTTGGTTCAGAATTTTCGCAGTTCTAGGACAGTTCCCGTCATGCGCAAATTAAAAATATATCCTATTTTGGTATATTGCTCATGACGAGAACTTATTTGCGCATGACAAGAACAGTTCTAGAACAGTAATAAACGGAACCAAAACAAAGCTAAAGTTACGGGCAATCCTAATGCGTATTTTTTTTATTAATAGGAAATACGATTTAACAATGATTTAAAAATTTATGTTGGCAATCATGGCGACGAGGGCATACCGTCTTAAAAAAATTAACTTTTTGTGTCAAATACATGTTATAAATGATACCAAATTATTTAATTATATTAATAAATCCTTTCACTTTGGCACTTGCTAATACTTACTAGAAAAGTCTAATTCATGATTAAATGATTTTTTAAATCTAAATCTTTTTTAAAAAATTAATTTTCTCCCACACGTAAATTCAGAACATCGCTACACAGGACAAAGAGAGATCGTGGAGAATAAATAAACAACAGCAAAAAATATCAATGGCTTGTATATACGAAAAAACGTCAATATTCCAGTGTAACTTTTATTTCTACAGCTTTTACAACAACAAACGTGACCTGTTTTTTCTTTGCCGCTTCCGTCACACCACATTAAAAAGGAAGCAAAAAATAAATAAAGTATATAAATATGCACTAAACGCATAGTAGAACTAATAAAAGTATCTATAATCTGAATACAGTAAACGATTACTGTGCCTAGCTACATGTCGAGATAATCTACTGTTGAATTTCAAGGCTTAGAATAACTTAGTTCTTAACTAACGCTTAGTACACAAATTTCAAAAAGGCCATCATAGGTGGCTGTGTTTGCAGAATAATGGGTTCTATATCCATGTCGATTACTGGTAAGTATTTTGTAGTCTTTCAAAAATTTTATAATTTTTATTATGTTTTAAGATGGTTACGGTGGTGGTACTAATGAACACAATGAAATTAAGTGTTTTCCTTGAAAATATAATCGACCTTTCAAGCGTTTTGTTTAAAGTTGAGTCAAAATAACATAAATCCAGCCGTCTATTTTCGATAGACCACTCTGTATAGATGGCAGTTATATGAATAAATTGAATAAAAAAAAATAACTAAATAACGAGTACCTAACAGGTAAAGCGTGATGCAAGATAAAGACAAATAATTATAGTCTGTCATATTATATAATTTATCTTTTTCTGTATGAGGGAATAAATTATGGAAAACGGTAGCTTTATAATAATCTGCAAAGTTTAGATAAAGTTTTGTTATAAATTATGATGTAACTAAAACTGAAAATTATCCATTGCAACCATTTTTAACACACTTTTGAAGTGGTTTTATCATCTACAAATTTTATTAGAGGAGGTAAAGAAGTCTATATGTTATCATTGTCTGACACTAATTTAAGTTTTTTTTGTGGAAACACGTACTTATATTCTCGATTTAAATAACGTATACAAGTCTCCATTGATGTGACGCAACTAACTTGCTTTGGTTTTTTTCGCAAATAACTCCATTCACGGTAGCTCTTATAAAAAAAAACATTTCTTTTAACTAGCAAGGGGAGGGTCAGGCGTTCAAATCTCCGATTCAAACAAAATTTCGTGAGTTGGAAGTCCTGAATACCAACAACTATTTGAAATATTTCGTGTATTTTGACACATCCTCAGGATTATTTAAATTTGATTTTCCTTGTGACGGACAAATTTTCTAAAAATTTACACAAAAGCATGAAAAATAAATAAATATAATCCAAAACAATACGAACAAACATCATTGATTAGTCAGATTATATTTATTTACTGTTCTTGTTTATGTTTAAATTTTTAGAAAATATATGCATATGTACGATGATGCTATACAATTATACTTTTCTTTTGATATGATGAAGTCTTAGGAAGCTCAAACCAAAATTAATTATGATTTAAATGAAATAAAAAATTGAACCTATCAGAAGTCACTCCTATTAATACCAAATAAAGTTAAAAAACTAGTCTATGGCACTGCAAATAAACTAAGAATTCTTGTTGCACCTTGTCAACAATTTGGGGCTAACCTTGATAAAAATTTAAACTTTACATTTCACCTCACTATTAAATAATGTCATCCTAACGCAAAAACCTATTTATCTCGTTGATAAACTAATTGCGAGAAATGTTATGCATAACTGAAATTTGAGACATACAAACGACCTAGTTGAATACAATGAGGCCAAAATATGAAACATTTCGATCATCTTTTACTCATCGACTCATGTCTATAATAATCTGGCTCCGTGGTCTAGAGGTAACGTAATTGCCTCGAAACTTCGGGGTCCCGGGTTTGATTCCCGGTCGAGGAACTGGGATTTTTTCTGTGAGAGAGATTAATCGTAGTATACTCGGATATTGGGTATGTGTCCATTGTCTCTAAATGTGTAGCGCTCTCCCACACAAGGTCATTCTAGACTTTCAGGGATAAAGGGGGTTGTAATTTCATGTGGTGTTATTATTTAAAAAAAAAAAAAAATCTACCTCCACAGCTACACAACAAATCAACAAATGTATCATTATGAAGTATTTGTTATGGCATAAGTGATAACTACCTTTTAGTTTAATGTAACTATGATTGGTTATTTTCGCACATGTGACGATTTTATTGAATTTTACGATGGCTCTGAAGGGCCACAACAAATAAAAAAACTAGAAATTTCTACTTTAAAACTAGAAATTTTTACTTTAAAACTAGAAATTTCTCTTTTTGAAACTAGAAATTTCTAGTTTTAAAGTAGAAATTTCTAGTTTTAAATTTTTGATCTTGAGGCACGGCGCCCAAAACGAGTTTATTGCCAATACCGCTTTACCTTAATCTGAGGCTTACCAGTGGCTTCTAGGTAAAAAATGACCTGTATTAAAATTTTTAAGAACACGGTGTTTTGTCTGAAACATTTTTTTGCAAGTCGAATAGACATAGTTTCAAAGTGGGACTATTCAATGAAAGTTCCTGTATACAAAGTTTGAGCTAATATCGTTGTTTAATATGCCCCAAATTAAAAAATAATAATAATAAATCGGTACAATTTTTAAATTCAAAAGTAGAAATTTCTATTTTAAAAGCAGAAAATTCTCCTTTCAAAAGTATAAATTTCTAGTTTTAAAGTAGAAATTTCTAGTTTTTTTTTAATTGCTGTGGCCCTTCAGACCCATCGTAGGATTTATATTCAGCCAAAACATTTTCAACATAATTTCATTGCATAATTATAATTATATAAAGAGAAAAGAAAACTACCAACTCTATGTATACCACAACAGGAGCGTTACGTTTAATACCGGGTATTTTCCCCTCATGTAACAATTACAGCTTGACAGTGACGTGGCATGCTCAAAGTTAGTTCTCTTACATCTTCCTTATCAATTTGCTGTTAAATTTCATTATCTTTGTGCAAGCTCGTTTAGGTTCTAGAACGATGTGGGAGTGCTTTAATCCTTCTATCTGTCATATCCCATAGATGTTCTATTGAGATTGGGTCGAGACTCCTTGCTGGCCAATTCCTTTTTCAATATCAACCTCTTGAAGATACTGTTGCACAACCATGGCAATATGAGATCGTGCATTATCATGCATAAGCATGTTAAGCAATAAATGCCGTAAATGATTCAATACGTGGATCAGAGAAGTTTGTTATGTGCCTTTGAGCTGTCAATCTTCTACCATTTACCATCGTTAACTCTGTAAACCCTCCAAAGGTGTGCCATCCCACACCATAACTCACAGTCCTTACAATGTCGCATTTTTTTCATTTCAATAGCGCCTGATTTTTTTGGAAATTCATCACTATTCAGAGGTAACAGTTTTAAAGTTCACGGAAAAATCAGGAAAATGCTCTGAATAAGTCCACCACCATTTTAATTTTTAAACTCAATTTTGAGGAAAGATTCCAGTAAAAATGTGTTGTTCCAAGGAAACCATTTTGAACTCGAAATATTTTCAAAGAATCAGTAATAAGTTCAGCTGATATTTTGACAGCACCTGATATTTTAATCTAACATAACAATGATATCACAGTATTAATAGTCCAATCAAAGACATGCGTTCGAAAAAATTCATAGGTACCCATGATCGTGTTTTTTTTATTTTTCGGTAGTAGTCATGTCATGATAATTTCTACCCGTTCGTAATGTCTCCTTGCTAAGAATTAAGAAATTTCTTCATAATTCTTCATAACAATTTTTATACAATTATCATATCAATTATCCAGAATTGAAATCGTTTAATATGATATGAAATCACTTTATGATTAACCGGAATATATGTATAAGTTTAATTTAATGATTGGACATATTGCACATAAATTAATTAGAGATAACATCGAGCGAGAGCAGGCAAACTTTATTGAAAGGATCAGTTAGTACTTAGTATGTGAATAGACAAACCACAGATGCTATCTTATCCGTTTTGACTTTCCATTTAATAATGATTATTTCCATAATAATAAAGAACCAATTTACATTTTGTTTATGTGGTTAAAATTGTTTGGAATGGAAATGTGGATTAGTATCTAAATTATGATAGTAAATTAATATAACAGTCGAACGGGTTATTAGATAGGCGTTGAAAGCGTTACCAATAAATTATTTTATTCGATGCACTCATAAGCACGAACAACAAAAACGTACATTCAGATAAAAGAGATATAATTAATAGCGATAAATCTTGCCCGTGTGAAAAACAAATAAAAATCGTGACTTGCAAGCCTCTTTTAAAAAAGAAAGTAATTATATTATTGGATGATCACGTCTATCAAAATGAATCGATGTATATCAAACCTGTAACTTTAGCCATAACCATACACATTAACAGCATCAAGACAGAAAGCGATGTTGGTTATGTTAAAGATAATTGACACACCATCAACCTAATAAATAATTATTAAATAAGAACTTGAGAGGGTTGCAAGCTTTGATGCGACGATATTAACACTTAGTAGTTTCCACAAATACCAACTCTCAATAATTAATATGCTTGACGTGTATTTCGACAACCAAGTTGTCGTCATCTTCAGATGATTAGAATTAAACTTATATGTTGTCTATTTATCCCTTACTCTTGCCATGGTTCGATGAACCGAGATGAACCAGTTGTACTGACGTAAGCGTGGCATCACCATTATTCACTAATCAGTAAAACAAACTATTAGGGATAAACTCTGTCACCATTCATACAATTTTTACATTTTGTAATTTGTTGTAATTACATCAAGTTTTAAACAATCCAAATGATAACATTGGAATGAATGAAACCTCGGAGATTTGCGAAATAAGTTGTAAAGATTATAATTAAAATTTTATTGGGCAAACAAGACGATTAATTCACACTAAGTTTAAAGAGCATATTACCACGGCTCATCATTACACGTGTTTGAGCGGTAAGGACACTTGTCTTTCACCCTGATTTGAACCCTGGTCTAGGAGTTGGTATTTTCTTTAAAACATAAATTAATTCTAGCATAATCGGATGTTGGGTGTGTATTTGTTGTCTCTAAATGTGTAGCTCCTCCCGCACAAACGTATCTCGAGGTATCTTTAGGGATACAGGGGTTGTCTGAACGTTATTTGTGGCATTCTCAAAATTTTCCTTTTTCTTTTTTAGGGCTTACTATCACATGAATAATTCTTCGTTATCTAAAAAATGGAGTTAGTTACCCAGTATGTTACTAGGAAAATAAACCTCTGTGCTTGTGATTTTACATTAAAAAATTAGTCAGAGGATTTTTTTTTGACAACTAATGAAGGTTATATTAGAAAAGTTGAAATTGAAAAATCGAAAATTTGTGAACATGCTTGGGAAAATGGATATAGAATCAACTGGGATTCGGCAACATTTTTAATGAAAGAAGCGGACAGCAAAAAAAGAAAAATTAGGGAATTGGCAATAATTTTTTCGAATGAAGAAAAATGTTTATCTCATTGCTCTGTAGATTTTGATACAACGTGGTTATCAATGTTGAAAAAAGAATTGAACAAAATTAAGTACTGTAAAGTAGTACTGTATAATTTTTAAATATCAACAGTTATATGTATCTATGGATATTACATAAACAAATAATATATATGTCATGTTTCACACTTAACATATTCTAAAAAAAGATAAATCTTTGAAAAAGGGAACAGAGTCGTTTTCCGAAATGTTAGGGAATTATATTATTATTTTCGTGTCTCATATATTAGTTGTAATAAAACACCCCCCGACTAATCTTTTGACGTAAAGTCACAAGCGCAGAGGTTTATTTTTCCAATAACATACTGGGTAACTAACTATCTTTTTACGAAGAATCCCAAGCAACATTCTAACGACGAACCGACGTTGCTGTTCGCAACTAAAAGTCGGTGTGCGACGTACACAAAACGTCGGACTGACCCATATTTGTACTAATCTGGTCAATAAAATATGGGTCGATTCGACGTAGAGGACCGATTTTAGTCGTTGTGATTACCGACCAAATGTTCACCAAATTTTACGTCGGCTTAAGTTGGTTGTCAGGCTATTACCAACCTTACTTAAAATTTGCCCTTAATCTGACCTACAAAAGTCGGGTATAGGTAGTGAAAGTAAGCAATTTTGTATATTATTTTATTTGTCGTACCAATCTATTTATATAAAATGGATAAGGCGTGTTTATCATTGAGTACGTATTATATACAAAATACTCCGAATAAAATTTTAATAAAACTGGTGGGGTAAAAACTGAAACGAAAGAAATTTTATTGATACATATATATAAAGTAGGTCGTAAAATATAGTGAACCCATAAGAATAATGTTTATTTTAAAAACGAAAGTACTATTTTTATTTTTTTACTTTCAAAAAGTATGTTCCCTTTCCAAAGAAAGCGCAATTGAAATATTGTTTAATTAATTTTACAAGTAAATCAAAACTTTTTTGCTTACTTTATTTGAAAAAAGAGAAAAATTTTGTGTATTTAAAATAATTGTACACATAATCAACATGGCCGCCTATTATTTCCTTCTGTGGAACCAGAAAATATGGCGAAGGCGGGAATAAGTGCAACTATTTTTACTAACAGCGACGTCACGGTTAAATAATTTTACCTGCACCAACTTTTAGTAGGCTTTGGTGCAGAAATCTGCACTAACACTAACGTTCATTCTAAACAATCGTGATAATATCGACCGTCTGTTGCAGTTGGTGTATAAATCTTTACTAAATATCTACCAATACCTGAATTACCGACATTAATTTTGAGGTTATGTTAGACCAAGGCACAAAAGCCCAACACCAATGTCCAGCCGACGTTGCTAGACGACTACGTCAGTCAGCAACGTCTAACCAACGTTGGAATGTTACCCAAAAATTACCTAAATCTACTTAATCAGTTACCAACGTGTAATCAACGTTGGATAGTAATCTAAAAACACACTCAACGTATTAAGTAGATTTCTGACATCAAACCAACGTTGGTAAATGTACTAGATGTAAATAGTAGGTTTGCGAGGTTCAAGCTACGTTGCTCGGACGTTGTATCATAACTATAAAATTTATGACGCTACTTGACTATTATTTGTAATAATTCTGACCTTATAATTAGTAAAAAAGTAGTCGGTAGTCGGTAAAATGTTACTTGGGATTATTCATGTGACAATAAGTCCCAAAATACAGGGGTTGTATTACCTATGGTTTGTTTAACCTCCTTTTTATTTTCCCCTCTATTGATATGAGTTACCAGTGTCTGATTAATTGACAGATATCGGTCTAGATCATTATGGTGTATTAAAAATAACACAGGGTCTAAGAGTCTCCTTGAGGTACATCATCGAAAATTTGATGTTCATCAGAATTTGGACCAAAATAGTTGACAACTTGTTTTCCATTAGAAATGTTTTTAACGTGACGTACTTAAAAATTTTTATTTATTTATTTATTTATTTTTTTCAATACAATACCATGGATAACACAGAAACATGTTGATGTTAATTAAACCAGTGCTATAGATACACACAAATAAACACGCAGAAAAATGCTTTTCATAAATCCACTAAAATAGCCACCACTAATGTAAAATAATAATCTTGAAAGATACAAATATTGATGATATAGGAGTACTAAATCGATTGCATATGTGGAGATACTATTTTATTGTATAGGGTGTTCGGTTTTAACTTTCCCAAAATAGGATCTCGCTTATCTTGCGAGTTATAACATCGATTAAATTAGAGAAAAGTTGCGTGATATTGTTGCTAAGACTTTGGGGTCAACAGATCTTAATAATCTGATTTGGTTTTTGAGATAGCTGGAAAAAATAAAAAAATCGTATTTTGTTTTTCTCCCATATGTTGCTTATTTGACATCCAATATTTATTTTAGAGTAACTCTTTGTGTTTTATATAATTTTTATAAAATTAAGGTATTATAACGTTTCATCCACTCAGAATCATCATCCAAGTTAGGTGTAATCTCTATATTGGGAAAGTTAAAGTCGAACACCCTGTATAAGCCATCAAAGGCTAGTGTCAGTAGTACAAAGAGACAAATATTTTTGTTACGTCGTTTTTCAAATTCTGCTTGCTTGGTGGGATCTCCAGATGCAAACACACAAAAAACACCACCGTAACACTCCATATATTATGGCATTTGCATAACGGGGTAAAGGTGATAAAGGAATTACCCTCTAGGAAGAAACCATTACGTGTTTCATCGTAATGTAATTGAATAAATCATGACTGAAAAAGTGCATTACAATGCCTAAACTATATATTTCTCAATTAATCTACCGAAATATTTGTCACTATATTATTGACAAAAATGGACAAAGTTCATTACTAAATTAATTAATTCTTACTAGAATAATGGCGTGTGGAAAAAAGTATCATAAAGACATTTATATTATAAATTGAGATTTTAAGGAAAATATATGTTTCTTCAGTTATTGTGCTGGTGCTGTCAGGTGGAACTATATATAGAAAATGTATTCAAATTATAAACCACCTACCCATTTCTCAGTTCATTCAGCTACAACTTGACATATATTTGACGGCTATGATAAACTAGTTGTATTATTTAAAATTTGATTTTTACTATAATAATAATAATAATAATACTTTTATTACGCAACAGGTAACACCCAATAACAGGAGAATTTTGCATAATTTCAATATATATGTATACACATAGAAACGATATATAAATACACCTGACTGTATACATTAATTTATATAACAAACAAGAAAGCAGAAAAGAAGAATAGATTTTTATAATATACATTATACAATATAAAGATACAATGCTAAAAAATTCAATGATGATTGTTTAATGATTATTCATGGCTATGTTTAAGATTACATTTTTTGTACAATTATCAATATCACATAAATGGCAAATTTTGTTAAAGTTTATACACATTGTATGAATAGGTGATTTCAAAAGAATATTACTTCTAGCATGAGGATGAAAAAACGTGGTATTATGTCTAAAATTGTAATTTGGTACATTAAACCATATTTGAGACAACAATTCAGGACAATCAATATTATTATGTAATAAATTGTATAAAAAAAGAAATAGAACTGCATTCTCTCTTCAATTCTAAACTAGTCATTTCAAACCTAGTCAAAAGAAAATTTTGATCTATACCTCTTTCTGGGTACGCCGTATCAGTTCTAAATGATAAAAATTTTAAAAATTTCCTTTGGACATTTTCTAAGGCTCATTTATGATTTGAATAATATGGATACCAAATAAACGACGCATACTCGAGTTTAGAAATTACGTATGAAAAGTAAAGGATTTTTAATGATCTAATATTAGTAAATGATTTACAATTTCTAATTATAAAGCCAAGCATCTTTGTAGCTTCTTTTACCTTTAGGTTAATATGATCAATAAATTATAATTGACGATCAAATGTGACTCCAAGATCTTTGATGGAGCTATGATTAGACAATATCCTGCCATCAATAGTGTAAACATTTTCGATATTAGAGTGCTTCTTTGTAAACGTGACAATCTTACATTTGGAACCATTAAGATGTAATCTATTACTTATACACCAACTTTGAACACTGTCAATGTCATTTTGTAGTTGTGCACAGTCTTCACAACAGGAGATTCTCTTGTCTAGCTTGAGATCATCAGCGAATAATAGTTTATTGCAGTTGTTAATGTAAGAGGTAATATCATCGATAAAAAGTAAAAAGGGAATTGGTCCAAGGTTAGAACCCTGAGAGACACTTGAAGAGGCTGTGACTGATTCGGAGTTAAAACCATTATATGAAACAAGTTGTTCATGGTTAGAGATGTATGACTGTAAATATGATAGTAATGAATCAGTTAATCCCCAGTTGCCCAATTTATTTAATAAGATGACATGATCAATACGGTCAAAGGCCTTTGAGAAATCGGTATAGATCACATCTACCTGTCCAGCCTCATCAATAACTTGAGAGATAAATTTTATGAAAATGGTCAAGTTGGTTATTGTTGAACGATGACTTACAAATCCATGCTGGTAGAGTGATATCCTATTACTAATCGACAGGTAGATGCGATCATAGAGGATAATCTCAAAGACCTTTGCAAAATTGGAGAGAATTGCAATCGCTATGTAATTACTAATAACTGTAGAATCACCTGTTTTAAACACTGGGCAAATTTTTGCTCTTTTCCAAATATCGGGAAATGTTTCTGTCCTCAAAGCTAGATTAAATAATATTAATAAAGGTGCACTTAGTGCATAACTGCAATCTTTAACTAAGAAAGAGGGTATTAAATCGAGGCCAGAGGTCATTTTGTTTTTTAGTTTTTTTAGCTGCTATTTGAATTTCAATATCGGTCACAGAAACAATATTAATAGAACAGTTATTTTGCACAGTTAAGGGGTTCACAGCAATGTTATAGTTATCACGCTTAGGTAAGTATACATTTTGGAAAAAAACAGCAAAAGCATTTACAATAGACTGTGGACAATCAAAATAGTTTCCTTCATACTCCATTTTTCCTGGAATTCTAGATGTTTTCCTTTTTGAGTGAATGTATGACCAGAAATTGCGAAAATCAGAAGAAATTGAGGATTCAACCTTCTCAATGTAAATTTTGTACGCTAGCTTAGACTGTGTTTTTATAAGTACCCTTAATCGTTTGATTGAGTTTTTTTATATTTATCAAAATGCCTAGATTTTTTTACGTATTTTTTTATTATATCTGCCGAGTACTATTTTGGATAATTACGCTTAAATGTTCTATACTGGGGCACATAGTTTTCAATTATTTCGTACAATTTAGAATAAACCTGATCAGTGGCGATATTTACATCATTCATATAAGACATAAAGAACCAATCAGTTTCGAGTATGGCATTATATAATCTAGGATAGTTGGCTCTTTTAAAATTATATGCCTTTTGTTCTGCATTTGGAGTAAAGTTTACAGAGCTAGGTAGAAAGAAGGTTGGCTTAATAAAATGGGATATGTCTTTTTATAATACATTAAAGGAAATACAGAACATTTGAAACTATTTATTTAATATTATAGATGATACCTATAAAATACGGTATAATACGCGATACTGTTTTTAATAACAGGAGTGAAAATTATAGTATATCGAGAAGATGATCTCGAAATTACTACCAAATTCACAATAGAACCATTAAATACATGAAGAATAATATACAAAGGATAACAAAGCAACTGATATCAATACAACTAACAGCAACCAATACAAGACGAATATATCACAGGAAACCCAAACATTGTACACAACCCAGAGTATTACAACGTCTTCTGCCGTAGACTATAGAAAAATTGCATTACTCATTCAAATTACAATTATCGGAACCGATACCAAGAAATGCAAGCAAAGCGATTGGGGGATATCCAAGTACATTTGAAGATTGCCATATCATGTCACACGTAGATTGCAAATATACTATACCGGGTGTAACGGGATCATGGTACACTTCCCTTTTCTCCTTTAGTTTTGAGGATAATTAATTGAAATTTGGGATATCCTATGTACATAATAAGCGGCATTTTTTGACATACAAATGATTTTTTTTCACTTCCGGTTTCGCTTGAAGTGACACTAACTATCGATTTTTAAATAGAACACTATATATTATTGCGTTTTTGAATTCTGCATATAATTTTTAGTTTTCCATTAAGTGTGCCATGACGGTTCCGATTTATTCTAAATGACCCGTGTAATACTAGAAAAATCTAAATCCAATCAAAAATACTAAATTACGTGATGTATGAGCAAATATAATTCATCAAAATGGTTTTTGGGGAAAACCTCAATTCTTTCAAATGGAACCATATTGGTACCGTGGTACCATTTATTAGTACTATTAATATGAAATTTATTCATATGTCGTATTAAAATGTGCGATAAATACAAACAAAATTACAGCTAAAAGAACATAAGAAAACACAATTTTGTTCTAATTACTTTGTAATACATTAGGTGGCTTTGGAATACAAAAAATGAACACAAAACATTACAACAGTAGTTCAAAATGCTGTCCTCCGAATCTCCGTTGAAGGTTATCAATTACTATCCTTGAATTGTGGGGAGAAACGCCATCTTGTTGGAAATACATTCTCTGTTGTAAATGGAAAGGTAATTCAGCTAAACTGTTCTCAGTTTCATTTTGCAGAAATCCCAAGTATGTGGCACCAGTCAGGGGTCCATCAAATATAATTGGACCAATGATTCTACCACCGATTATTCCAAGCCAAACATTGAAACTGAACCGCACTTGAAAGTTACCCCTCCCGTAATAAATTTTGATTTTGTTGTGACCAATATTTTGTATTTTGTCGGTTAAATAATCCCAAATTTGTTAAACCTAGACTCGTCCGAAAATAAAATCATTTCCAAAAAAATCATTGGCTGCACGTTATTCTGCAAAATCCAATTGCAATATTCCATCCTACGTTCGTAATCATTTTCGTACAAGTGCTGGTACAATTGGTATGTAAAAGATTTATAGTGGTATTTGTCCAAAATTCAGCTTACTGTATGGTGACTGATTTCTAATTCAAACCCAATTTGCCTTAAAGAAACAGTCTTATCAACTTCTACTCGAGCTAAAACATTAATTTTCGTTCATTCGCCAAGAATGAAATTTTCTTCGGGATCATTGTTGGGCTCATTTCGGAATCGATTTTCAAGACGATTAAAATAATTTCTCGTTGAACATTGTCTATCAGGATATCGTTCGGCATAAAAGTGTCTAGCCACAACGGCATTTTTCTACATCCCCATAAATAATTAACATGTCCACTTTTTCATCTCTTGTATAAATTTGCGGCCTTTTGAACACGATTAACAAGATTTTTAAACAATTTTTAAAGATACAATAAAAACACCGGTAAACCAACAAATGTTTGACAAGCTAAATATTTCATCGTTTTCAAAGCCACCTTAGTTACTTCTTAACATTTAACTAGAATAAAATTGTATTTTGTTATTTTCTTTTAGCTGTCATTTTGTTTGTATTTATCGCACATTTTAATACGACATATGAATAAATTCCTTATTAATAGTACTAATAAATGGTACTACGGTACCAATATGGCTCCATTTGAAAAAAATTAGTTTTGCCCTAAAAATCAACTTTATTTGCTCATAAATCACGTAATTTAGTATTTTTGACGGGATTTCGATTTTTCTAGTATTACATGGGTCATTTAGAATAAATCGGAACCGTCATGGCACACTTAAATGGAAAAAAAAATTATTATAAAAAATATTGACGTTTGAAATGTCACTTATTTGGTATCGTTGGCTTCAAAAAATTATGCAGAATTCAAAAATGCAATGTGTACTATGATCTTGTTACACCTGGTATGATGGATAAACGATATGGAGAAATTAGGAATAAAACAAATAAAAACTAGAAAGGAATTAGAAAGAATATAAACTAATAGAGAAAGAGAAACTTACAGTACCTATATTAAAAACAGCAACGTAAAAATTAATTATCAAGAATTCGTCATGTAGAAATAAACCTAAATTATCTTACGTTGGTACTATAATTGAATAGTATAGAATGAGAGGGCGCTACAATCCATGACAACTCTATCCCACAACTAACTCCCAATCTCCCGTACATATCTCAAACAGCTCGCGTAATATTTTATTCGAGCATATTGTGCTGGAGTGCTTATCTCGGCTATTTATCAGTACACCTACGTCGCATGCGGCACCTGAACCCCAGAAATTAATTTTCAAAATCCGTTTAGTTCATTCGTTTGTCATTGTTGCCAGCCATTCTTAGCTCCTTCGTAATATTCATATAAATATCTTATTATGGTCACACCATTGCCTTTGATTATGATGTGTATTTTGATGTATTCGATTTATGTATGCTCACGCATGGGCTTTTTAGTGTTTATTGTTGTACATGGTGGCTCTCCTTATGCTTTATCCTCTGTGTGTGTTTTGAATATGTGATCGATTATATTGTGACTGAATTTAATTCGACAACATTGTTCGCGACGGGAACCACATATTTATTTATTATTATTTATGTCGATTACCTTACACGAGCTTATCATCTTATCGGATTTATGAAACCCATAAAGTCTGTGCATGTGAATTGTATTTATCGGCAATTGCATGCAATGATGTATATTTGGCATATTTCCAGAGAGACTTCGCAGAAGACTCTGGGCGTTCCTTTATTTATACAAATAGTTATAAATAATGGAAATGAATAAAAACAGATAAGAAACTATGTGTCGATAGAGTTCATATTGGAGTAACATGAAATTGTTGTTTTGTATTTGAAATTTAAAAAATACACAACTAACTGGAAAATTAGATTATGAAATTAAAAATATAAAAATATGCAACTTGCTTTAAATAAAAACGAACATATCCTAGGAAAAATGTTAAATTAATAAGGTAATTGAGATTTTTTGGTTAAAACACGAAATAGCTTTAACTAAAATTACCACAGGTTCAATAACACTGGCGTACAAAAAATATATTTTTTTTTGTAACATGTACAGGGTTATTCATTATAAATTATCCACCCCTTATCATCGGTATTATTGCCTATCGAAAAAAAAATTTTAAATAAAAGCTGTGTGGTTATGATTGATTTTATTAAAATGCTATCAAAAGTAGCGTGCAGATTTCAGGGAATACAAAAAAAATAATATATTTTTTAAATGGAATACCCTGTATGTTATTAAATTTTTGGAATGATCCTTTGTTCCTGACTTCAAAAATATACCATATGTTATCCCTACTATATACCGTTTTTGAGTTATTAAACGTCGAATATCTTAGTTAAATTAGTTACTGTAAATATGGAAAAGTTAACATTATAAAAGTGAGCTATGAAAATGACAACTATTATATTTGATAAGTAACATTTCTTTAATGAAATAATCAAAATGCTTTATAGTGAGGAAGAAACAAAACGAAATATTTATACAAAATAGATAACAAAGATGTATTTAGGAAATTTAAATATAAATAAATGATAACTCATAAAAGATGTTCAATGTGTCCACCATTATTGTCAATGCATAAATGATAACGTCTTCTTATATTTATAATTGCACCGGAAATGGTTTCATTATTTATATTCAGATTGTTTATTTCAAGTCGAATCCTGTCTTTAATGATTTGAATACTATTATTATTATTATTATTGACAATGTCTTTTAGAAATCCCCAAAAAATGAATCCATAGTGGTCAAATCCGGACTGTTAGGTGGCCAGTTGATAGGTCCATTATTACCTATCCATAGTTGGATTTTCAGGATTTTCATCCAACTTTTGAATCATCTGGCGGCAAAAGTCCAGCCTGGTTTGCTACAACTACACGCTTTTTTCTACTAAAACTGGAGGTATTATTCACCTTTCGGTAAATATTTTTGAACGTATTTTCTGATGGTGTTGGACGATTTAGATACAACACCCTATATGCTCTTTTTACTGCACGTTTATTTTTGTTATTTTGTATATAACAAGTAAATATTTGGACTGTTTGTTCCTCACTGTAAACCATTTCGAATATTTCATTAAAGAAATGTCACTTATCAAATATAATAGTTGTCATTTTCATAGCTCACTTTAAAATGTTAACTTTTCCATATTTACAGTAAATAGTCTAACTAAGATGTTCGACGTTTAATAACTCAAAAACGGTATATGGTAGGGGTAATCTATGATATATTTTTGAAATCAGGAACAAAGGATTATTCCAAAAATTTAATAATATATATTTCAGGGAATACAAAAAAATAATATATTTTTTAAATGGAATACCCTATCCCATTTAAAAAAAAATATATTATTTTTTTGTATCCTCTGAAATCTGCACGCTACTGTATTTTGATAGCATTTTAACAAAATTCAGTCATAACCACACAACTTTTATTTAAAACTTTTTTTTCTATAGGCAATAATACCAATGATAAGGGGGTGGGAAATTTATAATAAATAACCGTGTACCTGAATAGCATATCCCACTGAAATAAAGCCTTCTGATTACAGAAATCACAAGCAAAATGTCGTAATACGTAATGTTTTCTTGTTATATTAATAAAACGTTATGGGCACGAATAACATTATTGTTAATTTTAATAATCTATTTATTGCCAGATATCAATGTGTATGACATAATACAGGGTGTTCCTAAATATCATGTACATACGCAAGGAGGTAATTCGTTGGCTTATTTCATGACTGAAAGTTTATATAAACATAGGTCCGCAAACGCTTCTTTACTGATCTACGGGGTGTTGAAATTTGAAAAATTTTTAATTTTTTTTCTTTATAGCTGCTCCAGTTTTAGAGATATTTAGCTCAAATTTGGAATATAGGTTACGCTGTAGGGCTTACATCATTTGGCATGCCAAATGGTTGTGAGAATCTACAGGGAGATTTTTTTTCAGTGGTCGTGCCTCTTTCTCCCCCCTGAACTTTTTTGCAATGCGCTGCTGGTAGATTCTAAAATATAATATGAATTTTCTGTTTTATTTAGAAACTTTTTGGTCTCTTGTAGTTTTTTCGTATCTGCGACTGTTACCGAGAAAGAAAATAAAAAAGATCTTAAAATTTCAACACCCCGTAGATCAGTAAAGAAGCGTTTGCGGACTTTCAGTCATGAAATAAGCCAAAGAATTACCCCCTTGCGTATGTACATGATATTTAGGAACACCCTGTGTATTAGGCTTACATAGATATATCTACAAAGATAGAGAATAATTTTTTAAAAACGTATGTTCTGTTAATTTTTTTCTTTTATGGGGGGTGAAATAGTCTTGCTTTAAGAACCGACAGTAATCATCCATCATGGCTAGATCCCATCGTCCTTGATGACGAATTTCTATTGTCCTGATATCTTGATGAAATCCTCCTCCTTTCTTGATGCTTACCGCATCCAAATTTTTAGGAAAAAAATTTAAATGAGAATGCAGAAAGTGAATAAGACATACGACAACCATGCGTTTGGTACGAATCTAAAAGTTCACTTACTAGTTACTTGCAGTTCCCATCCTTCTTGTTCCCTAAAAATCCTCTAACTACGCTTACAAATCAGTTTCAAGCTCTGAGTTCCTAACTGTTGAGGGTTCCTTTAAAATCTGCATCATCAAGCAATTTTCTAATTTGAGGACCAATAAAAGCGCCTTCTTTAAGTTTGGTGTCACTTAATTGGGAAAAAAGTTCTCTTAAGTATTTAAATCCTCCCCCTCTTTATTCATTGCCTTTACAAAATTTTTCATTAGCTCAAGTTTAGAATGAAGAGATGGCAAAAGAACATTTTTAGGGTCTACAAGGGGCGCATATTTAATATTACTAGTTTCTGGTTCAAATTCTTTCCCTTCCGGCCAAATTCTTTTCACATAATTTTCTATTACTGCACGACTGTTCCACAAATAAAGAAAACGGCAATATTTTATAAAGCCTCCTTGAAGCCCTACTAAGATGGCTTTTACTTTTGAATACCCACAGATTTGCCATTGTATTTGTTGTAATTATTATTATTAATTAACATTTAACATTGTGTCAATAGGAGTATACCTGTTCATTTTAATATTATCCTCATATCTTTGTTTTGCATCTTTTGTAACTGTTGTATCTCATTGTTATTTAAATATAGCTGTAGCGTTGCACAATATTCAAAATGTGGAGATATTATACTAATATTCTTGAGAACATTAATAAATAATTTGAAATTCCACGTAAATAATAAGTCTTCTTTGCAACTTTTTTAATAATGTAGTCACTATTACATTTGAGAGTCAAGGACTCATCTATTAAAAAACTAAGGTATTTCATTTCCGAACTTTTCCTAACTTTTTATTATTTAATACAATGCTTTCCCCAATTTGTAGTTGGCTTAGTACATGCTTTTTGCCGAGAATCATATATTTACATTTGTCGATGTTTGCTTTTAAGCTATTCTCACACAACTACACGAATATATCTTTTAAATCTTGGTTAATAGCATTACTAACCTCATTTACATTCTCTCCATACAAATAAATTAAGGTGTCATCCGCAAATAAAGGTACCTTACAATTTTTTATAAATTTCACTGTCGTTTATAAATAGTACAAATAATAAAGGTCCTAGCACTGATCCTTGCGGTACTCCGAAGTCATTATCTATTACGTTAGACACACTATTTATATATCTTGTTTTTTTTATCCCCGTTAGGTAGGATTCGATCCTTTCAAGTACAGTCCCCCCAAGGCCCATATTTTCTAACTTTGGTATCAATAACTTCCGATTTACCGTCTCACATGCACGTTTAAAGTCTAAGAACACTGCCACTATGATTTGATCTTTACCTATTGTCTTAACCCATTCCGATATAATGAACTGAAGTGCCGTTTCACAGGAATTGCTTCTCTGAATCCAGATTGATTTTCCATTAAAATATTATTATCTATGCGATGTGTAATCAATTGTTCCTTTACTACCAATTCTAGCGTTTTTTCATATACTAGTAATGTGTTAATAGGTCTAAATTCTTCACATATTACTGTATTCAAAATTTTGGGAATGAATGTAACCACCGATATTTTCCAGTTTTGGGGACACACTCCATTTTGTAATGAGCTATTAATAACATCTAATAATCGATTATTAATTACTTCAAAGACAGTTTTTATAATTCTTGTGGATACACCATCAATACCTGATTTATTAGGTAAGTCAGATATGATTTTTCTAAGACCGTGCATTTCAACAGGTTTAAATTCTGTTAATTTATTTTTTATTTCTATAATATCTAACTCATACCCATTTTGTTTAGGGATACTTTTCATAATATCGTTAATACTGCCTACCAAATATTCATTAAACTTTTCCACGATTTTCGATTAATTTTCTATTACTTTATTCCAAAACTGGATTTTTTTGGGTGCCGAATTTTGTTTTGGCATAATTTCTTCAAAATTTTCCACATATTTTATATGGTTTTAAATTTTCATTATATAGTAATACAGATTTTAAACTGTAATTGGAGAAATCTATGAATAAGCGCTACTGAGAAGGGGAATGCTCGATATTAAGTACCTGCATTAAACCATCAATATCAATACACGTGCGTAGTGAATTCTCCATATTATAAAATGCGGAAAATGTTGCAATTTTTTTTGTCATAATTTTTGTTTCTTTAGCCAGTTGGGAACCAAGAAGTTCTGCCTATTGTTTTGACAGCCCCAAGTCACGTACTAAATCAATCAATTCATTTTGAGCAATTAAGTTAGGGTCACTAAAACTTTCAGGAATATGCAAAGGGTCGGCACGCTGGGCTGAGCTATCCAAAGAGTCGTTACTGTTTCCATTACCTCCCAAAACAATATTTTGCCAATCTAAAGGTGCAGTTGGCACTGATTAGTCCGATGCATTGTGAAGAACAGGTCTTAAAGCTGATGGCAAATTCGGGTATTTGATTTTTTGTTTTTCTATTTTGGAATATCCCTCAATTATTATTCGAAATGATTGGTGGGTTCTCACCATACCATTGGAACCGCAAAAGGCATGCTTTTCCTTTTCTCTTTCATCCACTGCAATAGTGACACGCACAAGTTACATAACAAACATGGGGAGCCCATTGCTTGTCTCGATCTCCGACTAAAACTCCAAAATATAGAAAATACGCTTTTTTCACATTTTTAAACAATGGCCTCGCTTGTAACGTCACAAGAAATTCTACACAAATGTAACAAAACTTGTCAGGTGAGGTTTTGTAACTTCGGCGCATTTGACTGGATATTTTTGTCGTAACAGAGTTATGTAAACAAACAAAAACACTTTCTAACAGACACAATTGGGTACTTGGAAGGTCAAAACAAGACTGATACTGAAAATTTCCCACCTTATTTTAAGTTGGTCTTCTAAAATTGCCGATCCATCATAAAATTTATTACCTGGCCATATAATAGGGTCTATTGTGTTCACACAAAAATGTTACGTATTCGGACGTTTTGGATATTTTTTCAGCTAACAGAGAGGTATTAACAATATAAAAACAGTAGTGTGAATCATGTTACAAACATTGCGTCGGTCAATGTAATGTTCCCAAATTGCTTGTAATCAAAGAGTTTTGCATGCTATTTCTGAAACAGATCCAGCGAAATGGGTTCCACATTATTTACCTCGGTTTTGAGGGTTCCTTAATAGTGGTGGTTTTTGATGTAGTAAAAACTGTTTTGGAACAAAATTTAAAGTAGAATTGGACCTTAGAGAGAAAAATAGTTCCAGCCTTCTTGATTTTTGTTTACCAGAGACATTTGTTTTCAATAAATATCTCTTATATAATAATTGTCAAGACAATGGAAACCCATGACATTTATTACATCTTTTTAATATTTTTCTTCTCCATAATAGGTACTAACAATAATTTGTAGTGTTCTTAACAACAGTTACCGATTTTTTCTTATTGGAAGTACCGAAATATACCAAATATGTTATGTTACTTTCCAGAATGTATTTTATTTATTCTGTGTTACGGAAGAATGTCATGTATCTCTTTTGTTTTTATGTTTTAACAATCCATAACTAAAAATTTTAAATACTTACAAAATTAGGTTTTTCTGCTAAAACCAGATAAACAGTATTTAAATAATTATACCTACGCTTTGTTTAAAAAAACATTAATATACTTCCATTAAGTAAAAAAAACCTAATTATTAGCCTTGGCAAGAAGAAAATGAGCCTTACCTAATGTTTAGTTCTTGCTACGGTCCTGTTTCATCTCAATTGTTTATTGTGATAAAAACGGTTGATTTTATTATTAAAATTAAATGTAGCTGAATCGCAAACTATGATATGAAGAAGAAAGACCCTTATATGCTAAAAAACGCAATCATCAATTCCTAACTCCATGCTCATGAAGACCCACAATGTGATAATAACTATTTACAAACTGGTAGTTATATTTTGGTAAGTCAATTTTTTTATGAAAATTGTTTCGATAAAATCATTAAGATAAAATTAAATAATAATATATAACAATACGTGGTATAATTCAGCTACGACTGATAATCTCAATTATAAGCATAAACAAACTGAACAATATGGTGGCAATCGTAATCAGTATCTTAATCTAAATTGTTCATTGGACGCCAGTTCATAAAGAGTCTCCAGAAGTGTAAGAATAACCTAGGCTAAGCTTCGCCCCGGGCTCATATTTGTTAGGTTTTATTTGTTAGTTTTAGTTATACTATTTTATTACCAACTTGTACTATTATAGTAATTTGTAAATGTAAGCATTTCAAAATATATATTTAATCGTGATTTTTGTTTCTTTTATTTCCAGAAGTGAGTAAACATTAAACTCCAGAAAAGGCAACATAAAAAATTTTTCTTAAAAAAAGGGTGGCGATCTTGGCTGAGGGGCCGCCAGCTTGATAAAATCTCATACAACTAATTCCAATTGCAGTTTAATTTCAAAAAATTACAGTAATTCCTAAAATTCCAGTAGTCCAGTGTAATCCCGCCAATTCCAAAAAATCTAGATAATTCCAAATGAATCCAGGTAATTCTAAATTAATCTAGATTATTCCAAAATAATCAAGGTAGTTCCCGAGGTAATTCCCTAAAAGAAGCTAATGCCAAATAATTCCTCGGTAATTCCAAAGGACTCCGCACACTTCTCATGGAAAAACGGATCCTGTCAAATTAGCTAAATTTTTGTTATGCTTGTAGGCTTTGACCGTTAAAAGTATCTATGAGCACAACCTCAAAAAATAATCACTTGTTGAGATATAGCCTATCAAAAATTGACAACTTCCATCATTTTAGATAATCAAGAATGTTTTAGTCATAAACCTTTAAAGGTAAAATGCAAGTTCAATAATGTTATAGGATTTCTTCGGAATTGGTTAAAGTAAGAGAAACGTGTATGGGTATCAAAAGGGCATGATATGATATTAACAAAACTAATTTCAACTCTAATAATAAAAAACATATTAAAAAAAAACATAGAAAGACAAAATAAATACTTCTATTAACATAACAGTAATATTAGTGATTATGTATTTGGAAAACAGCTTTTACAGTCGACTTTACATCACATCCTTATTATAAAATATAAATAATATCAAAAATATTAGGCAGTTTTCTCATTAGTTTTAAAGCGATACAGCCGTTCACCACTTACACGGGTTGTTTTTTTCCTCAGAAGCCATACCAGTGTACTCATTTTTATTTCAACGGCCGACGTTTCCTCGTGAGGTTTAATCGCCACAAACTTTGACTTGTAGTCCACTCTTCTAAAAGTGTTTCAAATACAAAGGACCATACACTGTTTCTAACAGTTGTAAATCATGCTAAGGTGTTGTTGAACCTTCATACATATCATCTGAGCCCTGCTCTAAGTCAGAATCATCATCTGTATCTACCTCAGTATCCCATATGTCTTCTGACTCTTCGGAATCTCGTTTGGGCTTTATCGATACTTGTTCTCATCCGGGTTCTTATCTCGGCTCTTGCCCATTTGAATCTTCTGATTCGTTTTCATACCGTTTTTCTTTTCAGTAGCATTACATTTAAACAAAGTATCAAATTCTCCTTCAACGGACAGGTTTAAAGTTCTGGCATCAGCTATTACTTTTGATTTAGGTCGATCTATTTCTTCCACAATTTATTTTTTAGTGGGCCTTCAAAAGGCTGCGTCTGAAAACTATAACAAGTTTAGATTTGATGATTATTGGTAACGAAAAACTTATATATTAGAAAAGCTGGGTAGCTCGACTCTTTCTAATGTTAGTTGGACCATGGGCATTGAGTTATATTAATGTTCCTTGTGATAAAATAATTTCCTAGCGTGTATTTGGTAGAATCTTTTTTAAAAGGCTTTTTTGTCAGTTACTTTACTGTCTCGTTTGCGATTAGTCCTTTTGGTGGACTTCTTGACTTTAATACTGATTATCCAGTTTCTCCATAATCTCAACAGGAATGTCACATAACATATGTCCTCTAGCCTCTGAAGTGGAGTAAAATTCAATTCTGTGAACGCACCAACAACCAAATTCATAACTTTTAAGTAAATCTGTGTTCCTTCACTAGATGGCACCATGTCGTGGATCAAAATCCTAACATTTTCAGTGCAGATTCGGGTGATTTCAGAAAAATTCATCTTGTCTCTCCCGTCCAGATCTTTTTTTTTTTGTATGCAGTGTGACGTTACCATAAGTTTGTGTCATTGTTCTTAAATGCTTAAAGGATATATTGAAGTCTCCGATTTGCATAGTGATTTTTATATTAAGTAAACGATTTCTCAGTTTTCCTCCTATATGTATTGTATCTTGAACAAAGAAATTCGTTTGATTTCAGGCATGGCACAAAATCACCTATGTGATTGGAGTCCTGAGGAAAATTTGTTCCCAATTTACAATTGCCTTCCATTGCTTTAAGAATTTTCGAATCGCCATCATCTGATATTCCAAGGAATACTATACCTACAATTTGAAATAAGTTCGATAATTTTAAATTTGAGATTTAGTGAATTGAAATTCCATGTAATTTCGATTAATTCTAGAAATTCTCAATAATTCCAGAAATTCACAATAATTCCAGAAATTCCAACAATATTCCAGTAATTTCATGCCAATTCCGATTAAATTCCAAATCTTTGTACAACCAATTCCAAAAGCTGACGGCCCCTCGCTCTTGGCTAATATTTTACGTTTGTGCTTTTAAATATTCAATTTCAGGTAAACTAAAAAAAAAAATTAAGTTTACCAAATACGTTTATTTAAAAACAGTATATAAATCTATTGGCCGAGAGTGCAGCCTACTTGTTAAATTTGTTTTTTGACAAAAATAGTAGTAGGAGTTCATTCAAGTTTGCCGCGTATTTATTAGTACCGATGTCATCAATAGATGGCGCTTTACGATTTGCCGAAAATGCTTGTTCGCGTTCTATTTATTTCTTTTCTATGGATCAAATCAGTCTGCAGTTACTGTGCGACGATATCTGTTGTTCGCACATCTACAAGGGATTGCTTCCAACCACTGGCTTGAGATATATACTCACTTTTTGAATACTGGTCTACATGATTCTCTTTTTTGGTAGTCGAGCTATTATTCTTAAAGTATACTTTTGAAGAATAAAATCTCGTTGACAGTGACCACTTGTGCCCTAGTGAATGATACCATATCACATTTGAGAATGAAAATTTGTATGATACAGGCTGATAACAATATTTTGGCTACAGTGGTTTACCATTGACTGTAATGCAGAACAACTGGTCCGCAACTTTTCACAAAGTCAATTAAGATTTGCTCACTGTACATAAAAATTAAAGTATACAGTATTGGAAAAGTTTACTAGAGTACCTGCTTTGTGTGTGTGCATAAAGAACAAAAATAGCAAAATCATGCATGGGAGAGAAAGAGAATTATGTATCAATGTTGCCTCATTGTAAATAGTCTTTGTGTCATATCCCTTTTTTCCACACAAAGTTTATTATACGGATATTAGGTGTTTAGGAAAATTCTAGCGATTTGCAAATATTCTCTTTATCTAAAACTAATAAGAAAGATAAAGACAGAGATAGTGAATTTGCCACACGGGGTAAATTCTCCTAAAGCCTCCAAAAACCTCGAAGTTGCGAGCACGACCATTGGTATGCGTAATTAGTAGCGGGGCAAATATTGCCAGTAAATTATTCATCTTTAAGTCATGCGCTGCGATGGCCCGCCATTCATCAGATCAGGTAGTCGATAACACTGTTGGTAACGTTTTAGTTAATAAATTTCAAAATATTGTGGGGTACAGTTGTTAGTTCAGTAAATAACTACGTATCCATGTTTATTTCGAGAATTTCTAGTTATTTAATGCATAATTGTTTTTAAAATGCATCAAAAAAACTCTGGCAACTCTGAGTAATTTTTGGCCATTTGGCGTGAAAGTAAACTGGCATTCTGCTATTGAATAAAAATAAATTAACAAATATTCTAACCAAAATGAAATAAAAAATTATAAAATGGAATAGATTTAAAAAAGCGTATTAAAAATGGAACAAAAATTTTTTTTTCTAAATGTTATTTTATAAGGGGCTCAAAAATGTCGCCCTGTTGTGCTTGGCAATACCCTAATTGGTGATAAAATTTGTTCCTGACATTTAAAAGCATGTCAGGAGTCACACTCTGTAGGGTGACAACAATTTTAGCACGTAACTCTTACAAGTCACGTGCTCGCTCGTGTTCATGTTTATAAATTAGCAAAGTTGCATATCCCCACAAAAAAAATCATTAGGCGCCAAGTCGGAGAATCTTGTGGTCATTTTATTGTGCTTCTTCCACTTATAAGACGATCGAGAAAAGTGTTGTCTAAAAACTCTTGCACCCTTCTTGTATTATGAGCCGTCTTGCTGGTATCCAATCTCCCTCAAGTTGACGTCAAGAGCTTGAACAGCCGGAATAATATGATTCTGCAAAATGTTTAAATATTTGTCGGCATTTAAGTTACCGTCAATGAAAATAGGACCAATGACATGATCACCTAAAATGCCGGCCCAAACATTTACTTTTTTTGATGTTGAGTACGTAATGGCACACTCAGATGTTAATTTTCATGGACCAATATCGAACTACAGAAGGATTATGCCGGCCTTGTATGGAAAAAGATGTTTCATCAGTGAATAAATTCTTGATGAAATTTTCGTTTTCATTAGCCTTTTCCATCCTGGTTTCACAAAAAATCTATTCGTCTCGTACGGTCTTCAGGAACAATTTCTTGGGTGGTCATAATTGTCATAATTGTCGCCCTTGTACACCAACTTCTTGTGAGATTTGTCTACTCGAACAAGGTACAATTACCTCGGCGAAACTACAGCCATTAGTTTTCCGCCTTTCCCGATCTTCCCTTAAGTAAACTGTCTTCGTCATTTAAATGACTACATTTTCTGTAATTTGTCACACATCCCACAGACTCAAACTTATGAATGATGAATGTTTAATACAGTTTGAACTGTCGGGGTAGGACGGTTTTCAAATGTAAAAATTAATCACCCGATAACTCCCTCAGCAGTATTTGTGCCGTAATACCACTTGCAATTAGCACTTTTTCTTCAGTTGTATAAACATACATTTTTAAAACAAGATAGATTTATTGGGGTTCAAAATAAAACAAAAGAAGGTTTAGTACCATATCCCAAAAAAAAACAACTATGCAGCTACGGACACGTGTTTCGGAGTTATTGCCCCTCATCAGCGTAGCGTAGCTAAGGAATTAGATCTACGATGGGATAAATCAGGAACAAGAACTAAAATAAGGCTGGAAAGTACAGTACACAGTACTCAATTAGAGTCTTCATGTTCCCATGTGCCACATTTGGGGCCTCGATGAGCACAGTCAACACACAGAGCTCTATGTGTACTGCTCAGACTGTGCTCATCGAGGCCCCATATGTGGCACATGGGAACATGAAGGCACTAATTGAGTACTGTGTACTGTACTCTCCAGCCTTATTTTAGTTCTTGTTCCTGATCTATCTCATCCTAGATCCAATTCTTTAGCTACTCTACGCTGATGAGGGGCAATAACTCCGAAACACGTGTCCGTAGCTGCATAGTTTTTTTTTGGTGATATGGCACTAAACCTTCTTTGTTTTATACATATTTTTAAGTTAAAGAGAAATGCCAGTTTAACTCACCACGCTAACGGCTGACGCAATTTCTAGGTAATGTTTATATTTCAAATATGTATTTGGACAACATACCGTAATAAAAGAAATTTACCGTATAATATATTTTTATTTGCTTATGCATATGTTATCTTAACGCGACAATAGATGATTTTGTAATTTTTGATAAGAATAGTCGTAATATGTTTAAAATATCACAAAATTATTTATTATAATTTTTACATGCATTATAAATACGCTCCCATTACTCTTTTTGAACTGATTATAAAGTAGCTGGTGCCTACGCACCCATAATTCATATTATTAAATGTAATTAAATTAAAAACAAGAAATATATCTTACGAAATTATCGCAGTTATAAAATTAGATTTCCATTGTTTAAATTGTTTAATATAATAAATTCCTTATATCATAAACTTTAATTATTATTTAAGAAATAATGAAAATATATTCTACTTGTATACTTAAACAATGATTGCATTTGCTAATGCAAAAGCCACCTACGAAACAATAAAAGAAATTATGGTAACATAACAAAGGTTTTTTTTATCATTATAAGAAAACATGATGTACCTACAATTCTGACATTAAAATCCACTTAAGATTTCAACCAGCGTGTCATTTTACGAACCTTAAAATTTATTTAAATTGTAGTTAAAATATATGATTATCATGAGTATATTATATTTGTTAGAGCGAAACCACCAAAGAGAGAACAGAAATGACATAGAGTGCAACTAGAATAATACAGTAACTGCATCAATATGCTATTTGTAACTTCTGTGGGGATTTCTTAATAAAATAAATATAGTTTAAAAAAACCAAAAAACACGCTTTTAAAGCACATCAAACTAAAAAGTGAAAAATAATTATTAATATAAACTGAAAACAATAATGAACGAAAAATACTAGTATTATTGTGAAAAAAGCGTGGATTGCTCGATATACGAAAAATATGGCACAAAGCGCCCCACGCTTTTTTCAAAATAATACTAGTATTTTTCGTTCATTATTGTTTTCAGTTTATATTAATAATTATTTTTCACTTTTTTAGTTTGATGTGCTTTAAAAGCGTGTTTTTTAGTTTTTTTAAACTATATTTATTTTTCACTTTTTAGTTTGATGTGCTATGAAAGCGTGTTTTGTAGTTTTTTTAAACTATATTTATATTGCTTATTGATGCTGATATTATAACACATTACGATCCAAAAGATATTTCTGAAAAAAAAAATATTTTTTTATTTCAGCCATGGGATTTGAACTCACGCCCGAGGAGTCCATCGTTTCGCGTCGACTAAGACTTGCCCGCTCGGCCAACGACCGAACTGAGAATCACGGAATATACTTACAATATTAAGCCTCTTGCTCTCACGCAGAGGATACGTGAGGAAAGGACTGGCGATCCTGATCAGGATAATGATATAAACTTATCAAATTATTGTATTGTTACCGGTTCTTCGTAAGTGTACAAAGTTTCAATTAAATCTGTCCGTTTAAAGTGGGTCAAAATCGAGTCCAAAGAGTCGGTTACAAACAAACAAACAAACAAGCAAACAAGCAAGCAAGCAAGCAAACATACAGGTGAAGCTAATAAAAGCGTGTTAAAAACATTATTCACTTATTTGATATTCATGCTCCTATAAAAACATTTTACTCAAAAAAGGATAATTATGCTCCTTGGATTACAGACTATAAAAAATCGCTACCAATTACTTGGAGATCAGAACTTCCTCGCCGTAGTAAAATTCGACGTGTGGTGGAGTTTATAATAAAAGTAATTTTTGACGTTTCAAAAGTCATATTTTTTGACGTTTCAAAAAGTCACATTTTGACGTTTCAAAAAAGTCGCATTGATGGAATGTCACTAATATTTTATTTAGACATTGGGACCGATTTTGTTCATCAACAAACTTAATCTCTTTATCTCAAAAACTGTAGCTGCTACCGCGAACCACACACACAGACACACAGACAGAACATTTTTTCTGTCTAAAATTTTGTGTATCGTCATAATTTGTCGAGATTTGTCCAGAAATGCAATAAAATTTTCAACGAATACATAACTTCCTCACTCTGAGGGGTGAGAAACTAATTAATGCAAAAATTAAGAAATAAATCACTACAAAATATAAAAAGACTAGATCACCTAAACATTGGTCATATTATAAAGATTTAAAAATTTTTATCAATTATGGAATCGGATCTGAAAAAAAGCTTATCTAAAATATAAACTCGAAAATTCAAATTTAACTGAAAAATGGAAGGAGTTCAAAAAGATAAATTTAACAAAAAACTAAAAATAATGATAAACCTGATAATTTAAATAATGTTTATGCGATCAACAATTTTTTTATTTCTTCCAATAATAATGCAGTACATGATGATGAAGTAATACATTTTTATTCATCAAACATTAAAGATGGTATAACCAATAATTTTTTATTTGAACAAACTACAGATGTTGTGGTTTCTAATATCATTTTAATATAAGATCTAAAGCATTTGGAACCGATAAACTTAATATAACATTAATTCAGCCGTGTTGCCCTTTTTTTAGTTCCATACATTACTCATATAATAAATGAATGTATTATCAAATCATATTTTCCCCCAAAGTGGAAAGAAGCTGAAGTCTTCCACAAATAAACCACCCTGCGGAATTTAGTCATCTGAGAACAATAAGTTTGTTACCCACCCTGTCAAAAGTCTTAGGAAAAGATTATGGAGTTACAAATCAGATCATATTTAAATTTTAACAAATATTACCAATAAAACAATCTGGGTTTCGAGCCGTGCTACAGCGCCAGCTGATGTAATAGATGATATTATTAGGGCATATGACAATAACAAAATATCTGTTTTAATATTATTGGACAATTGGAAGGCATTCGATATAATCAACCACATTTTTCTTTCAATACTACATTTTATAGGTTTTAGCGAAAAAGCCAGTGCTTTCTTGTCTTCATTTATAACTGATAGATTTCAACATGTAAAAGTTAGTTGTAAAGTTTCCAACACATTTAGAGTATCGACAGGTGTTCCTCAGAGAAGCATTTTAGGACCTCTTTTAAACACAATTTGATGTGTAATAGCACTCGTAAAGCCGCGTTATGTCGGTGGATGTAGGCTGAAATCGCATATATGGGGCATGCAGAAAGTAGGTGCATGAGCGATTCCGGCGCCTGATGGCAGGTCCTGCAGTTGATATCAGGAACCTCTACACGCCACATGCTGCTACGGTAGACCAAGGTATTGATAACACCATCCTGGGGCAGGCAATAACGAATCCCTCGGTCTCTGACGAAGGTCAGCCTGGTCGATAAACCCAGTGTTTCTATGTTCTTATAGAAGACACCATGCTGGGGTTTATCGACGTGCTGCCGAAACAGATTTTCCTGTTCGGCAGCTCTAATTCGGGCTTTCAGACGATTTGGCTGAAGTTCGGTGACTGACTCTACATCAGCACCTCGCCGGCCTTCTCGCCTGATGTCAAATGCGAGACCGAGTTCATTTGCAGCTCTCTTGCTGCCTTGAACAATCCTGCTCCCACTCCTACAGTTTCGTGATGGTTCACAAACAGCAAGAAGGGATCTGAGCTCCTGAGTATGTTACATGCCATACTCAGAACTACTCTACCATACGTACACTCCAGGCTCAAGAGTCCTCGGCCTCCCCGTTGACGTGGGAGGTACACACGAGAAACGGACGATCTAGGATGGAGTTGAGGCAAGTGATCGACCTATAATTCCTCGGGTCGGAAAAATTCCCCCTTTTGGGGATAAGCACAGTACGTCCCTCGACGAACCAGTCCGGAATCTGCTGCCCCTCGTTCAACCATGAGTTGAAAACTCGCGCCAGACGGCGGTGAGTGGAAAGAAATTTCTTCCACCACCAGTTGTTAATGCCGTCTGGGCCCGGAGCAGCGAAGTTCTTGGTACCAACAAATGCTTGTTGGACTTCCTCCGTACTGATTGCCGGGCACACTTCATCTGGCTCTTCAAGATGTCTGTGATACAGAGCCTCGAAGTATGCAACCTTCCAGAAGGTTTCGACATCTTCTACAGTCGGCGGATTCTCGACAACACGCTGTGGCTCTTGAAAGAGGCGGGAAGGATTCGTACGGAACAAATTGTTTTGTTCCATATTCCTCACCCGCCTTTCTTTATCGCCATGAGCGCTTGGATCCTATCTAGACAGTGCTGCTTGATGGTAAGCATCACTGTCAGATTTAGAGTATGGTGTTGACGTCTTAATCCGGCTGCTATGCGCCGGATTCTGGGAGTAAAAACTCTACCAGTCGGCTTATATTCCACCACACTCTGGATCCGAGAAGCGTGTTGTCGGGCCGACTGTATCTTGCTCCCGATTTTTTGTACACGCCACTTGGCTTTCTCGACCCCGTGATTGGTTGACCTCTCAGGGGGGATGAGTTGCTTCGCAGCGTTGTACACGGCAAAGTTGATATGCCAGATGTCTGCATTTTCTGGAAGTTCCTCATCGATGACCGCGTCCATTCTAGCCAGGTCTTGTGGCTTTAGGTTAGCCCTGGTGTTAATGCTAACCCTCGTCCTTAAGTCTACACCGGTGAACTCTACAGGATGTTCCCCATCAGCTGCTAATTGCCGCGGTGGGATTGCTGCTGGTAGTTCTTCCAGCTGGCGGGGTGGCCGTACGTAACCTGTCCTTAGCAGAAAGGATACTTGATCTCTCAGATGTTGCTGAGAGAAGGCGCGGTGTTCAGGGTGCATGGTACACCCTGTTTATTATTATTATTATTATTTTCGAAATAACCGATGCCGGACAGTCTTCTCGTAGCCTTTTTGAAAAACAAAATTGATCTGTCCGAGGATTTTTTTGCGAAAGCCTTCCTGGAAAGTGTTAATCAATTTGTTCCATACATTAATACCACATTGTACAAAATGAATACTTATGTACTGATCTTTCAAATTCTTGGGACTGTCAAAAATAGTCATGTGCAAAAGGGCAATAAAGTTAAAAACCAAGTTAAGTATATCCTGGCAAAAATAGCCAAATTGCGATTTTTTCATGTTTTTTTTTTCAGAAAAGGTTTTGTAGAGCAAATGTTTTTATAATTTTCAAACATATATTGAAGGTTACGAGAAAACGTAACTTAAAACTACAATATCTCGGTTTGAAATGTTTCAAAATAGAATTTAATTTAGACAATTTTTGCATATCCCTCGTATTATCAGAGTGATAGTACATTTAAGTGAACCTAGGTATGATAATGTAATACTACTTGTTTCCTAATTTTACCACGGATTTACATACAAACTTATGGAATTCACGTGGAAAGAAAATTATTAAACTTGTCGTATACCTATTGGTCGACACAACAAAGTAAAATTAATATTTAAATCAAACTTAATTATCATTAAACTAACATAAAGTTTACTCGTCATCGGAACCCTCCGATTCACATTTTGGAACTAGTACAACTGCTGCTGCTGTTGTGAACGTATTCCTGCAGAATTTCTGGGCAATCCACTTTCAAGCACCTATGATTGGATTCAACTTCAGAGTTAATAATAGTTTTTCCTCTGCCGGGCAGGCAATCCTTGATTGATGAAGTCTAGAATTTTTCAGGTGGCTCGATTCAATTGAATAGTAGTTTATATTAAAACAACAAAAATGGCCCAAGAATCGTTCTTAGAGGCACATCTTAAGTAAAAAATATGTTCTTAATGTTTTCTAAATGTATTTTGAAAAATGGCCAATAAACTTCAGCAAACAAAACGTCCAGGAATAAAAAGAAATAAAAAATATGATAATGTCACTTTTCAAGGAACTACCAAATATTTCTAATATTAAAATATTACGTCCTCTAATATTTCAACACTAATTTATGAAGAATAAATACATAAATAATAAGGAAAGCATTTTTATATCAATGTATTTGCATAATACATAAAAGAATTTAGTGTTTGTAAAAACAAACAACATATTTTATTAATTTTATAAAAAATAAATTACGACGTAATGATCTAATTCAAAGATATTATTTAAATTAGGGAGCATATTTATTGGCATTATTTGCCAGGTTTTTGAGCATTAAATAATCATTTTTCTCACCCTACGGATATTACAAAAGCTATTAACGACTAATTTAGTCACCACAACGAGTTTATACCAACCGACCATAGTTTAATTTGTGTAATAAACTGTAATTTTATTCACTTTGCAACACAATGATTAGGTATATGCTAATATCATTGATCCAACAACAAATAAAATGCACATGTTTACTAGACTATTAAATACAACTTACTTTACTGATACCTACAGTCTCCTTAACACTTTTTTTTAAATGACAACACAGATAATAATACGTTAAAATATCCTTCTGGCTATCAGAGAAATTATTAGTTAGTTGCGTTAAAACAGACAAACAAATAACAACTACTTAAAATATGTAATAAATTTAAAATAAACACCTAATAGTTTCTCTGACGATGGTTTAATAAACTGAAACGTTAGAAAAAAATTACGTATAACTGACCGAAAATCCTAAGAATCGTTATCAAATGTAGTTCCTAAATGCAATAATTTTAATTAACAAATCGTTACCATACAGTATAAATAAAAAAAATAGTAATTTATTACCAAACCTTTATTTTCTTTGGTTTTTGATATTTTTCAATAAAATTCTATACAAGTATTAATAATAAAGTAATTATTTCCCACAAAAAACATGGGACAAAGTGCTGATATTCACCGAAACATTTCAATTAGAATTTTCAACAACAAGAAGAATTTCTTATGAAGTATTTTTTTGTCCTATACTCTTGTGTTATCCCCTTGAGCACTTACTTCTAATAACCTCTAACTTCATTCTTGAGGAAAATTGATCATTCATCAGGCAGGGCGCGAGACAGTATCTCTAAGATAGATGGAGAATTTGGATACCGCCGATTATGCCTTGTTGTCTGGTCCCAGACATATTCAACTGGGTTCATATCTGGACTACAAGCTGACAAATCCATTGTTCAATTACACGTTTTTCCGGATATACTATAACCATATTAGCAATATATAGTCGTGAGTTGATTTCATATACAAATATACAATTTTTTCAAAAATTTTGGGTCGCTGGTATGGAGTTATCAGTCTCATTCAAATATCGTTAGGTATTTTAAATGATTGGGTTACGGAATTAATGCAGCTCCCTTCCAATAAACAGTGTAAATTACAAATATTTGCAGAAATGTATTTTTAATTAATAACTTGTAGTACTCAAAAATTAGATCGTCGCAAGTAAGCAGTTAATTATATTTTGTAATGTTAATGTGTAAAGTTATATACACTATTCCTGTAATCTAAAATTATAAGAATTTTCAGTCAACATTACAAATGCAATAATTCTGAAATAATATAATGTAAGCTCGATGCGATTTTCTGGTAGTTATCAATAGTCATGTCCACAAAAAAATTATATGCGCTACTAATAGTTAAAATAATCCATTAGAGCCCTTATTACCAATATCTGAAATGTATTTGGTAAATGAAACAATCATAGCTATAGAAGCAGCCGCAGAAACTGCTTGCTTTATTTGAATCCCATAAACGCTTGCTGACGTCACATGCTCGCAGCTCAGAAGTTGGTGAGAGGTCCATTGTATGTACAAAGCCGGCAGAGCAAAGCTCATAGTACCGTTAGACATTGGAACCGATTTTGCTCATCAACTCAATCTCTTCCTTGACCTCTGGAATGTGTGTACCAAATTTGAAAGATTTATCTCAAAAACTGTAGCTGCTATCGCGAACCACACTGACACACACAATAATCTCAATCTCACTTTTCAAAAGTCATTTACATACAGTGATGTCCATAATAAACGGCTAAATTCATTATCTACGTAATTTACAAGTTATGAGTAAAATCCCGAAACACGTTAATTTTTAATGCTAAAATGACATTTTTTGAGCATACTTTTATACCTTTCCCTTCAACCCCCTTGGAGTGACAGCTACCCCTTTAAAATTTTTAAGTGGAATGAGGGTATGTATGATAGCTCATTTGAAAGGGTTCTTAATTATCTATTCAGCAATATAAGATTTTTTAAATTTCTCTAATTTCTTTATTGAAAAATGTTACATTTTTAATGTTACTAAGTAAACAAAAGGACATAAAACAGTTTAAATCAAATGTTCAAACTGGGCGCCCGTTGCTTCTTGACAATAATGGAGGCGCTGCTGAAATTCTTCTAAAACATTTTGTATCGTTTCCGGGGTGATTTCTTTAATTTCTTGCCTTATTCTGTCTTTTAAATCATCGACGTTATTTGGTCTGTTGAAGTAGACTTTCGATTTTAAGTAACCCGATAAGAAATAGTCAAGCGGGGTTAAATCGCGAGAAAGGGCAGGCCACTCAATTTCACCGCGTCTATCGATCCACTTATTGGGAAAAACTTGATTCTAATACTAAATGTGGTGTAGCTCCGTCCTGCTGATACTAAATATTTATATCAATTTCATTAAGATTATCATCATCTGGGAAAAGTATTCTTAACTCTGGAACTAAGAAATTTTGCAAGAAATTTAATTAAGATATTGAGTATTGGCCTCCATCATCCAATGTGAATTTTCTGTACTCTAGTATCTACACTTCTGATTGTTGACTGTTCCATTTAAGACGAATGTTGTTTCATCAGAAAAAAAGAATGATTTTTATAAATAACGGATCATCTTGGCATCTATTTACCATGATTTCGCAAAATTCCAATTGGCGATCAGGGTCATCGTCGTTAAGTTCTTGAACCAAATGAATTTTATATGGGCGGTATTTTTCATTTTTTAGAAGAAGCAATATGGATGTTTTACTAATATCATTATCGGCGGCAACTTGTCTTGTAGGTTTATTTGGATTATCTTGAATATCTAACAATATATCCAATTTCTTTTCATCGTCTAAAATGCCCTTTCTACCAGATTTAGGAATATCTGTGGTATTTCAAAATTAACGAAATTTGTTTTCTATTCTACTAACCGTAGACTGAGAAATGCGACGGTCAGGATACCTAGTATTAAAGATTTCGCATACCTGCTTCTGCGTTCTTGTTTTATCACCACAACCTCATAATATCAAAATTTCAATTCTTTGGGTAACCGAAAGACTCATTGTTAAAATAATGATCAACTTGACAATCAGAGATAAATAATTAGAACAAAACAAGATAGATTTATTGGGGTTCAAAATAAAACAAAGAAGGTTTAGTGCCATATTCCCCAAAAAGAAACAATTACGCAGCTACGGACACGTGTTTCGGAGTTATTGCCCCTCATCAGCGTAGCGTAGCTAAGGAATTGGATCTATGATGGGATAGATCAGGAACAAGAACTAAAATAAGGCTGGAAAGTACAGTACACAGTACTCAATTAGTGTCTTCATGTTCCCATGTGCCACATTTAGGGCCTCGATGAGCACAGTCAACACACAGAGCTCTATGTCTACTGCTCATTTCCACCTGGCACATACAAATAAAACAAGATAGATTTATTAGGTTCAAAATAAAACAAAGAAGGTTTAGTGCCATATTCCCCAAAAAGAAACAATTACGCAGCTACGGACACGTGTTTCGGAGTTATTGCCCCTCATCAGCGTAGCTAAGGAATTGGATCTATGATGGGATAGATCAGGAACAAGAACTAAAATAAGGCTGGAAAGTACAGTACACAGTACTCAATTAGTGTTAATTAGAATCATAAGTTTGCACAGATGTAGCAAATAAAGAAATGTAAATGTATAATTTTTTCTGATATGTAAAAAGAAACCCTTTTTATTTTTGTTGAATATTTTGCCATCTGCGTATCAGAAAAACCGATACATTTAAATTGAACGTTATGACACAAAATTAATTAGAAAAGTCAGATTTGACAGATATTTTGTACATGGGCATAAATAACATTTGAAAATTTTAAAATGTATACAACATTTTTAAAATTTTCAAATTTATTTTCTTGATGAAAAATATACAAAATTCAAAAAATCTTATATGGCTGGACAAAGAATTAAAAATACTTTCAAATGAGCTATCACACGCAGCCTCGTTCCATTTAAAAATTTTAAATGGTAGGTCTCACTCAAGGGGGTTGAAGGGGTAGGTATAAAATTATGCTGAAAAAAATGTTATTTTAGAATTAAAAATTGCCGTATTTCAGGATTTTACTGATAACTTGTATTTTACGTAGATAATGAATTTATCTGTCACTTATGGACCTCACTGTATAACGCAATTCATATGTGGAACAAGCTAGATTCTAATATTAAATATTTGCCTGCGAAAACATTTAACTCTAGAATAAAAAGTATGTTGATTGCTGAACAAAATGTTGTCAGTTAACAGTCAGAAGACTTTAAAAACATTTAAATTTGAATTTTTAATTATTTCGATCGATCCCTCACCATCACACCATATAGCGCCGCGTCGTAGCACTCATTTATTTCATTTATTTTATTTTTTTAATATCTCATATGGTTAGTTAAGTTTAGTTATAATAAATCAATTTCCTTTTGTTTGGGGCCATTGGAAGAGCACCATTTAGGTGAAATGGTACCTATTTATCTATGTAAATTCTGTTTATTTGAGGTAAATAAAGATTTATTTATTTATTTTTCAGTTTCCCGATGCCGGTCAGTCCTCCCGTGGCCTCCGACGCCTCACGGGAGTCGCGTTGGTGCATCAACTACAGCCACTCCCCACATCCCGCAGGGTTAGTGACTGTAGATACCAGAATCGTGTGCCCTAAGCAGACGGAGAGAACCCAGAATGACCGCCTTCTGCATTTGACCTGCCAGCCACTCGGCTGATTTTTGGCAGGCCGGTATGATTTTCAGTTCCGAGAGCAGTGTAGGCTTTATCCCTCCGAGTACACCGATTATAAGGACGACCATTTTTACCGAGTAGCATGGGTACAGCACTTGGAGCTCGTACCGGAGATCGCTATATTTGGTCCGTTTCTCCTCCTCCTTCAAGGTGATGTTTTCTCTGCAGGTGCCGAGAACTCGATGACATATATCACCTTTAGTTGATGGTCGAGGAGGACTATGTCAGGCTTGTTGCCTGACAGTCGAGAACGAGTAGTTCCAGTAAATCCGGCATTTTCCGTTCTCGACAACGAACTCAATATCTCCGGGGACGTAAGGCAGCACTGGTATCTGGTCTACCCCGTACGAGTGCCTTAGATGGTAGTATAGCACTCGTGACGCCGCGTTACGCCGGTGGATGTAGGCCGAAATCGCATATATGGGGCATGCAGATAGTAAGTGCATGAGCGATCCCGGCGCCTGATGGCAGGTCCTGCAGTTGATATCAGGAACCTCTACACGTCACACGCAGCTACTGTAGACCAAGGTGTTGATAACACCATCTTGGCAGGCCATAATGAATCCCTGGGTCTCCGAATTAAGCCCTGCTGACCTTAGAAAAGCGAAGGTCAGCCTGGCTGATAAACCCAGTGTTTCTATGTTCTTATAGAAGACACCATGCTGGGGTTTATCGACGTGCTGCCGAAACAGATTTTCCTATTCGGCAGCTCTAATTCGGGCTTTCAGACGATTTGACTAAAATTCGGTGACTGACTCAACATCAGTACCTCGCCGGCCTCCTCGCCTGATGTTAAATGTGAAACCAAGTTCATCTGCGGCTCTTTTTGTTGCATTGAACAATCCACTCCCACTCCTACAGTTTCGTGATGTGTTACGAACCGCTAGAGGGGATCTGAGCTCCAGAGTATGTTACATGCCATACTCAGTACTACTCTGCCATGCGTATACTCCAGGCTCAAGAGTCCTCGGCCCCCCGTTGACGTGGGATGAATACTTCTGTGAATATTCATCATCTTGCGGGTATCTCTATCTAATTGGCGCAGCTCCCCTACTGTCCACTTTACTACTCCGAAGGAGTAGAGCAGGACCGGAACGGCAAGCATATTAGTTGCAGACAGCTTGTTCTTCCCCGAAATTTCGGAAGACCAAATCTTTCGAAGGCGGTGTCTGTACTTGCCGCGGAGAGAATCTTTTATCTGTGTTACATCCTGGATGTGCCTTTGTTGCACACCCAGATATGTATAGGTCTTTCGGCTTCCAGATGTCTTAGGATGCTTCCGTCTGCGAGCTTGGCTTCTTCAGGAAATTCCCCGCATCGTGCTCTCTTGAGGTGGACGACTGCACATTTGTCCAACCCGAACTCCATACCAATTGCCTGCGTATATTCTTCGACCACTCTAAGAGCGTTTTGTAGTTCGCACTCTCCGGAGGCATAAAGTTTAAGATCATCCATACAAAATAGATGGGTGATCTTATGCCTCCGATCGCTGGGTGGTCTACATTGATATCCGCGGGTTTGGCGGAGCCCAACAGACAACGGCAGCAGTGAGATGCAGAAGAGGAGAGGACTCAGGGTGTCACCCTGGAAAACTCCTCTCCTAAATGCCACCTGCTCTGTCGTGACCCGCTGTGCACCTGATGTTATGGTGAAGCGGGTCTTCCAGAGCGGCAGCAGCTGTTTTATGCATCTCACTAGTGGTGCTCGTACCGCAAGACATTCGAGCAAGTACAACAATAGCTCATGTGATGTTGTATCAAATGCCTTGCGGTAATCAATCCAGGCCATTGATAGATTCCGCTTGTATTGCACAGAATCCTGTGTAATACGGCGGTCTATCAGCAGGCTGTCCTTGCAACCTGCCATGCCCTTCTTGGCACCACGCTGTTCGTGTATCTGCTGGAAGATCGGATCAACAAACCTCAATGTCCTAGCATACAAGATACGTGTAAATATCTTGTAGCAGGAGTTGAGGCAAGTGATCGGCCTATAATTCCTCGGGTCGGAAAGATCCCCCTTTTTGAGGATAATCACAGTACGTCCCTCGACGAACCAGTCCGGAATCTGCTGCCCCTCGTTCAACCATGAGTTTCCACTCACCGCCAGACGGCGGTGAGTGGAAGAAAATTTCTTCCACCACCAGTTGTTAATGCCGTCTGGGCCCGGGGCAGCGAAGTTCTTGGTACCAACAAATGCTTGTTGGACTTTCTCCGTACTGATTGCCGGGCACACTTCTTCTGACTCTTCAAGATGTCTATGACACAGAGCCTCGAAGTGTGCAATTGATGGAGTGTCGCTATAGATTCCCTTCCAGAAGGTTTCGACATCTTCTACAGTCGGTGGATTATCTACAACACGCTGTGGCTCTTGAAAGAGGCGAGAAGGATTCGTACGGAACAAATTGTTTTGTTCCATACTCCTCACCCGCCTCTTCAATGTTTTCTTTATCGCCATGAGCGCTGGGATCTTATCTAGACAGTGCTGCTTGATGGTAAGCATCACTTTCAGATTTAGAGCATGGTGTTGACGTCTTAATCCGGCCGCTATGCGCCGGATTCTGGGAGCAAAAAACTCTACCAGTCGTCTTATATTCCACCACACTCTGGATCCGAGAAGCGTGTTGTCTGGCCGACTGTATCTTGCCCTCGATTTTCTGTACACGCCGCTTGGCTTTTTCGACCCCGTGATTGGTTGACCTCTCACGGGGGACGAGTTGCTTCGCGGCGTTGTACACGGCACAGTTGAATTGCCAGATGTCTGCATCTTCCGGAATTTCCTCATCAATGACCACGTCTATTCTAGCCAGGTCTTGTGGCTTTAGGTTACCCTGGTGTTAAAGCTAACCCTCGTCCTTAAGTCTACGTCGGTGAACTCTACTCTCGCGGCAGGTCAGCAAGTCATCACGAAGTTCCCTCGTCCACTTAAAGCGTCCATGTATACTTGCATATTCATCATCGTTAGCACCGTCTGGTAAGGCCCCTCCCATCTGTTCTTGACCTCTATCCGAGTGAGGTCGAATGTGAGGGGCCCTTCTAAAGTTATAAGTAACCCGAGCAGTAAGAGTACCAGGGTGGTTAGCCCTGGTACCCCCAGCCGGCATTTTTCAGGCAGAGTTGCCTCTGCCTGTCCAGGGTGCACCAACGCGGAGGTTGCCGGTCCTTAGCAGCCGGTCCTTTATTATTATTATTATTTTTTTTTTCGGTTTCCCGATGCCGGTCAGTCCTTCCGTGGCCTCCGACGACTCACGGGAGTCGCGCCGGCGCATCAACTACAGCCACTCCCCACATCCCGCAGGGTTAGTGACTGTAGATACCAGAATCGTGTGCCCTAAGCAGACGAAGAGAACCCAGAATGACCGCCTTCTGCATTTGACCTGCCAGCCACTCGGTTGGTTTTTGGCAGGCCGGTATGATCTTCAATTCCGAGAGCAGCGTAGGCTTTATCCCTCCGAGTACACCGATAATAAGAACGACCATTTTGACCGAGTAGCCTGGGTACAGCAGTTGGAGCTCGTACCGTATTATTATTACTTTTTTTTTTTTTTCGGTTGCCCGACGCTGGACAGTCCTCCCGTGGCCTCCGACGCCTCACGGGAGTCGCGCCACACATTAACCTCAGCCACTCCCCACATCCCGCAGGGTTAGTGACTGTAGGCTCCGGAATCGTGTGCCCTAAGCAGACGGACAGAACCCAGAATGACCGCCTTCTGCATCTGGCCTGCCAGCCACTCAGCTGATTTTTGGCAGGCCGGTATGATCTTTAGTTCCGAAAGTAGCGTAGGCTTTATCCCTCCTAGTACACCGATTATAAGGACGACCATTTTTACCGAGTAGCCTGGGTACAGCACTTGGAGCTCATACCGGAGAACGCGATATTTGGTCCGTTTCTCCTCCTCCTTCAAGGTGATGTTTTTCTCTGCAGGTGCCGAGAACTCGATGACATACATCACCTTGAGTTGTAGGTCGAGGAGGACTATGTCAGGCTTGTTGGCTTGGATTAGCCTGACAGTCGGGAACGAGTAGTTCTAGTAAATCCGGCATTTCTCGTTCTCGACAGCGGGCTCAATATCTCCGGGGACGTAAGGCAGCACTGGTGTCTGGTCTACCCCGTACGAGTGCCTTAGATGGTAGTATAGCACTCGTAACGCCGCATTATGCCGGTGGATGTAGGCCGAAATCGCATATATAGGGCATGCAGATAGTAAGTGCATGAGCGATTCCGGCGCCCGATGGCTGGTCCTGCAGTTGATATCAGGAACATCAGCACCTCGCCGGCCTCCTCGCCTGATGTCTAATGCGAGACCGAGTTCATCTGCGGCTCTTTTTGCTGCCTTGAACAATCCTGCTCCCACTCCTACAGTTTCGTGATGTTTTACGAACCGCAGGAGGGGATCTGAGATCCTGAGTATGTTACATGCCATACTCAGTACTTCTCTGCCATGCGTACACTCCAGGCTCAAGAGTCCTCGGCCCCCCCCGTTGACGTGGGAGGTACACACGAGGAACGGACGATCTAGGATGAATACTTCTGTGAATATTTATTATCTTGCGGGGGGTATCTCTTTTATTATTACTTTTTTTTTTTTTTTTTTTTTTTTTTTTTTCGGTTGCCCGACGCTGGACAGTCCTCCCGTGGCCTCCGACGGATTATTACTATTATTACTATTATTATTATTATTATTTATTTTATCAACTCTCCGTATTCAGAATGACCACAATTATTTTCAAATTTTACATCATTGTTTAAAATTATTAATTAACCTCAATAACAGCAGATAAAAATTAAATTAATACTTTTTCTGTTATCAAAATCATTATTTGAATATTAACAAAAATTACCCGTGAGAAATTATCAGAACTTTGCTAAATCCCTGGTTATTTAAAAATTTATATACATATTTCTGTTGTCAATTACTATTTATTTTTTATAAATAGTACAAAAATAGATATATAATTAACAAGAAAGAGTTTCTATTTGATATATAATAATTAGTTTTTGTTAATTACAGACTTTTGATATTTTTTATCCTTTGGGTATATTATTTATACCCTCTAAATTCCATAAATAATACAGTAAAATATTCCATAAATAATTTAAAACAGGTTCCTGACTGTCAATAACAAATTTAAAACGACAGTTAAGTTATTGAAAAAAAATGGTAATAGAATACATACATACGTATTTCCTGTTGTAAAATTCAGTATTAGTATATTCAATATAAAATTAATTTTGTAACAAATTATAATATACCGTATAGAACTTGTCCATGTAAAATATTAATTTTTACAACATTTTGCATGTCATTAACAGCAGTATACTTATCTAATTATATTCTAAATTATGGGCAAATAAATTTGTCTTTTTAGTACTTAATTATGATAATTAAACCTTATATTTAAAATTTATTGATCCTCGTATTAATATATCCTAAGTTTAATGATGTAATTAATTACTAACGTTAATGAATCAAATTAAATTTTATATCGACAGTTCCACACTCCCGATTTGGATATGCAGACAAACTAATACTGATATTGCATAAACACAATTTAATAACAGTTTAAAAATTTGCTAACGACCTAGATTATTATTATTATTTAAGACTCGATGACCTTGCTGTATCAAAAGTGTTTTGCGGTTATGTCGGTTTTAGCTTCAATTTTTTTTTATAACTGTTGGGGAAGTCGTTGGGAAAAGTCTAATTGAAAGAGTGCATCATGTGATTTAGGTCAAGATCAATATGTTTTCCTGCACGATTCAAGTTTCAAAATTATCTGGATGTATACAGTTCAAAATTGAACAGTATTGTCATTTATTTGCCATTAAAAATATTTGAAAAGTGTTATTTTCACATTTTACGCATCGTGTTTTATATTTATATTCAATGTTGGCCAAACCCGAACATTTATTAAGGCCTGTCTTAAAGAACATGAAAGAGATAGAATAGAGTAGAATAGGTAAACATATATTGGGAAAACGAAATTTTCAAAAGATAATTATCATAAAAAATACAAGACAGTCAATGCTCGAAAAAACACCGAAACCTTAAATTGTGCCTACCTGAATCTTATCAGAAAAATAAGAATATAGTATCATTTTAAAGTTGCACCCCTTTTAACTTTTTTAATTAAAACGTTTTTTGAGACTAGCAAGAGCGATTGCAGAAAAAATATTTTACGCAAGCTCGCTCATTAAAGAATCACTTTCCAGTCTTCTTACGTAAGTAATTATTACATACGTGTTTCGTTAGAAAATAATTTTATCGAACAGTAAAGCAGGAGAGCAGGCTTTTAACAAACAGTAAATTTCCAGACATTAGCCAGACAAGTCTATAACGGAATTGATTTTTTTACGGATATTAGTTTTACGGACAATATTTCGTTATACACAACGATAATCAATGACTCTGAAGTCATTGACGATAATCGACTTGTTACAGTACGTACTTTTACAAACAATATTTCCTCCATACACGGGGGAAAGATATCATGTTCCTCCTTTGAAAGAAAAGAGGGACATATTCAGAGATTCAAAACAGTTTTGAAAAACGGAACATACTACTTTTGACCAGGGTGACCAACTGGTGAAAACCCATTATTCAAAAAGCCGGCGTTTTGCAAAATGTCTGATTACGTGCGACCTTATCACTACACCATTTACTGAAAACCTAATTGCTTCATTGCAAGTCAATGCTATTTCCAAAAGTAAAAGCATAACAAAACATTCCCTTTTATAAAATAGTCAAATATAATCGAATGATACCTCCATCCAGTCCAGTCAAATAAAATCTATATTAACTAACTAAAAATTCAGTAACAGCTGTTAATATAGTCGATTGGCCTTTGTGGCTGAAAAAGTATTATCTGTCTGTCCAACCTATTCTCAAGAAATGAAAGAAGACTGAATAATTTTCTTTCCATTGCCATAACGTGCATTTGTTGTAACACAATGAATCATCCTGAGCAATAGGAGATATGATTTCCATCGAAGACGTCCAACAGCATATCATCACATATGTATGGATAGACGTGAGATATAAGATTTATTCCAACAGTAGCCTCGGACCAGTTTGAATATTCACTCAGCTGCCTCATATACGCTAAGCTCACTGTATTTATATTAATACTTAACTGGGCGAATACTTCTGACGGTTTCAAATTAGTCCGAATCAGCTGTTGGAATAGTGAGTCCCATGCGATAACATTAAATATATCCAAAGCATCTGATAGAATACGTCATCGAGGCCCCGAGTTAGCATTATTTGGCATGCCAGTTCAGTTGTTCCCTTTTAACATCTAGTGATTCTCGTCACAAATGTTCTTTACCAAATCTGGTGTTCCATAAGTATTCATATACTGTCTTCATTTATTCACTGTAACATTTAATTGCGCACAGTTTAGCTGATAGCAGTACTCCTCCTGCAAGTTTTTCCTTCCAAAGATACAACACTGCAAATGAAATATGTGGTTCAAAATGTACAGACAAAATTGATAAATTTAGTATCATAAGTTGTAGAAAGGTGTTCAGATAATCTGATTGACGGCGACGATTTTCTAGTTTTTGACGTATTTAATCCAGTCACTTAAGCCAAAAAAAGAGGGTCAACCTCGGAATGGAAGATAATAAGCTGTAAACTTGTATAAACCTTTATATTGGTGTTCTAAAAGTTGTCTCAAAAGTCTCATAAAATCTCGTGTCCGCGTCTTAAGATATTCAAGGTCAAAAGTCACAAAAATCGGTTTTTTGCAAATATCTCGCTTCCTATGGTTTTAATGCCATTTGTATTTATTATAAAAATTGTAGAAAATAAAATTCTCTACAACTTTTATCCCAAATATTTTTTTATATACTCAACCATTTTTGAGATAGAGGGCGGAGAGCGCGCCGCGCTTACCTATTCACAGCATAATGCAAGATCAGCCGTAAGTCCCGGTAAATAAAACGCCGTATAAAGTCTATAAATCATTAAGTCGAGTACCATCTACTACTGATAAGAAGCCTCGCCAAGATAATCAAGTCACACAAGCAATGATGAAGATTTTTAGTTATATAGAAAATCATGACGGATCACAATTTACATTGAAAGAGCTCAAAGATGTCCTGACGGAGTATGTACCAGATGATAAGACTATCATTACAAAACTTCAACAAAAATATTTGACCGACATAATAATTACGAGAAAAGTAGGATCATTTACTATCATATCTTTTCGTGATATACAAGCTAATATACTATCAAAAATTGATCCGATAATAAAAAAAGGGATCCCGAAGAAGAACGGTTACGGATTGTCGAAGCTGTAGCAGCTATTATTAGGGAAGATATTCGATCATCTGTAGTTGAAACCAAGTCTTATCCACCTCCAAGTAAAATGTTAGAAGATATTAATGAAGAAATACCAAAAACTTTAATGCATTTTTTACAAGAAGTCATAATGAAAAATAGAAAAGGAAAAATAGATAATTTAAAAACGAAATGCACATCAATGTCATGCAATAATGGCTGCGATACGAGAACGGTCATTTTCATCAAGTCCTTCTAATTATAAAAGTTTTTGAAAAAGCTCCCCACATTTGAACTTTAACTGTAATAAATATATGAAAAAGTATTTCTAAATAAAGATATGATTAAAATGTATTTACTCTATTATTTTTCTACTTAAAATATAATTAACATATATATTAGAATATAATTAAAATATAAGTATTTCACTCAACAATTTTTTGATTACACGGAAAGGTAAGTAATATTAAACAAATATATATTCGATAAATGAAAAATATTATTAAATATAATGTATTAATTAATAAACAATGCAAATTATTCATAATTATATATTTTTTAATGATTTATATACTTTAACGGCGTATTATTTACCGGGACTTACGGTTGACCTTGCATTATGCTGTGAATAGGTAAGCGCGGCGCGCTCTCCGCCCTCTATCTCAAAAACGGTTGAGTATATAAAAAAAATGTTTGGGACAAAAATTGTAGAGAATTTTATTCTCTACAGTTTTTATAATAAATGCAAATGGCATTAAGACCATAGGTAGCGAGATATTTGCAAAAAAACGATTTTTGTGACCTTTGACCTTGAATATCTTAAGACGCGGACACGAGACTTTATGAGACTTTTGAGACAACTTTTAGAACGCCAAAATAAAGGTTTATACAAGTTTACAGCTTATTATCTCTCATTCCGAGGTGAAACCTCTAATGTGACTGAGCTAATTTTGCACTCTCAAATATTGAATAAATTTAATTAAAACTAAAAATATTTTAAAAATATATAAAACAAACAAGTTGCACATGAAAAAGTTTTCGTGAATCATAACTTACAAGAAGCTTAAGTTCTGGCAAAAATCTTATCTTGGAGAAATTTCTAGTGACAGCAGATGTCACTTGACAATAAATATTCGGTGTCATAATAAATTTCTATATTTATTAGTTTACTTACCACCTCCTAATTGGTAAGTGATCACTTACCGATTACTAATTTGTAAACGTCACTTACAAATGTGTCAACAAATTCAGTAATGGTGTCAAATTACCTGATCATGTAAAAACAATATAACATAGTTACACACTGTGATTCGATCTGCGGGTTTTGGAAGACCTTTCTCTTTCCCTGTTAAGAATTTGAATCATCAAGTCTCTCAACGGCTCACATTGCCTATATCTTTTATAACCGTCGAAAAATGAGCATTGGCGAGAAATATTGAGTATATACGATTTTTGCAATAGTTGGCTACTTAAATATTGGTTACTAATCTGTATCAAGAGAAGTACACAATTAAATCATTAAATGCACTACCAACTAACTATGTGAAATTGATTATGAACAGAATTGTGATCAAATAACAGATTTAGACAAATAATATTCTTCAGAATTTGGTTTATTCTGTGCCATCATTTGTCATTCTTGTTTTTTTGTTTTCTTAACCGCCTCATCGACGTAACTCCAAGAAAATCCTAGGATTTTGTGTTGTGTGAAGAGAGACGGGCCCTATAGTTTATTGTGGAGCCCGAACCACATCTAGGGTATCGATAGTTTTCCCATTTTAATTCGAAAAAAGTTACAAATAAAATTTCTAACTTGCTCCGGTATAGATTCGAACCATCAATATTCGGTCCCGAGTAAATAGCTATAAGCACTTTACCCAGCTACCATCGCTGTTTTATTTCAAGAAACTACAAGGAAGTCTGGCATGTTATGAATTATCAGGGACACTGTAAGTACTTAAGAGAAGACTTAGGTAAAACATCATTGGATAATAAATTCTATAACTTTGTTGTATGTAGTAGAAAAAATAAAATTATGTTCGACAGTTATGGAGTATCAGGGAAAAGAGATGAGGTATTAGTTCGCCAAGAATATGGCGCTGTTCCAAAAAGGTAAACAGACCCGTTGTGTTATCAACTATTTATATGGCTGGATTTTGTATTAAATCAAAAATGTTTAGTGAAGTGATCTTACATGTGGATCCCCTTATATCAGAAAGTTACTCCAAACCACAATCTATTTTATATAGAGTGATTCAATGAAGCATCACATAATTAAGGAAGGCATACATTTCAATATATTAGGTCTACGATCTGCCATATGACATCAGAAGCTGTTAACCTAATTTGAGGGCTAAAAAATGTTTGTATTGTATAATTTATACCATTTTTTGTCATTCCACATTTTGGTCACTTCGTATTTTTTTACGAGAGGTGGTAAAAATTGTTTTGTAAATACTTCAATGATGTACATATGCTTGTTGGGTTTGGTGAAAAGTTTATGTTCAGAAATAGATAAAACTTTACGAAGATTTCTTCTCCTCTCTTCGTTTCCACAATTATATTTTTGTTACTATTCAACTTGAATAAATTTTGTTCTGTCGCTTTTGTTAATAATAATAAAAATGAGGAATTATAAATTATACAAATTTTAAGTCTTAGATATTGTAGGTATTGTTAAAGAAATGTATATTTTCAACTCATTTTATTTTAAAACAATTTTCAAATGAATCTGAAAAAGAAATAATTTAGAATTAAGGATGCACTTTCTTATACCTCCTTTACAAAGAGGAATACCTATCTAATTATTGTTTTAAATCACATCATTAGTCCCATTATTCCAATTCAGCAGCCGTGTTAATAATAAAATGGCGCCAATGCGTTAATAAGCATCATCAGAACTATATATGGTTTTTTTATGTACGCCTAAATAATAATCGTTTTTAAAATTATATTTGTTTAATGCTTCATTTAAACACTTAGACTGTGAGAGACAGGAGAGGCGATAAATTGAACGATGCACATTCTGAGAATATTTTTGAATTATTATGGTAATGCAAAAGGCGTATACTGTTTGAGGATGTAAATTGACAGAGACAAAGAGGGAAATCATATGTTCGGGCATACAGATAAGGAAAGCCTGATAGTTTATTACCTGAAAACCCTAGCTAACCAATTATACGGTGTCTTTTTTGACAGGTTTAATGTTAATAGACACAAGAATACCTCGTTAATATGTAATAGGCTTTGTCCAGAGTGAAATTTCTTGAATGAAGTATCTGGTAAATTTATTTACAAAAACATTTTCCCCGGCTTGACTTGATTTAGTCATTTCCCAAAATTAATTAACTTTAATAATTGCTGTACACTTACCTTAGCATATAAGGATATTACTATAGAACACATCGGGTCGTGAAATATATTAGACACAATGTGATATTTGTATCCTGTTTAGTTATATGCGTTAGATCGTGAAAAATAAACTAACCCGTATTTTTTACCTCTGCTTTAGATTTAGTATTTTTACCATAATCAAATTAATTAAGGAATAATAATAAATGGGATGTATCTGGAGAATCATGAAGTACACCACCGTTAGTTTTAAATACAATTATAATCTGAAAATAATAGATTTACGAAAATTATTGATTTATCGAGTTTTCACAACCGAAAGATAAAGCTAACATCAACAATATAAGTTAAAATGGGACAAATTAGTTTTAAACTGGTAAATCCCAGGTAAATAATATCAAAGCATTTCTTTGTTTTCATCTTGTAAAGCCATTAACAGTAGTAGTTGTAGTTGTAGTAGTGGTTGAAGGAAGTGGGCGACTGGTAAGTACACCACAATCGATCTTTTTTTACCGATCTCTGTCGTCTCTTCAACTGTTCACTTTTCTTGCTCTCATTTGAAACCAATTCAATCTTCTGCTGAAGGCCACGAAGTTGTTCCATGAAACAGAGCTCGTTCAAACGCGTCACATTGCACTAGAATATGGTAGATGTTTCTTCGTTCCTGCTGCATCTTGGGCATGTATGATCCTTCTCGCCACCAATCAGTGATAGGTGTCTCTGAAGTTCATAATGGCGTTTTTTTTGGCCCTTTGACAAAATCTCAAGCCTGTCTGAAGTATCTGGTTAAATTCCAAGGTCTTTAATGTCTCATAAGCTTACCCATTAAGGGCCGTATTAACCTGCCTCCTAGTGATACTCCAAATTTGTTCGGGTCTCTGATAGGACTCCTAGGCACTGTGTCTATCAAATTTATCTGCTTCCTTGTTTTCTGGAAGCCGTGTATATCACGGAACCAACCTCTCTATGCTTAGCAAGCTCTTCTTCAGGACCGTATACAGGCTTCTAAATAAGGGTTACCTAGTTCTAGAAGAACCAACCGCCTTTAGCCTGACTCTCGGAGCATATGTATATTCAATTGTTATTCCTGACTTGGTTCTTACTTGCCACTATATGGCAAATTTCTCTACCTAGAAAACAGTGGTGTACGATCCTAGAGCTTAGTTCTCTTTCACGCCTCTATCTTCGAGATATATTCCCTTTCACTCGTCTCTGTTCATTAAGAGTGAGGGTATACGTCCCTCTAACTTTAACTGATTGTTGCTTCCATCACCTTGAAGGTGGAGATGAAAGTTTCCCTCTATGACAGTCCAGCGATTACTGCCTCTACATCGCCAGATTCCTGAGTTCCGCATTCTGAGATATATTGTTATAACCTCTCTATTTATCGACGAGGTAAGCGGTAGCAGGCCCAGCAGAATTTCATGGACAACTGTAGGTGTTGTTCTCATTGCGCCTCTAATTCTAAGGCAAGCAAAATTTTGATTCCTTCGGAAGTTATTCATTTGATCGACGCTTAGCCATCAGACCTACAACCCATATTGAAGCCTGAATCTGACTCACAACTAGATTTAATCATCTACAGATAGTACTGTAGTGATCTGCGAAACCTCCAGACTCGTGTACAATAGAAAACGTTCGAGATATAGTTGAGGCAAAGTTATCTAGCTTATACCCACTATAAATCTCATCGAAAGAATAAAATATCTCGTACAGTAAATCAATATTAAAACAATCTTGGTGGTTTCATTAATTTTATTGATTTTTTTTTATTTTGTGTTACGTTCCTGGTAGAAAAGATTCAGTTAAATATGTTAGCAATTACTGACAAATGTTTATTCCTTTTTTTAATAGCAAATGTTATGTAATATGCAAGTTTATCTCGCTTAGAAGTCGGTTTAAATTTGTAAAAGGACTTTCAAATAAATCAAATATGTCATGTCGTGATTCACAAAAATTCATCCATCTTGTAAAAATTGTTTTGGCTACAAAAACTATTGCAAATTAAAAATTAAAGTATACCTACAGCTTTAGAAATTATTTCGTAGACTTTGAGTAATGATCGACGGTATGATTAGCGAAGACAAAACAACATATGGGCTGCGGTAAGGTACGGTTCTTGGGTTGTATTTGCTCTCTTACTAAATTAATTACTTCTCTGCAGAAAATATATACTTCCTACTGTTGTAATAATATTAAATGATTCCTTGCACCAGAAAAACAAAAAAGAAGTTTGCTCAGCTGAGAGCTAGCGTTTATTTGCTTACGCCGAATGTTGAACACATTAATTTGTAAACGGCAGAATCGTTATACTTCAATGGTTTTTCCTTTATTTGTATTATTTTGTACATAAATTATGTCTACTATTTCGTATTTTTATATACCTAGATTAGTGCATCAGGACCTGGTATGCATAGTGGTGAAAACCTAAGAGCAAGCCCTACTACTTAGGAATCACAGCACAGTATTCCAGGCTGAAATATAGGCAATTCTATAGTGTATTCACGAAAAATTAAGGAGAGCTTACACAAACAAGCAGATCCATATTACCTTAGGCAGTCAGGTGGCACTGAAAGTACTAAAATGATATAAAGTGACTTCAAGACTAGTATGGGAGAACCTAAAAGAACTCAAAGCCCTTTCAGAACGGAATACAGTCATACTAATCTGGGTGCCAGGACATAGTGGGGTATATTATTTCCAATCTCAGTATAAACAGTCCATCTGAACCGCTGCTACCAGGTAATCGCGTTACAAAGCCTGTCCGATGGACTAACATAAAAATCGTGCTTGAATATAACAAAAAAATACCCTTTTGCTCGACGCCCATGGTATGGATGTAATTATAAGTCAACTCCTTTGTCAGACGTTTTATAGTGTTTACACTGAGATTGGAAAGACTTTACTCGGAAACGACAAAACTGACGAACTTGCTAAACAAGGTTCAGCTAGAGCATTCCTTGGTCTGGAACCAGTACCTGCAGTGTCAAAGTGCACTACAAGGACTGGGTCAAAAAGGAACACAATAGATACCGATGAAACATATCAAAACAAAGACAAGGCAAAGCATTCACAACCGAGGCGTGCACAAAAAGAGCTAAGCAACTGCTTACCCTAAGCAGGAACCAGCTGGGGTTACTAACAGGTCATGCATCATCGAAAAATGGACAGCATGTAGGTGACCTGAGATGCTTGGAACATGAGAGCCAGTTTTCACCTTCGGCCACTAGTGATTGTATATAGATCGTCTCTTGTTTATGAGAAACTATGTGGTCTCTATCCCAATATACTATGCAAATGTCACAAATCAAGGTTGAAATGTTCGACTATATGTTTACGTTCGCCTGGGTGCTCGAATGCAGATGAACCTCATCCGCCAGATGAACATTCTGATGAAGAAACTGACTTTCAACCCAACTATTTGCAATTTTTTTAATACCTTGTTTTATTTGTGTCTTCAACAAATGCAAGGGGATGAAGTGTGTTCTGACTGAAAACCAATATAAACAAGTACAAGTACACTGTAATATATTTTACATACACATATAATGTTATGTTATTTTTAACAAATATTTAGTCTTCTAATCGTAAATGTCTACAGCGTTATTTATTTTTGACACAATATAAGTGGTATATTAATTAAATTATTTGAAAAAATATTCTATGCGTAATTTAAGTGTCACTTTATAAATTGTGGTGTTAAACATTTACACTAATATAAGAGAAAAAGAGGTAGGGTCTCTTGGGTCGATCCTAAATTGACATTACATCTTAATTTTACTCTACATTGTATCATACATTTTTTATAATTCTCATAAATTCGATTACATGTTAACATGTGTCAAATTACATTTCCTAATATAAGTAATATTACAAAAACAAAAATAACATTGAGCACTATGGACACTGGCGAGTGTTAAAACGATTTAATATTTTTTACTGTGTAACGAATCATATGCCAAACACCCGGCTCGCAAAAGTATTAGTAACTAACTCTAGGCGGTGGCGTAAGGGAAGGACAACTGCCAAGCAGCAGGGGAATAAGTGCTTAGTTGTCTATAAATTATATAAGACAAGATCCTGGTTGCACGAATGGTTGCATATATTGCAGGTATATAATTAAATACATACATATAAATTTATTTAATTATATTAATGCTTTAAAAAATATAATTTTTTTATATAACTGCCGGCTGTGAAAAATGGCAAATATTTCTGGCACCTGGTCGTTACCTGATAAATATTTAACTAATATATACATAATTCTTAAGAAAAGTACATCATACACATACATTTTAAATACCTATATCAATAAGAAGCACCTAGAGACAATGAGTGAATATTTAATTAAAATATTCACGGAAGTATATTAAATAAATAGCATCATGCTCGTGTTAATCGTCGATATAAATTTAAACGATTGTTGTTAATATACACTGTAAAGTAAACGAATAGGTTTCTTTGTTAGTGGCATTTCCTACTGAAAAGTTAAGGAACTTATAACTGGTAAGTCGTTAAGGTAATTTACAATTTTGAATTAATCATTTTCCTGCCATTCAGAAGTGACAATATTAGATTGGATACTTTAAAACAAAAATAGATGTAGGCGCCAAGTCAAGTGTAATTTTTAGTGTTTTCCTTTAATGCGGGCTGTTGTAAACATGGGACAATAAAATTAAAATGGTGTAAAGTCATGCACAAAGTATAATCCAATCAATTCATACGTTTGTAATGATTCTTTGAACAATGCTCTAATAAAATGCAAAATGTTTATTATGCCGAATAAAAGCAAAATATGGTTCATGACAATTGAATTTAATTTATGTGAACGCTGGCAGTTAGCATTAATTATTATGCATTTTTAATGACTTTCTAATTTACTTAATGGTTAAACGCCTACAGTGTCAGTAAAAAATAAATGAAAATATAAAATGCATTATTTTTAAATTATTATTATATTAAAAACTTTTGTTTATACAAGGTGATTATCTTAGCTGGCTCATTAGATTTTCTCTCTTTATTTTTGAAGAAGGACAAAAAACAAAAACGGAGGTACAGTTTCGCAGGAAATCTGATACAGAAACGGAAGAAACTAATAAATAAACAGGTACAACTGAAAATATTGGGCACGTGAAAATCCTCACTAGGTAAAAGAGTCCCATATCCACTTTCATCAGAAAATAAATGTAAGGGCTGGATTTAATGGACCCTTAACATAGGCATCTTATTCTCTTTTTATTCAGATAATAATTGAAACTTCGATGACAACAGGCTGCAATTATATTATGGATGTAATGTTCAGGAATATTAAAAACAAAAATTTTCCCAAAAATTGAACGGGATTCCATTGATAGACCACCCCATTTTCCTAATATAACCTCGCTTGATTCTTATCAGTGGGATCATCTCATATACAAACACTTATCACGCAAATTCCTTGGATTGAGCAAGGAAAAGCTGAAAGCGTTTCGTGGTCCCCAGAAACTCTTAAAATGATTCACATTTCATAGATTGAATGGACAAGATTGAGTCTACTGCCTGGTCTTCGTTTGATTTAGTTGTCAAAAACTTTCTTGGCAGGCATAAGACAAACTGATACTTTGAATTAGTAGAGGGTATGCTCTCTAATTTTAATAAACTTAGCTGTAATATTAGCATTTGGATCATCTCTCAGGAAACCTTGGTGATTTACGCAAAGAGCAAGGAGACAGATTTCACCAGGACATACAAACTACGAAAGAAAGATTCCAGGGATTCCCTGGAATCTTTCTTTCGTAGAATACCCACAAGATGGCAGATTACTGTTGGAACCTTTAGCGAGACTGTCCTGGTACATCTCACTATAGAAAGTCCTATAAAAGAAGCTTCTTTTTCGTTGATTGACTGATCATTTTATACACTATTGGGTTAAAATAAACTGATTTAGTATTGTGTTACTTTTAATAGTACTTATATATTATAATACATCAAAAATATGTAGTCATAAAATAATAGGCATTTCATTTTGGATTATGAATTTTGATGGACGACCGGTTGACTCACTATATAAGGTTATGCTGTATCTCCTAAACTAGAGCGCCCCAAAATATATCCAAGAATAGGTCTAACTTTTAAGGAACCAAAATGTATGTTGGCCAGTGTAATCTAGATCAGCAAAGTATAGTCATCGTGATTTTTTTCGACCTCGAGATTTTGATTGATATATACGTTTTGAATCCTTCTAAATCCATTCTGACTATTTTCCGAATGATGTCTGTCGGTGCGTGTGTGTGGATGTGTGTGGATGTGTTTGTGTGTGTATATGTGTATCCGCGATAACTCACAAAATACTAATGAGACTTTCCAAATTTGGCAGTTAAGATTGTCAACAACATTTTAGGTGACACATTACATTTGGTGAATGTGGTACCACCAGAAAAGATATAATGAATGAAAGAAGAAAAAAGTTACAATTTCGGGAAAAAAATTTAAAAAAATTTATTGCATTTCTGGACGAATCTGGACGAATTATAATGAAAAAACATAACTTTATGAAAAAAAAAATCTGTCCGCATGTCTGTAGTATCGCGATAGCTGCCACAGTTTTTGAGATAAAGCTTTGAAATTTGGAACACTTGTTCTAAAGGCCAAAGACAATGAAAAATTCGGTGATGAACAAAATTGGCCAGCTGAAAGGGAGTCCACAGGACCCCATTGGATTTGACTTTACAAAAAAATGTATTCTTGGTGAAAGATTATAAATCATGTCTACTATATCAAGCGATTTAAAGTACTTAAATAAAGCTGATGTAAACTGAAATATTTTACACATTTGGCCTCAAAAAATGGGGTTAGGATAAATTTAACAGTTTGACGTTTGAAAGGTCTAAATTAGTTACAAAAATTTCAATGTCAACAACAAAAAATTATTAAAATATATGACATGAATTAATTATTATTGACAGTATCGAATAACGTTGATAATTAATTATTTAAAAATTTTAATGAAACATTTCAAGGTACGCTATTAAAATTATTTGAAGTAAGTGAAGAATTAAATAGAATCATTTTTTTAGATCAGGATGATAATATATACTGGTATAAGAAAGTTATGTGCTGGCCACATCAGATATTTAGACCTGCGGACCGGTCGAAATAGGAGAAAAATTTCGCGAACCGACTGACGGCTAAGACAGAAAAAAAACTAATGTAGATAGTATTTTATTTATTTAATCTAATATTGTAAAATTATAATTTTTAGTTAGTGTGAAATTTGCTACTGCTTCTTTGTTATAAAATTTGATATATGTGGTTCAGAGTTGTTTCTGAGAGACGAAGCGCTGCATTCATATCCATTCTATTTCTGGGTTTGATTTTTATTACTGGCAGGTCTGAAAATATCTTTTCACACAAGTAGGAAATCGAAAAAACGATCAATAATTTGATTACTTTGTAAATGTACATTCGTTTTTCGCGGACCAGCAGAAAATTCCTGCGGACCTTCACTTGTCTGCGCGGACCACCGATTGAAGAACACTGATCTAGATGACAAAGTTGAATACGGAATGAAGCTGATAAATGAAAACATTGTGTTGAATTTTTGGTAATTCTTAAGAAGTAAATAGTGGACATTTTGAACAGCTCTGATGTATTGATAAATTAAATCAGGCAATAAATAGTTTTATTTTTACTCTGCATCTTACTTGCAAGTAGAGATGATGCCTTATATTGCTGAATTTGTAATGAGAATCCTTATAAAAATCTATGAAAATAGATAGAAATGGTTTTCCCTTTGAAATGTCTGCATTAATTACGAAATACCCTCTCTGGCCATTTCATTTTTCCTCCGCGACATCTGCATATAGAGGAAAGTGTTTTTTATGTATAGCTTCCTATTTGAAAGTTAGGATTAAAGATGTTCTAAGGCGTAAATGGCGTGGACAAAAGTGAAAGACAGGTCCAGCAGTATAGGCAAAAATGCACATGTTTAACATGTGTTAGGCATGTCTCAAAGAGTGATGATTAGGCAGCGGAAATATACACCATTGCTCAGGGTCCCTGTTATATAAAAAAACTTACTTACCTTTATATAATTGAATTAGTTGGAAAATATCTAAGATTTGCCCAATTCTCAAATCCGGTGCTATCAACAATATTTTGAATTATCGGCCAATCACTTTACTGTCTAACTTAGCAAAGGCCTTCGAAATGTGTATCTATAACAGAATATTCCCTGAAGTTAAAAATATTGTTCACACCAAACAACAGGGATTTATTACTAAACGATCAACAACCACAAATCTAATTTGTTTTACTCAAGCCGCCAGTGACGCTATAGATAATCAACTCCAAACAGATATAATCTACATAGACTTTTCGAAGGCTTTCGATAAATTAGACCACATCATTCTATTAAATAAACTAAATGACTTTGGCATTGACACTAACCTATTAATGTTTTTTCAATCATATTTACACAATCGGTCGCAGTATGTTGAGTATAGGGGTCATAGTTCACACAATTTCACAGCAACTAGCGATGCCCCCTCAAAGGAGCAATCTCGCACCTCTGCTGTTTTCTATCTATATTAATGATATTTGTGTTCATATTAACAGCAATGTTCTCTTGTATACCGATGATTTGAAACTGTTTAGAGTTATTGAGACCTTAAATGACTGCCAACTCCTCCAAACAGATCTGGATACCTTAAGTTCATGGTGCGTATTAAATAAATTACCTTTAAACATTCAAAAATGTAAATATATCACCTTCCCTTTGAAGAACAACCCCGTTCAGTATAGTTAAACAATAAATAATGCTCCATTACATCGTGAAAACCAAACTAGAGATCTTGGAATTGAGTTTATCAAAAGCTCAGTTTCTCATCTCATATTAATAGTATTACGTCATCCGCGAAAGGAATGCTCGGACTCATTTTTAAAAATTGTAAAGATTTTAAAAACAAAGACTGCTACATAAATCTATATGTCGCTTATATTCGCACAAAACTTGAATATGGCTCATTAATATGGCCACCTTACTACACCACTCATATTCAACAACTTGAATCTTATACATTGTGTCTTTATGAAGTACATGGCATATAAACTGGATGGAGTTTACCCAGAACAAGGTATTGACAATAACATTTTGTTAACGCGATTTTCACTCTTATCGCTCGAAAGTCGCAGAACTTTTTATTCATGGCTATTTGTGTACAACCTTACGAATCACTTAATCGATTGTCCTGAACTGTTAGCTCAACTAAATTTCCACACACCTCGTATTAACAGCAGGAATGAACAATGTTTTTGTCTTCGAACCCCAAGAACAAATGTAATGGCAAAATCGCCTATATATAACATAAGTTGAAGGTTACCTAGCATTATATTTTCACAAAAATCGATGAGATTCTAATACAAACCACTTCAACTAAAAGTTACTTTAGCATAAAATATTTGTTGCTATAACCAATTCCAAACAAATGTAAAATTGAAAAAATTCGAATTCTAAAAGTGTGAGTTTAGCTAACCCACGATTGAAAAATCGAGCCCTAGCATCAAATTCTTTCCCGAATTTATAATAACATTGGATGAAATAATTACCTACTTAAACGACTAATTGCTCCACTTGAAATAATTTTTAAACATTTTGATATACCTTTCAATGTGAGAAATGTACAATTGTGACTTTTTCTTGCACCAATCAACATTTCTTTTTAAGCGTTTCATATGGAATGTACAACTAAAACTAAATATTTCGATAAACAGTAAACTTTTTAGGGAATCTCGAGAGGAATTTAATGTTCCAATCTCATTTTTTCAAAGTTTATAAAAGGATTATTATTTTTAAGAAGTAAGTATTTACCCTCTACTATTACAATAATTTGAAATGTGTAGCTGTTCAAGGAATAAATCAGCTCTTTACGATTTTAATTGGCCTCTAATAGTAAAACACTGAAGGTGCAACACAATATCAGGTGACGGAAAATAATTTGCAGTATTTTCACACACTTCTGTCACTTTTTACACTGGTAATACCCAACAGTTTGCATTTTATTCCTCCATAATACTCTGGACGCTTAGGAGGATAGTATACGTTATTTTTTATAAAAAAAGATCAATTTTTTCTTGAGAAAACAGCACTTTATTCGGGATATGCCATTATATGATATAAATTCAACCACGCCATAATGTGAACTGCAATATTAGGGTCGCATATGTAACTTATGATCTTCACAAATCTAACCACGCACCTAATCAGTGTTGCCAGACATACCATTTTCATGGTATTTATACCATTATTTTCCTTGTGTACCTGCACTTTTTTTAAGTAATAAAACTATTATTTAAAAATTTCTACCATTTTACACCAATATTAGCAAAAATTGATAAAAAGTTAAATTTAGGTCGTCATCCCCGACCTCAGTCAGTTCTTCCATTAAAAAAGAGTAAACTGAATTAAATTTTATACCGTGTACGTAGATCTTTATAAATTGGAACCTCGCTTAAACAGCGCTAGTTGTGCAAGCCCAAATAAATAATAGTCTTTTGCTGTTTTCTGTTGTTTCTATTGCGATGGTTAGACCCGTTTTTTTAATGCTCAATTAGCTAAATTAACCGTCAGTTAGGTCAATAGAAATTTTTTGAAAAGCATCATGATTTATTTGTAATGAAATTTATAACCTATGTGAATATATCACACATCTGGCAACACTACACCCCATGTAAAAATCAGTGTTATTGTCTGCATTAGCATTTAAAAAAATGTGTTCAATACAGTTATTTTTAGTTTTTTGTGATTAAATTTGTGATTCTGTTTTCAGTTACTATGTTACCGAAATTTATTATTTATAATTTGTTCCTTTGGTGGTTCATTTTGTGAAAATTAGTGATTAACCATAGCGACCAATTTTATTATTTTAATGCTGAATATGTTAAAGGCATATTTTCATGTAGATGAAAATGCTAGACAAGCAAAACGGCTATGGAATGCTATCCAAACGTCAAGCCCATATGATTTATTCATAACTGTTGTATTAGGTAAGGAAACAAATCTGCTTTTTCGTTCTATTAAAGTAAATGCGTCTTTTTAAAATGATTATTTTCAACTTTGATTCATTTTTAGAAATGAACCATATTAAACTTAACTATAAATTAGAGACGATAATAATAATTTAAAATACACAGGAAAAGTATTGCATATTTTTAATATTTGGTGCTTACGGGATGAGTTCTGTTTATTTATAAAAATAGTGTCAAGATTGCCTAATTTTATAAGAAAAAAGGGATAGACAGATACTTTTAACACCTTTTATTTTAAGAGCAAGCTACAAGTGACAAGTGTCGCTTTCCACAAAGGACTAATCAATCGCGCCTTGGCCGCCTTGATGTTTATTTCTTATTTTCGGCTAGTGTGTACAGATATCATGCTTTCTTAAAAAGAGCTCAATGTTTTATAAACTATTACATTTGTTTTGGTGCGGCGTCTACACTGATATTAAATAAGTCTAATACCGTCTCACAAAATGTCCGTGACAAAAAGGGTAATAATTTTTTTAAAAATTCAAAATTTGCAATTCATGCAATGCATGCAATTATAAGATAATTGTGATGACGAACTCTGGCAGTAGCAACACTGCCTTCAGTTACGTCATTTCTGTGAATGGTGTTTACAAAGTTATCCAGTGACTATCAATATGTTAGTGGCTGGAGGACGAAAAAATTTTCAGAAATTAGAAATTTTTTTTTGTTCAAAAACATTTTTTGACAGTGCCAATAATTGTACACGACGAAATATATTAAGGGTTAAAATATAACTACGTATTTAAAACTCACCCTGTATAACATAAGCATATACAAAAGCTTGTATATGCCAACATTTGAGACATATAAAAAAAGGTCTAGTTACTTCTTAACTAATTTGTTATGTTTGTTAAATATTCCGGGGCAACTGAAATTAACAGTTGAGACTTTAGAAGTACAATTACCAACAATATACAGTACTTTTAAACACGAGCTGCCATAATTAGTTAAATCTTACCTAAAATAGCCTCGTAACTATGACGTGATTATAACTAAATATGTGACTACAGGTGTTACTTTCCATTGACTAGTTCTGTAGTGGAACAACTATTTTATTTCAGAACTCAATTTAAAATACATTCAGCTCGAAGTAAATAAAAAACGTTGGGGTCACATTTACCACTTCTGGATTATACATTTTTTTCATTTGATTTGAAAATGTTATACCTTTTTCATTACCTTCCTCCTTGAATTAAATTGAAAAAGCTACCTGAACCATAATTTTACGTATGAGCTATATATTATGTTTACCTTTATATCCGAGTAGCAATTACTGGGTCGAATTGATTTTACCAGTTGGATTCACTTTTGCCCCTTGCCATAATACATGTTTACACGGCTATATTACACTTCAATATTTTCTCGTGGTATAAAGGGCGTGAGATTGGTGGCACGGTGGCCAGGATTGTAACTGAGCTGTCGAACCATTCACCGTGCCCTTTTCCATAAATCATAAGACAGTTTCGACTTATTGGCGACGTCGTATTGAACACCTAGTCTAGCCTTCTTGGGCCAAACACAATTTCATGGGCCAGCGAAAATTCTATCAGGGTGAAATGAAGTAGCGGACCACCCCTAAGTTTAAAGATTCATAAGTGACAAACATCATTAAAAAGTACTGTGTCATTCTAGTTAATTATTGTGTCTGATCATTAATTATTATTTTAAGATAAACTTGGATATTGTTTCTTTCTGGGTCATTAGCCATCGCCCTCTTCATAAACTTTAATTAAGGAGTAAATTTTAACCATTAGTACTAATCAGTAAGCCTGGCCAAGCGATGGTAGATTCAGGGTGGGGCGCAATACCAATGCCATCGCGCGCTTGTTTACGATGACGATGACACGACACACTTCAGTTGCAATCTGTCGGTCGATGCATAGAGTACTAATAAATAATAACTAATGTTGAGCGTAAAGAGTAGAAAACGACTGATAAAGTGAATAAATTTATCGGTTTGTGATCAAGACTTAATGTGCTGAAATAAATACGGCTGCAAAATTCATGTCAATAGTAACTGGCATAAAAATAAAAAAATGGCGTGTCTTCTTTGGAACCTCAGTTTATGTTTGATTTACTGTTAATGCTGATTGCCTGTGATGTTCCCCTGCGCATATTGGATAAACCAGCATTTCGGGAGTTCTGGAATAAATACAATCCCTAGGTGAATTTACCAAGTCGTTCATCGTTACGTAGATATGTACCAAGTGTTCGTGAAGACATTGTAAATAGGATTAAATGTGCATTAAAAAATACACGGCTGTGGTTATTTGTTGACGAGACGACAGATTGTAAAAAAAATTCTATTTTAAATATTAGTACGTGTACTCGACCCCGTTAAACCAACATTTCCACTTTTACTAGCTAGCAAAAGACTAACTGCGTGTAATGGCGAAACAATTACGCGGGTGGTGTTGGAGACTTTCGAAAAATTTGAACTGTCAACAAGTCAAGTGTTGATGTTTGTAACCGACGGTGCTGCAACAATGCGGTTGGTGGGCCGTTTTCTTCAAAGAGACGATTGTAGGTTTTTACATGTTACGCGTAAAGTGCATGCGTTCCATCTTGTAGCATTATTATAGAAGTGCTCCAGTTTGTGATAACGACAACCAAGCTACTTCATAAATCTGCTTAAGAAGGTGAGTTTTGTACATATTTTTATAAAGTGTACCAGTATTAATAAAATTTATTTCCATTTATTTTATTTATTTATTTATTTATTATTAGTTATCACTTAGATATACAATGTACATGTGTGAACGTCATTTAACAGTTTAATAATAATGTGCAGCACTAAGCTTACAAAATATAAGGAAATACATAAAAAAAGAATTTAAAGCGAACGAAATAGTACAAAAACATACATCACAATCTATAAAATATTTTTGTTTTTATTATTGTACTTATTCAAATATTATGATATGATGCATACCCAGTACGTCTCTGTAGGATTAATGACCTGGTCAGACTTACTAATCAGTTCAAAAATGCACCGGATATCTACCACCTAAGAGTTACAACGCCTGTTTATAAACAGTTTGTTTATAGACAAACTTCTTAAATTAAACAAGGAATCTGTTCTTGAGCGCAGCTAAGAAATTATGATACCTTTTAAATTTCATGCAATTAACACTGTACACCGTGATCGAACTTTATTTGCAAATTTTGGATTTGCAATATTCTTGTAGACATTTGTTTCAAATAAATATGATTGGAGTGTTCTTTTTTTTATCGCGTTTTTTAAATAGGCTGATCGCATTTTGTCACAGTCACTTTTATCAAAGGGGTTCCTCAAGGGTCGTTTTTGGGACCGCCACTGTTTATAATAAATAAGATAGATCTTATAAATTTTTTTCGACACTAATTACTAAAGATTGGGAGGCTGCGATAGTTGTTATCAATTCCAGGGTTAACGCAAGGTGATTTGTCACCGCGTAAATATCTACACGCATATATGACAAAATATCTTACCTTGTGATTATTTTGACGAGTTAGGTAACATCCAAAGCAATATAAATATTGTCTTACCGTTATTTGTGATATTCTCTAAACTTTTCTTTTTCTTCCTTAGGGCTCCATGATTAATTCTTGGTTATCTAAAAACACAGTTATTTACCCTGTATGCTACTGGAAAAAAAGCCTCTGCGCTTATGATTTTTACGTCAAAAGTTCCGTCAGAGAATGTTTTTTGACAAATTATATGAGACAAGAAATAATAATGTATTTCCCTGATGTTTCGAAATATATCTATGGATATTATATAAACAAACAATATATATGTCAAGTTTCACGCTTGATATATTATACAAAAAAAGACAAATACTTGAAAAAGGAGATGAATAAGTCGCGGAAAAATGATATGTCATAAATCGTAAGTTTTGAGATAAAGCAATTTTAAAGTTTCAATACCGGTAACATTTCTTGTGTAGGACTTAACGTAATTTTCTTTTTTTTTTTTGCATAAAGATATTTATTGTTAACCCAAACATTACCATATTGCAAATTAAAAATACATTCTCATCTTATTAGTAAAAAAAATAGATTATGAAGTCCACTTGTCAGCTGAAAAAATGATCCAAGTCCATATCCATATTTAGCTGAAAACGTTGATTATTTATATTAGGTTGCGCTGAAAGGAATAATCTTACATCAGACATCTTCTTCGTCACTTGGTACATTGATGTGAGCAAAGGGCAATTTAAAATAATAGTCTTGATATTCTTCTGAAACGAATTTTTTTAATTCCCGAAGTTCTTTGTGTTTCTTTATCGGAATAGGTAGAGCTGCATTATATAATAAATTTGGCATATTCTGATTCCATTCTATTTTATTTTTGTTTGGTATGATTAAATAACTAATCTTTTAGCCACTATAGCTATCACGAGCTTCTATTGTCCTTGGATGGTTTAAATTTACGAAAAGTTCCATGATTGGTCGAGTTGCGAGAGGTGAAACTTTTTTGTAAAATGGTTGCAGTTACGTTGTCCATGCAAGAAACATATCTTGGGTACAACTTGTTAACAAATTGACACGACAAATTGCACAACATCGTATAGGGTGTAAACACGACTGACTAAGCAAATAATGTTTGTATTGTGCTGCGTAACGTGAGAGATTAGGGAATCAGAAAGAGGACTTGGATCGGTATTTCACAAAACGATGTAGACTTAGATCACTATTTCAAAGGACTTCAAATTTTACATCGCGTATTTAAGCGACTCGCTATTTGACCATTTATATTTTGATCAGTGATTAGTACATCTATTAGTTATTAGATGGTACTGCAATCTAAAATTTCTTAAATTTGGACTTTGATCGTTCTTCCCGCGACACCTTCAGATTTGTTTCCGAAACGTCAGGGAAATACATTATTATTTTTTTTGTCCCATATTAGTTGGCAAAAACAGCCTCTAACTGATCTTTTGATGTAAAAGTCACAAGCGCTGAAGCTTAATTTTTCTGTAGCATAGGTACTGGGTAACTAACTCTGTTTTTTAGATAACCAATACTTATTCATGTGGTAGTAAGCTCCAATGAAGACTAATAAATATCCAAATTAACGCAAAAAGGGCCGACAGTGAATGTAATACTAACACACATATGTATGTACATATTTTTAACTCACAAGAGTAAAAATATATTATTAATATTAATGCACTTACTGAAACATTTGTCAGCTCCCAGCCGCAAGCATTGCTGGTGTCATGCAAACTAATCTAGACGTATTTGTCATCCAGTACAGAATAAAATTTTTGTTTAATACTGTTACATCTCTGTGACAAATATTTGTTTCTTAGTGTCGTTTCTGATGACACCTGAACATTGCTATACTGCCCACTAATACAGTTTTGCAAACATGTCCTAATGGAATATTATACACTAACTGCACTGTCTGAGGAAATGTGTACACGGAAGCTTTTTTTTACAGCTAGTGCAATATAATTCTGTGCCGTTAAATTGCAACTTCGGGAAATCACTAATCCACAAGTTTCTCTGAAGGAAATGAACAAGACATTTTAAAAAAGTTAGCTAACCTCCGTTGTCTCACACTGTTTACATATGTAGGTGTTATTCATATAGACTTTTATAAATACCACGTGTTTAGAGTGTACCTAACATAGGACAGTGGAGGCAAATATCACAGCCAAGGTCGATCCGCCTGTATCTATCTATGTATTCGCATTGCTATTGGACACTCGACAATAACGAGCATACCCGTCAAGATGACGCTCAGTAAGTAAATGCTTTTATAGTTGTAGGCCGTCCAGTTACCTGATAAACTCCTTTAATTGGTTGTTCCCATTTTTATAAAGAAAATTAATTTATTGCATGGTAAGTATATAAGAATATTTTTTATCATTTCATATTGTTTGGGAATGTTTCATTAGGTGTTTACAATATAAAATTATATCAATGCATGTCGTCTCTGGAATTTGCCGTTATCTCCCGATCTCTAGTCATTACTTTGACAAGTATTTTTTAGAAAAAAAAAATCGAAAACCTCTGTATCAATATAATTGGAATTAAGGACCCTCTATAAATGCCACTACAAAAAATTCACCTAGAATTGATTTTCAGAAAAAAAAAAAACGGTTTTATTTATTAATATTAGTAAAAAGTAATTTATATATAGAGTTGGCATTTCGATTCGCAAATCATGGGCGATGCTAGATAGAGAAATACCCAAGTACGTAAGCGAGACATGTTTACTATTTTAGTCTAGTGTTATGCGTCGAGGTGTCAATAACGTAATTTATTTATCTCCGTTGTATTGTTGATAATTTAATTTTCTGTATTTTATTCTTGATATTAATTTAATAATAAAGTATGTCAGACCTGCCCAAGGGTAAAAAACGGCCATACGCTGACTAAGTGAATAAATTTATCAGTGAGTCCCTGGATTTATTCTACAATGGTGCTATAATAATCTGTAAGGTGTGCGAGACTGACCTGATGTGCTGGGACAATCGTGATTGTAGACATCACGTAAATTCTGTGCAACATAAAACTAAAAAAATGGCGTACCTTCGACAACACAGTTTGTGTTCGATTTACTCTTAATGCTGATTTGCCTGTGATGTTCCGATGCACATACTCGATGAACAACCATTTCAAAAGTTCTGGAATAAATACAATCCCAAGGTGACGTTACCAAGTCGCACAACGTAACGTAACTATGTGCCAACTGTAAGCGAAGACATTGTAAATAAGATCAAATGTGTATTAAAAAATACACGGCTGTGGTTATGTGTTGACGAGACGACAGATTCTAAAAAGAACTTTATTGTAAATGTTATAGTACGTGTACTGGATCCTTTTAAACCAACATTTCCACTGTTACTAGCTAGCAAAGAACTAACTGAGTGTACTGGCCAAACAAATACGGGGATGGTGCTGGAGGCGTTAGAAAAATTTGACCTATCAAAAAGTCAAGTGTTGAGGTTTGTGACCGATGGTGCCGCAACAATGCGTTTAGTAGACCGTTCTCTTCAAGAACACGGTTTTAGGGTAGTACATGTTACGTGTAAAGAACTTGCTTTACACCTTGTGGCAGAAATTATTCGAGTACTAAAAAAGTGTTTTTTAAATCTCCTAAACGTCTTCGTGTATTTCATAGCAAGTGTCCCGGTATTCCCGAACAACCACAGCCGATTCTTACATGTTAGGGAACATGGTTGGAGGCAGCATTTTATTATGTTGAATATTTACAACAAATAAAAGCTGTGATACTACAATTCAATCCACACGAATCTGCAGCTATTAAGGAAAGCCAGACAAAATTCGAAGATGTCTCTGTTGAAACAGCTTTAAAAGCTATTCACAAGAACTATAAAGGATTACATGACGCCATACAAAACTTACAAAACAGTGTGTTGTCGTTAGCGGTGTCACTGCAAATAGTGGACGAAGTAAATCAACTGCTACACTTTATAGGTGACGCAAAAAATGAGGCCGTTGGAGAAAAGTTCGCAAGACACCGGTTTTACCAGATTAAGACAAATTTGTGATGGCACTGATGGTGCATCTGCAGATCCGTTAAGTGAATTCAAAGACTATTTTAAGTATGCTTGTATTACATCAATAGATGTCAAATGGTCGTTATCAAAATATAAGCATATTTTTTCACCACGTCGAACATTACTCTCGGAGACAACCATAGAAACATACATGATGCTGCACAGTTTTTACACATCTTTTCCAATTTGTGATAACCAAGCTAGTTAAGAGGATAAGTTGTGCGTACATTGTTATAAATTGTAACAGTTTATTGTTTTTATTACTAGTTAATTTCTTTTCTTACACTTATTATGGTGCGTACGTCTATGTCTTGCGGCGCATTTTTGCCAGCACTATTTATATAGCATCTAAAATAATATTGAGGAACTGTATATTCTTGGAAATAGTTGTATCATTCCTTAACAGATTTAATAAAATGAAATAAGGACTTTATTACGTAATAACACAGTTTGAACTTCCTCTCTTAATAATGTCAAGAACCGTTCATTACTCCCTCTAATGACAGTGAGAAGTAAACTAAAGAATTAATTATTGCCAGTTCTGATTATCTGTATATCATATTTTGTATCAAGATGTCAAACAAATGAAAAATACGATGCCAGACAGGCCACGCAGCGTTCGGCCAAAGGCAGCCCTAAAAAATAAAAATATTCCCGTCTGGTCAGCATCCAAAGAGAGATGTATTATGTAGATCCACCACAGGAGGGCAAACCATGAATAAATAAAAGCGTGAATTTTACACAATTAACATGTAAAATAAACAAAAAATGCTATTAATTTCCCAGCAAACAACCAATCAAGAAAGAATTTGACGGGCGCGATAGTCTGTTTTTTTCCAAGACACACTTGATTGATGTGCTAACTGATTGTTGGGCTTATTAACTTGTTAAACAAGCGAGCATCATAAAAAAAATAATATAGTCAATTCATCATTGTTGCTTAACAAACGAAGACTCACCTATTGTTGATTAACAATTGGCTACTTAACTGTGATTCAATAAAGCATATTATTGTGTCTATTGCTTTTAATCACCCAGGTATTTAGAACCATTTAGATTGGACTTTTAATGAGTTCTAATTGTAAATAATTGCTTCAGGAAGGTATGAATATAATTTTTATGGTTACCTGTACGGCGGTAATTAATGGAATTTGGCAACTTCCATTTTCGAATAATTAATATGCTGTCCGGTTAAGGCGAGAGATTAATAGAGATAACGGAGTAATTGAAAGAGATTTTGATGGGTAATTAAATTAATTAGTAAACAATGTTATTTCTGGTGAAAGAATATTTTTCGCCTGTCAGAATACATATGTTTGTTTGCTAAATTTTGTTCCTCAATTAACCAAATTAATATTTTAATAGATTTGTGTTGCATGCCAGTAATGGTTTTAAAACGCTGGGGATAATGAATTGCCACTCCCTAACAAAATAATATATACATGCAGGGGCGGATCTAAAAATAATAATAGGGGGCACATAATAAAATCAAGATGGAGGCAAATGCAGAAGTCCGACAGTCTCCCCAGATTTTTTTAAATATGTATATAATACAGTAACAGTTAACATTGTTCATTACTTATTAAAAAGTGAGTTTAATAAAAAAAAAAAAAAAACGAAAGAAACCGGTTTTGTATAAATTCCAACTGAAGTTTACGCGCATCTTTTTTAAATACATGTCTAAGATCTCTTCAGGAACTATTTTAATATCTATAGGTATCGATATTCAGCAAATTTAGACCATTTTATCTTTCCTGGCCCATGGTTGACCTCAATAAGTTTTAATCCTTTTTAATTATAGTTTTGCGCTTCATGTCCTCCGATATGGAGGTGGCGATGATGAAATATGTTTATTAGATACTGGTAGAAAAAATAATCACATAAGTTATAATAGGGAATTTGGAAGATATAACGTAAATAGCAGGGGCAGATTGCAAAACAGCAGCAGACATTAAACCAGTATTTTACCTATAAACTTCTTTACATAATAGCAACTCCCTATTTCACAGCTTTTGTTTGTCTCCGCCAATCATTGTTTGGTGTTTTTTCGACGACACCTGTTTCGTCACAGTGGAATTATGCATATGACGGTTCTAAACACGCGGTTTATCTCGGCAGTTTTTACGTCCATTAACACACTACACTGAACAGGAAAATATCGCGTAAATAAAAAAAGGACCAAAGTCAATATGGCGGCTAGTTGCTTAACAGCTGTGCTTTGCTTATGAAAACAACACTGACGTAGTTTTCCACGAAACACCAAAACACCATATACTGCACTCGATGCGCGTATCGCCAACCAAGTTGGCATCATCTGAAGATGATTAAAACTAAACTTATGCTAGCAATCTACCCTATTTATACCTAAACTATTGTCACGGTTCACCGAACGGTGAACCGTGACCTCCTGACCAATAAAGCGGGCTACTTAGGATAGTTCCTCTGTCACTATTCATACTATTTGTACACTTTATGATATCCAAGCTTTCAAATGCATCCATCTGTCTAGTATTTGTTACATTCCTAATTAATCTTAAATTGCTAATATCTATTTTATGGTTGTTCTCAAACGCATGTTGGGCTATACTAGACTTATCTGTTCTACCATATTTGAGATGAACCATATGCTCTTTGAATCTAGGTTGAATTGATTGTCTAGTCTATCCAACATATTTTTGATTACAGTCCTTACAGCTAATTTCGTAAATCCCCGACTTTTCGTTTGTTTCAATTTTGTCTTTTGGATTGCCTAAAAATTGTTGTAGTTTGTTTCCCGATGAATGAACCACTGCCATACCTACATCTTTAAAAATTTTACCAATTCCACGGGTGAATCGAAGATCGAATGGAATCGATACAAATTTTGAATATTCTCTTTCATTTTGATAGGTCGAGGAATTTCGAAGCGACTCTTTAAACTTTCGTTTCCTAATTATTTTATCAATTAAACTTACAGAATATCCATTACTCGCAGCTATATCCTTAATCAATACCTTTTCTTTTTTTCAAACCTTTCCTTATTCCTCTTTTACTCTTGAATTTCATTGTCCTTCATATTGTTTAACAAGTTTTTGCAACTCGAATTTTCCTTTATTGACAAAAGCAAGCTGTTTTTCGTTTTCTTTGATTTTTTTCTTAAATTCTTCATTCTCTAGCAAGAGGACATTATAATTACGTAGTAATTCTCCATATGTACTTTCTTGGAGATTTCGTTTACTTGTGGATGGAATGTTTTCCACATTTTCTATAGACAATAATGGACTTAAAATTTGTATAACATCATTTTGCGTTCTCTAGTTTTAATACGTTCACCTCTTGCAGTTGGGTTGGATATTTTTGTTAAAGTTTCAGGCAACAAATTAAGTGATGGCATGGCTAAAATATAATAAAATTAGCTACAAATTATTTTTTAGTAGACAAATTGTATATTGCCTATCAATTTTTTTAGTTTGTTTGGCAATATATTCATCAATTACTTCACCCCTCAAAGTGAGGAAGTTATATATTACTGAAAAAAAATTTGAAAATTTTTATTGCATTTCTGGACGATTCTTGACGAATTACGACACAAAATTTCAGACAGAAAAAATTTTCTGTCTGTGTGTCTGTATGTCTGTCTATATTAGTGACATTCCACCAATGTGACTTTTTTTGAAACGTCAAAATGTGACTTTTTTGCAACGTCAAAAATTACTTTTATTATAAACTCCACCACACGTCGAGTTTTACTATGGTGAGGAATAATTGGCAGCGATTTTTTGATTTCATTCCATCTTCAAAATCATCAATTGTAACATGTTTATTGCAAGTCTTTTATTATCGGTGTTAAATTTTCCCTCCCTTTAACATTTTCTAATCCACTCTTTCCTATAATTAAAATGTCAGTAGGAAACGAGAAAAGTGATATTTTTTCGACATTCTTGTTTGACCTCTCAGCATTAAGGCTCATTTATAGTTCATTACGCACCATCGTTCCCTGCATTGGTATCGTTAAGAGAAACGCAACGCATGAAAATCGATGATCAACTTTTATCTTTTTCCATGCGTGTGTTGCAGGAACGATTTCTATTGGCGTTGAAGAGTTTGCGCATTACTATATTATTAAATACAGTTCCGTTTCCGTGACAGTCATCATGTATTTTATACTGTGCTTCCGTTGATATTTGGTCGGTTTACTTGACTTGTTATTTTTTGCGCCATTTTATTCGACTGAGTTTACCGATACTCTGTCAAAATTCCTGGGGATCTTTTTCCTTGATGGCGAGAAATGTAGGTACATGAAAACCTTTAACTTTTCGATTTCTATTAATTTCTCGGACTTTTTTAATTGTACAAGTTTAGATTATTATATCATTTTAAGGTTTCGAATTTTAGTAAACAGAAAAAACGTTAGATTCAAATAAAAAATCAATTGACGTTTGACAGACCAAGGAAGATTCTATGAACACGACATCTATAATGGTGACAGCTAACTTAGAAGTACGCAGAAACCTAAAAGATGTCAGTACCGTCTTAACGACTATGCGTGTGTGAACTATAAATGAATAAGTTTTCTTGCAGGGACCGTTGCGTTTCTTAACGATGCCAATGCGGGGAACGATGGTGCGTAATATACTATAAATCAACCTTTACTCTTACAAATAGCAACACTGCATATAGTTCCAGTCAACTTAAAGCAATTATTTATTATTAACTGGATATTTCTTCTCCTCAAAATAAATATACTTCATCTTATTGTACTTACATTCTCAAAATAAATGTAATTTAAACCAAATATTGTCCTTTATATAATAATCCAAATGTCACTTAAAATGTCAAAAAAGCACGTAAAAACTATAAAAGAAAAGGTCCACAACAATGTAATATAACATAACTAATAATAACTTTAAGCAAAATATCAAAATAATAGCAAATAACCACACAAAACGGTTAAAAAATGAACATAACAAACGTATGATTCACAACACCGCATACACTTTGACGCGTTACATTCTCCTTCCGTCTCTCCGCACACAAGTTAAGTTACTCCTTTATGGACCTCGCCATTAGACCGCGCAGTCTATCTGTCTAAAGCTGAGGCCACACAGAGCTCAACGGTATGTATGGACGATACTTATGCTGTGTTTGCGATGTTCGCTATGTTTGCTACATCAAGGGACGATTTGCACGAAACTCATCAGTTCTTCCAAGATATTGGCGAGTAGTTTGCTTTGGGTGAGCAATGTTACTAAGGATGAAATTTTGTTGTTATTTCCTTCGACCATGTATGACTAGACCAATCTTGCTATATACTTCATCAAGGAAATAATTGAAGTCAACAATAGCCGATCGAAGAAAGGAGAGATAATCATAAACAATATAATCAATTGGCTTATGATAATAATCACTAAATTTTCTGACACAGCAAACACAGTAATACGTTCATAATAAAATATTACAATCAATCACCAAACTATTATGTGACTAAATAGCATTTGAGGTTATGGCCTCTTCTTTGTTTTATTTCCAAACAAGTTAGCCACGCCTATAAGGTCAGGTGCCGCAGATATTCTATGTTCTTCCCCGGCAAATTGCCGTGGCCCGAGGTAATAAATTGGCCTCGGGAGATTTTCAGCATCTGAAAAAAGTCTGACATTTTTTATATTTTACTGATTTTTATTTTACATTATAATATTTTACTTTACTACCTAATTTAAACTAATTGGAACATAATTTAGACTTAGAGGGTTTTTTAAAGAAAATATGGAATATTTTATGCTTGCTCGAGGGATGGTTTGCACTCAGGTGGCAACACTGCTTATAGACTACATCTAAACATGAAATATTCTTTTCTATAATAAATAAATTAGTTATTTGGGTACGGACGTAAGTATCCTTTCAAATTTAATATGATAATAAACTACCTATAGTTTCCTATATTTTACACTGCCATTCTTTCTGAATGAGCCAGTATGAAAGTTTTAGATGGACAACAAATTAAACAACACACCAAATAGATTTTTATCGTAGAAACTATTACAACAAAAACTTTTCGTTTTCGTATTGTAACTGGAGGGAATCATTGTTTAAATGTAAAAATTTTGTTGCCATGTGAATTTCTTTTTAATCTCAATAATTTTTTGCATTTAATACTGTCAGTATGGGTATTATTATATAATAAAATATATTTTTGAATGTTGCAAGTAGTTGTTTTAATAGTTTCTGCGATAAAAATGTATATGAGGTATTGCTTAATTTATTGTCCACCTGAAATTTTTACATTAGTATATTCAGATTACAATTACAGCGTAAAATATAGGAAACTATAGGTAGATCATTATCATATTAGATTTGAAAGGATGCTTACGTCATACCAAAATAATTCATTTATTTTTTCTAGAAATGAATAATACGAAGCAAATAATATGTTAGATTTTATAAATTATTTTGTACAGCAAAATACTATTGGATTTAAAGCAATTATTTTTAATAATATGTGATGTATTTTACTTTATATTTTATGGATATAATAGTATTAACAGTTTCATATGATATGAATTATATCTGCATAATAATCGATCTTTGATTCTGTGAAAGCAACGTATGAATATATGCTTGTTTGAACCTTGCTTTCTAGGCACGTAAAAAAAATTGTAATAGATCTTGGAAGTTATTGATTGATGTGACAACGGTATACAAAGGCAAATGATGTTTTTTTAACTACATATTTACATTTTTTTGTCGGTTTTGATAGAAATTAAACAATATTTATATATTTGACAAGATTTGGAAAAACTATTCATCGCGTACATTTGAAATTATACTTGACTAACTTTTTTCATGGGGGCTCTACAGTTTAACTCCGTTCTTCAGTATAACATTCTTTTGCCATCGCTGTAGTCGAACCTGGAAATGTCTGTAATACTTTGTACATTTGGAGAAGCGGTTAATGTTGCTGAAGAGGAAAAACTGGATTCATTAGGTGGGTCTTCCAAACTTCTGTAATTACAAATTAACATTAAATTTACGATTTTCTTCCTAGATTATATATTTTGTTGCAATTTTTAATATACCAATAATCTACACGAACAAGATAAAAAACAGCTAAGTATATCATTCAGTGAATGGAGTATGTCCTGATAAAATGAAATGATCAACCATAGCTCGAAACTTAAAAAAAAATTAATTATAACACCAAATTGAACAATAATAATTTAATAACGTATTCTTCCTGTGGATGATTATTTATTTAACATTGTAAAAAAAACCTAAGAAAATTATTTAAAAAGAAGTATCTACACAACAAATTTCTGTAATTGACACCTATCAATTATGTTTACTTATGAGAATAACGATTTAAACCTTTTTCTGCGTATTTCTTACAATAAACACAACACCTCACCATTTGTAATCATTTAAAATACTTGATAAATCCACGGATTAGTCAAAAAGTTACCAAAAGTATTAGAAACGCACTACCACACCAGTTTATAAAATGTCATTTTATTAGACAGCTAACGAATGTAGACGGTTATATACGAATGATGTTGGACAGCCAATAGGATATTACTTCAATCATAAACATGATCGAAGGATTATTATCCCCCCCCCGTTGGTTTTACTTACGCGTGTAATAAGGGTAAAATTCGTCTAATCATAAATGGTCCAATGTTATTTCCATTCTGTAAACGTAAAATAAAGTGGACACACGAAGTAAATATAAAGTGGACTCCAATGTGGTACATTAAGCCCTCAATGCATGTATATAAAGTGACCAATTAAGACCGGTCGTACATAAATATAATTATGTCATTATTTATTTATTTTATTTATTGACAATAATTTATCCAACGAGTGATAAAACCCAAATACAAGATAAATAAAACAGATATACACAAAAATCCAAAATAGTGAACAATACCATACAAAAATATATAAAAATATAATAACACAAAATATAACAAGTATATAACAGTATACAAACAGAATAATATAAATTAAAATATAACAAAATAAATAGAATATAAAGATTAATTAAACATACTTACATTAAATAGGGGGTGTACCACGATCCTGTTACACACGGTATAGGAGATGCAATTAAAATGTTTGTACGAGAGGTAGGAAACATAACTATATTATTTGTCCTTGCACTTAATCTGGTAGTTCTATATTTAATAAGTGAGGTAATAGGGGGACAGTTAATCTCATTATTAATTATTTTGTGCAAAAAAAATTAATGATTGCTTCACTTGTCTCCTAATTAGACTGCTCATTTCAAATTTATTTAAAAATAATTCTTGAGGCGTTCCTCTGCAGGAACCCTCCAAAATAAAAATTTGATTTGAAAAATCTTATAAAGAATATCTGTATCCCTGAAGGTACCTCACGGTACCTTGTGTGGGAGTGGCCTACACATTTAGAGACAATAGACATACACCTAATATCCGAGTATGCCACGATTAATTTCTGGATTAGAAAAAATTTTGCCTTCTCGATGGGGTATCGAACTCGGAACTTCCAGATGAGAAGCGAGTGTCCTTACCACTCGACCACGGAGCCAAATATCGATAATTAATTATTTATAACATTTCTTATTACAAATTCTTGTGTATCAAGTTTCTTCATCTATACGCATTAATATTATTTGCTTGAAGTATCCTGTAATTTTTATTTAAATAATAACAATTTTTACCCAAATAATGCATTTCCGTACACAGTTAATCATATACCAGCTAAATACTTAAATTAATGTACCAGTACTTTTAAACTGACTTTTTAATAATTAATGGTAAAAATTTCGCAGTTTCTATACGAGTTAATTAATTAACTGTCCAGATAATATGAATATTCAAGATAAAAATCTAATTTAGGATAATTTTAGATATAATGTTTTCAACTAGGAGAACTGAAGCCAATATTAATTATGAACGTATATTTGTTTGTGTTACCTAACGAAAAATGAAATTTAATACTTTTAAAATCAAAATTATTTATAATCCAAATTATAAATGTGGCAGCTAAAAAATATCAGCTTCTCCACATAATATGTTCAGCGTAAACATATATTCAGCGATGTTTTATTTGTAGGAATTGAAATCAAGCTTGTCAACTGGAAGAAGAGTTTACAGTCCCCAAACAGAGGCGGATTTAGGATTTGGCTAAGGAGGCCGCAACAGTGGCGTATTTAGGAGCATAGTAGTAGCAACCGAAGCAGCAATTTTGCAACTTGGAACCACATTTGCACAGAAACTAACGTAGTATTAGGTGTAGGAAATCGTGATCATATCACCCACGACCTCTAGCTTACTAGATGACGTCGCTTATCAGTATAGTTGGCAAATCGGTCCGCAAATCATGGGCGGTGCCAGGTAGAGAAATACCCAAATACGTAAACGAGACTTGTTTACTATTTTAGTAGAGACTAACATTTGATTTTAGTCAATTGTTGTGCCACGTGGTGTGTACAAAGTAATTTATTCCTGTCCGTTGTATTGTTGATAATTTTATTTATTGTATTTTATTCTTGATATTAATTTAATAATAAAGGATGTCACACTTGCCCAAGGGTAAAATATGGCCATGCGCTGACATAGTGAATTTATCAGTGAATTCCTAATTCCAATTCCAATTAATTAGCTTTATTTCCTATTTTATATACATTTCAAATTAAGACTACTTTTTGTTTTATTTATTTCATATATAAATATATAAAAACAAACAAATAATACAACATGAGGGACAAAGTTGACAAAAAATGGTATCCAGCCAGGACGACAATACCGTCCAGGTATGGCTGGGCCTTCTTGCTTGCCGGTGTTGTGGCAGCTCATGCACAAAAACAAACAATGCATTATAATTCATGAAACATAAAAAATATTTAATAATTACAAATGATTTTTTTATTGTGAAAATAAAAATTGATTTTACGTTCCCGGTGTGGTTTGAAGTAGGGAATGCGTGTCTACGCATTGTAAGGCGTGAATTCCTGGATTTATTCTACAATGATGCTATAATAATTTGTAAGGTGTGCGAGACTTGATGTGCTGGGACAAACGTGATTGTAAACGTCACGTAATTCTGTGCAACATAAAACTAAAAAAAAAATGGCGCGCCTTCGACAACGCACTTTATGTTCGATTTACTCTTAATGCAGATTGTCTGTGATGTTCCGCTGTACATACTCGATAAACAACCATTTCGGGAATTTTGAAATAAATACAATCCCAAGATGACGTTACCAAGTCGCACAACGTTGCGTAACTATATACCAACTGCAAGCGAAGACATTGTAAATAAGATCAAATGTGTATTAAAAAATACACCGCTGTGGTTATGTGTTGACGAGACGACAGATTGTAAAAACAATTCTATTTTAAATGTATATGTTCTGGACCCTCTTAAACCGACATTTCCACTGTTACTATCTAGCAAAAGACTAACTGATTGTACTGGCCAAACAATTACGTGGGTGGTGCTGGAGACGTTAATAAAATGTGAACTGTCAAAAAGTTGTGTTGCTGTTTGTGACCGATGGCGCCGCGATAATGCGTTTGGTAGGCCGTTCTCTTCAAGAACAGGGTTGTAGGTTAGTAGGTGTTACGTGTAAAGTGTATGCTTTACACCCTGAAGCACAAACTATTTGACAAGGTTTTCCAGAGGAAGATGCATTAATAGCAAGTACAAAAAACCACTGCAGCCGATTCTTGAGAAACATGGTTGACGGCAGCTTTTATTATACCAAATATTTACAATAAATAAAAGCTGCGATACTACAATTCAATCCAGACGAGGCTGCAGCTATTAAGGAATGCCAGACAAAATTTGAAGATGTTTCTGTTGAAACACCTTTAAAAATTATTCACAAGAACTATAAAGGATTACATAACGGCATACAAAACTTACAAAACAGAGCGTTGTCGTTAGTGGAGTCACTGCAAATAGTGGACGAAGTAAATCCACTGCTACACTCTATAGGTGACGCAAAAAATGAGTCCGTTGGAGAAAATTGCGTACGTGTCTTAAAGCAAGACACCGGTTTTACTAGATAAAGACAAATTTATGATGGCACTGATGGTGCATCTGCAGATTCGTTAAGTGAGTTCAAAGACTATTTTAACTATGCTTGTAATACATCAATAGATGTCGCACGGTAGTTCTCAAAATATAAGCATATTTTTTTCACCACATCGAGCATTACTCTTGGAGACAACCATAGAAACATACATGATGCTGCAAAGTTTTTACAGATCTTTTCCAATTTGTGATAAAAATGCTAGTTAAGAGGGTAAGTTGTACATACATTGTTATAAATTGTAACAGTTTATTGCTTTTATTACTAGTTATACTGTTTTCGTAAATTCTGTAGAGTAAAGGATTCAATGGCCTGCGTTCGTATGAAATAATAATATAATAATAAAGATGAAATAATTTGATTAAGGATCCCCCCTGTATTTAAATAGCCCTCCTGTATTTAAATAAATGCTCTTTCACTTTGATAAATAACCGAAAAATTTTTTCTTTTACTCTACAAATTTTGCGAAAACACTATAATTCTTTTTATTACACTTATTATGAAGCGGCTATGTCCTGTGGCGCATTTTTGCCAACTCCAGTTTTCATTACATTATGTGTCGCTAGTTGAATCATTAAAATTTGTCCAAGAAAAAAGTAAACAAACGTATATATTTTTTTAAACATCTGTATAGAGACCCACTTAATTTGTCGGCCACAAATCCATATTTTACCATGAACTGATCCTAATTGAAAAATTTCGGTACCACAAAGCTCTTAAAGTCCACTGAAAACATCACAATAATAAAACATAGGTGAAGTTCTACTTTCCATCTAAGTTTAGGTGGGAACAGCTGTGGTGTTGATTCCAGTAAACACAAGTGGTCCAAACAACCAACAGTAATGTTATTAGATAGAAAAACATGCTTTAAAACTTCACCAATTTTGGTGTGGAAGTTGGTTTTCCGAGCAACGTTAAAACGGCGTCGTTGGATATGACTGTTAGCCGCATGCGGACGTTGCAGCAACCCTGATTTTATTCACCGAATTGGTGCAAAAGAAGATCAGATTATCATTGTTACGACCTCCTCCAGCAACGTTGATACAACCTCCTCCAGCAACGTTGATACAACGTTAAAATGCTGCTTGGAAAAACATCGATTTTCTCTTTCTAAAGTGTGTCTAAGTTGTACACCCCACAAAACAAAATATCACCCAGAAGGTATCTCAAGGTACCTTATGCGGGACTACACATTTAGAGACAATAGACACACCCAACATTCAAGTATGGTAAGATTAATTTCTGATTTAGAAAAAACCTAGCTCCTCGGCCTAGGATTGAACTCGGGACTCCAGGGTACGAGGCGAGTATCCTTACCGCTCGACTACGAAACCACATGAGGCCGCAAAATTTGGATTTAGTTAGATATTTAAACTAAATTTTCATTTGTTGTGAATTAAAACAACTTCGTATTATATATTTTCTAATTTATTAAGAATGAACGAAATAAAACCCTAGAAGGGGTGCCCCACGTTCCTTTACACTAAATTCGCCTTTGTCCCCGAGCATGTATTTTTGTAATCTGTTAGGTAAAGTATTAATCTAGTAAAATTGGACTATTTGAAAGAAATTATTAATTAAGAGTTTAAACTTTCCAACCATCAAATATTGTTAAAATTAATTCTACCAACAGAGCAAAATTTTGGTTTGATAAATTTAGTAACGGACAAAGTTACTTGTGGCGAAAAAATTAAAATAAATTCGAATTCAAAAATAGGCAAAATGTCCTTTTGTCTAAGAAGTTAAAGGCATTTAAAGGTTACGTGACTCAAGTAATAAGTTAATTTGTGCTAATTCTAAAGTAATTGTTTTATATTTATGGAAAATTGAATTGTGATAAATTAATCATGACAATATAACAAAAGCACCTTTTATTTCTTTTTTTATCATTAACTTATTGTAACAACATTACTACAATTTCGGCAATTAATTTGCCATTTTCCAACAACTCTGAGAGGAATAAATAAAGAAAAACAATATATTTATATTAAAACTACTTATGACTATTTACTTCGTTAAAGATGGGAAATTTAAATTCCAATATATGAGTGCAAATTAAGTTGACAAATAAGGGTATCGTCGGCGATATTTTATTACAATATTGGGGCTATTTACTATGCTGCACAGGGCAATTCTTATAAAAACAGATGTATAGAGGTGATAAGCAGGTGCCGGAAAAAGTTGCCATTTTTCAGAGCCGGCAGTTATAAAAAAATATAAATATAAATAAACACACTACATAAAAAATCGTGCGATGTGTTCATTTATATACCTGTTAAATATGCAACCAGTATAACCAGTATTGAGGCAGAAAGTTGCAGGAAACCGGCATAATACGTACTTGACACTTATTTCCCAGTTAACTTAGCGACACGAATGTATGCGGTTATTTTTGTGGAGTGGTGTTTAGCTTGACTCTCGCTCATAACAAAGGTATTCGACGTTACATATTTCACACACGCCGTGACTGTGAGAGACATTTACATTCGACTATCCATGGAAATAATATTGCCGGTACAGTTACAAAAGAGAATTTATTTTATGATTTGTGTGTCATGTTCTGTGTATGTAGTCTGCCTTGAAATGTAGTCGACAATGCTAAGTTTAAAGGATTCTTTGCAAAATACGTACCAGGTTCTCCTTTACCTAATAGCCATACGTTGCGTAAAACGTGTCTACCAAGTGTGTATAAAAATATTTTGGAGAATATTATAGAGGAAGTACGAAATAATTTTTGTGGGTGGCAGTGTAATATGGTTATTATGTTATACTAAAAATTTTGAGTGTTCAAAAGGCTTTGTCTCTGATATGAATAGCCAGTAGTCGAGTACAATATATCATAACATACATTGTAGAAGTAATAGTGACACGTACATTATCCAATATGTGTGTTCAAAATAATTGTTAAACAGTCACGACTGCAGAACGAATATTAGTTGTGACCATTTATGCTAATGTGATGGCAGACTTCAGTCATTCTGAATAATACATTGTATCAAGTGGTATGTACTTCATTATTCATTTTATACGTTTGCTTTTATCTGTCTACGTATGTCCTTCTGACAACCATGAGGCAGTAGTAGCTACCGGTCATGGATTCTGACCCAGTTTCGCTTATCAGGTATAGATATTTTTATATTTATTTTCTTTTGGATAGTAAATGCGTAATCCTTTGACCTCATCTGAGTATCCCACAAAATTCCATGTTTAGTAAGGCTGGGAATTTTCCAGATTTTAGTATTCGAATATTCGTTCGAAAAAATATTCAAATATTCGAACTATTCGAATTATTCGAATACCTATTCGAATACCTATTCGAATACCTATTCGAATACCTATTCGAATATTCGAATACTCGAATGATCCGAATTATTCGAATAGGTATCCAAATAATCCGGATCCTCGAATATTCATTATTAATAGGTATAGCACTGAATACTAGTGAATAGTGAATACTCTATTTGAGTATTTGGTTGGATAGACCACAATAATAGTCGTGACGTAAACCACTAAGCAGGCAATTTGATTTGCTTTCCATACCCACAATAGGGTATGTCTCCTGTACATGTGCTTTAAGGGTCAGAATTATTTAGTTTATTTTAGGATTGAGGCGCTATTGTTCACATTTAACTATTGAAGCTTAAATAAAACAAAAATAGAGCTAGTTTATTATACTTCTGTGTCATAACTATTTTTCCTTTTCGAAGAAAATAAAAGTGCTCTAAAATAGAATGTTTTTAAAAAAGACGCAGATTGTGAAGGTAAAACAAATACATGAAAAGTCAATAGTTAAATATTTACAGGTTTTCTAAAATTTAAAATTTAATTTTAACCCCTGCCTTAGTACAGTAAGAATAAGGTCGAGGCGAGAAAGGGATGGAATAGTTTGACTGGGAGTAAAACGTGCCACTAATGTGGTCCATTTATATATTTGGATTTTAGAATAGGTACCTACCTATACCTACTATCTACCTACTTTGCTTGGATGCAAACTGCATACCTATTCGTATGTAATTTAATAATATATTTTAATATTCAAATTTACTCAGATATAATCGAATATTCGAATACTCGAATATATTCGAATATTCGAGTACCTATTCGAATATTCGAATAATTTCCCATTAGAATAATTCGTATTCGAATACTTGAATATTCGAATACTCGAATTATTCGTATTCGATTCCCAGCCTTAATGTTTAGTCTTAGCATTCCATTTTCTCTTGGGTTGATCTGGAACATGTGTAAAAACATTTTCTGCCGTTGCTTTTGAAACACCTTGTATAAAATATATAATAAAGTTTACTAGTTACATGCTGATTTAAGAATATTAACAAATCAATTAAATCCATAACAGTATCAACGACTTTTAGGTGAACAGTTCGATATAAAAGAGAAATAAGGATTTCAATAACAAGTAGAAAAAGATGATTTCAAATTTGAATTTATTATAGGACTGCACCCTAATAATATACATTTTGCTCATTTATTTATTGTGTCAGCCCTTTGTGGGCATTGGTGGTGATACCTCAAAACGAAACCTGTTACAGGCCCGAAAAATTTATGATATCGATAAGTAACTAGAGGTTGATCAGTGGGAAGAGTGTAGATATTGTCGATATAAATATTGTGGTAATGGTGGCTGAAACCTCGGGTAAACCAGACACGTTAACCATTGGAATTGAAATAAGTCATAAAGAATGAAGAAGAGGGCAAACAAGAGCGGACATATTTTACAATTCCTGCGCCACTTCTGTTCGATACAACTGACTTACTGCCCAGCCGAACCTCGAAAATAAACACAGCTCAAACGTTATAAAATAATATCTCCTTAATATTTAATAGAACGAGTTTTCGAACCATAACACTAAATCATTGTCAGGAATTAAAGTTTTTAACAACACGTTAGGTTATTTATATGCTAAAACTATACTAAGTACACCAACAGCCGATTAATTGCTAAAATACAATGTCTTGTAATAAGCACTTAATTTATTTTATCGCTAATTAGGGGTATTTTATTAGGCAGGTATCGCTAGCATCTTCAGGCTTATCTATGTTTATTACTAAATTGATTTGGTTCATAATGTGAATTTGCATACATTTTGTCAATTCTTTGACTAGTTGAAGCTCGTAATCTTCGTTCTTTTATGTTCAATTACTGTCGAATGCATTCATATTTATATGCTTAAAGCATTTTTCTTCACACAATATTATGCAATTAATTCTTCAGTTGAACTGCTTCATGCTCTAATATATTGTATACTTTACTACGTAATACAGAACTAGTAGCATGGGAACAGAATTTGTTTCTATAAATAGGTATCATTACCATTTAATGCTTTTATTAGACTATTATTATTTACACGACAAGTCCTTATCTACGTATATTATTGATTTTATTTTACAATATATATATATATATATATATATATATATATATATATATATATATATATATATATATATATATATATATATATATATATATATATATATATATATATATATATATATATATATATATATATATATATATATATATATATATATATATATATATATATATATATATATATATATATATATATATATATATATATATATATATATATATGTATATATTGCGCGCGCGCAGTTAGCATTTGCCCCGGCCGTTATCATGGCCATAACATTCCAGAGCTAGTATTATGATTTAGGCAATGCCTTTTCCTCAAACAAGGCGTTTTCCGTGATGAATAGAAGACTTTTAGGAAATTAAATAATTTATGGCATTTTATTTGTGAATGTGAAATTTTGTATGTATACAGGAAAAATAGTCCAAAAAAACCTGTTTAATGTTTCGTTTTTTATATATTTTTTTATCTACAGAGCATGCTTACAATTTGCTATGATTCTTAATAAAGCTTTCGAGGAATTTTGGTGGCGGAAGAGACATGGATGGATATAGACATGGGTGGATAGTTTGTGAGGTGACGTCATAGGTAAGGTAAATTGGATGGGATTTGTTACGTATATGTGTGTTATCAGTGGGTCTGTTGTGTTATATACGTTCGTCGTAGAGTGGTAGTTGTTGGTATATGTATTTATGTACATGTTGTACGTCATTGTGCCGTAGAAAACGGGTCATGTCTCTGGTAAGTTCGGAAGTCTGAGTCTGAGTCTTTAAGAATTTCGTTGCCGTTTCGTATATGTATGGCTGTATTTGTTGTAGTCCGTATTGTTCATGTAGTCGTGTCATGTTGGTGTATCTGTTTGAGTTCGTGAGTAGTCTTAAGTAGCTTATTCTGGGTTGTCTGTAGTAGTTTGTATTGCGTGGCTCCATGCCGCACACGCTTAAGTCATCGTGGATCTGATTATTGTCTTGTACAGTAGACGTTTGTTGTCGGTAGAGAGTGAGCTGCGTCTGTTAATTAATGGATAAAGTCTGTTTAGCGTGGCGTAAGTCTTGTTGATAGTATTGGTGATATGTCTTTTGAAAAAAAGTTTCTTGTCAAGTGTGATTCCTAAATATTTAACGTTATCTTTTTCCGTGATAGTCTTGTCGTCGATTTTAAGTTTGTTAAAAGTCGTAATGTTCGTGAATTTTTTGGTTAGAGTAATAGTTTCTGCTTTGTCTTCATTTAGTCGTATTTTCCATGTCTTGTAATAGTCCGTCAGTTGGTTCATGTGGTATCTAACTTTTTGTGTAGCTGTCTGTGCGTAAAATGATTGTCCGTAGATAGTCGTGTCGTGTGCGTATAGTATGGTCTTGGTGTTAGGATGGGTAGGAAGGTCGGCTAGGAATAGGTTGAAAAGGACGGGGGATAGGACGGTGCCTTGCGGCACACCAGCGTTTACGGTCTTAGACGACGACACTGCGTCATTAACCCTCACTCAAAATTTCCTGTTAGCTATGTAGTCTTTAATAAAGCTAACGAAATATAAGGGTAATTGTGAGTGGTTTTTAAGTTTATATAGGAGGCCTGAATGCCAAACAGTATCAAAGGCCTTTTCCATGTCCAACAGGAGCATGCAGGTTGATTGTTTTTTGTTAAAACCGTCGGTGACATCCTGCACGACTATAAATAGGTATCAGGTGTACTTTCAGAAACTAACTCGCCAATTATATTTTCTTGAAAATATATTGAAGTTTTGTATATTTTACTTTAATTAAAAGGTGTACTTTGAAGAACCAAAGCATACTGTTAATTTTTCGTAAATCTTGATTTTATAAAAAAGGCACAATTTATCTTGTAACTTAGTGTGTGTGCTTTTTGTTGGTATTCTGGATTCCTGGATAGAGAAAATGATTGTTTTGTAGTATGCTATTTTCCATTACTATGGTACTACTAAACATTTGATTTAACAAATATTGGAATGATGATATCATATCAAATACAATTTATTAAGATGTACGAACAAAAATATTTTCTCCCTCTCGGGACACCCGGTCCAGAGCATCACCATATATGAGGACAGGGGGGATATTTTTGTAGCGGATGGATCGGGCCTTTCTTGAAATTAAAACTACTTTAAAAAATATCAACAATTATTACATTATGTAAATACGTACTATTATGATATTAAACTTCATTATAAGATCTAAAACCTAATGCGGTCCCAAAGGTCTTACAGACTCTTCTTGATGTGTGAGCAATCGATAAAGTCAAGAATTAGTAACAAATTTAAAAGATGTACTAGATTTTAGTAAAAAAGAAATGATAAAAGAAACACTAGGGTAGCTAAAAGGTAAAATATATTAAAGTACAAACTAAAGAATACAAAATCAAAATAATGGTTTAAAAAGAGCAATGTGTGAGAATTTATCTTAAAGTATAAGCAGCTACAAAACCAAAGTATCATCTTGAGATGGCTTGATAAAAAAAACTACTGATTATTCCAATAAAGTGTATACCATGTAAAATATTCCAAGCACAATAGCTTTATGAGTTGAATAGTACAATATAATCCAAAATCAGTTGCCTTTAACATACAAAATTTTCTAAATCCAAAGAACAATGTTATTCAAAATTACAATCCAAAATAAATTTTATTGCAGATAAGTTTTGTTACCGTATCAAAAACGTCTAAAATAAATTATAAACAAAAAGCGGCAGCCCCCATGGCTTTTGGCAGGTAATGAATATTTTCATTAATATATGGATAGGTAGGTCCTATAATGAAAACTAGCCAATTACAATGATAAAAAATTGATAAATTAACATTAAAAAATAAATTTTATTATTATTATTATTTTCGGATTATCCGATGCCGCACAGTCCTCCCGTGGCCTCCGACGTCTCACGGAGTCGCGCCGGCGTATTAACTACAGCCACTCCGCGCATCCCGCAGGGTTAGTGACTGTAGATACCAGAATCGTGTGCCATAAGCAGACGGAGAGAACCCAGAATGACCGCCTTCTGCATTTGGCCTGCCAGCCACTCGGCTGACGGGGTGCTCTTACGTTACCTGTCCTGCGCAAGAAGGATACTTGATCTCTCAGATGTTGTTGATAGAAGGCGCGATGCTCTGGATGCACTTCGCATCAAAGTGCATGCAATCGCGCCATCACCTTCGCTCAGGTTCGCTACTCTCGCGGCAGGTCAGCAAGTCATCCCGTAGTTCCCTCGTCCACTTAAAGCGTAGTTGTCCGTTGCGGTCGTTACCACTGAGACATTCCGGTGAGACCCCTACAACTTGTCTCTGACCCCCATCAATCTGGGGTCGGTCGTGAGGGGCCCTTCTTCTAAGGTCATATGGAACCAGAAGTTTAGGGGTACTAGGTGGTTAGCCTTGGTACCCTCGGCCGACATTCGTCAGGCAGAGTTGCTTCTGCCTATCCAGGGTGCACCGCGTAAAGGATGTCGGTCCTTTGCACCCCATGCTATTATTATTATTATTATTGTGTTTTAAAAATGTTTGATTAAAATTGGTTCACTTCTTGCGGGTTCAGAAGATTTAGCGATTTTTTGGCTTCATTGACTACTAACAAGGCAGTTCGAACTATTAATTTAATAGTTTTATTTGCTTAGCAACAGAGTTTTTCATTTATTTTTTTTAGGTTTCCTAATTTTCAATTGTTTTTTGGTCGAACATTTTCTTATGCATGGTGTCAAAATTTATATGATACCACTTTGACAATTAAAAGATATATCACAAGGAAAATATTGGGGTTTGCCATTTAAAAAAATAGCGATGAAGTCATTGATCGTAAACAAATGATTTCCGGAAATTGATTTTGACATAAAAATGCATGCTTGAAAATAAAATCCACCTGTCCAAGGATTTTTTCCAAAAACATTTTTTTTCATGTATTAACAGCTCACTGTATAAAGACGCACTTGGCATAAAACTGTTTCACTGGATAGAAGGGAAAAATCCTGAATATAAAAACCGACTGAAGACAACCCCAACAGCACAAAATATTGGACCAATGTTCAAATCATATAGGCCTAATATGTGACATTCATGACCAATATTCAAATGTTGTCCCAATATGTACATTGTACAAATCTATATTGCGCCAATGTAGGACCTATCAGTGTAATCCATGTATCTTCAGAATAATTATAACCAATATTGGGCATATATTGTTCTGAAATTTTGTACCATTATGTACACATCTATATTTCGCCAATTAGAACCTATCAGTGTAATCCATTGATTTTCAGAATAAATATATGCCAATATTTGGCATATATTGTTCTGAAATGGTGTCCCATTTTGTAAAAATCTTTATTTCGCCAATGTAGGGCATATCTGTATATCTTCATGGGTGACATATATGCGTGAAATATATTTATTTCACTGAGGGCGTTTGATTATTCGACTATATATAGATTACCAATTATGGTGAAAATGTTCAAGTATTTGCTCAACAAAAATATTAATCAAAAGAAGTAATAATAAACCTCACTGCACGAGACGAAGACCCAATATAAGTAGGTATATATGACTAAAATAAGCAAATGTATTTTTTACACTGATGGTTATTTTCTCTATTTTCACATATATGACCATTATAAAGGAATCTGACGTTTATATGTTGACCCAATATTTCTGAAACATATTGGGCCAATAAAGTTGTGCTGCTGGGCAAGTTAGAGAATGATCTGACATGTGGGAAAAATTATTGTGTAAAATAATGCATCAAATAAATTTTGAAGTAAAAAGTAAACTTAATTATATGGTGTCAATATAAACTTAAGGGGCCTAGTCGGGAAAAAGCTTCGGATAGCTGTGTCACTCTCTAGAAAGTTTTTATATATGCGCCGCTGCATAATTTTGCTCTTGACTATACCTTCACTGGACGTTTTATTTACCGACTTCATTGAGGTGCGATTTCCGATAGAGGTAACACTTCCTTGCTCCATTTGTAGTGACAAAGATACTTATTTAGAAAATTCTTTTTAACCAAATAGTACGGAATAAAAGTTTGAAACTTGCTGAGCATAATTATGAAGATTCATTCTAGACGACATGTATGAATTTTACCTCGAATTTTACCGATTGATATCATAATTCAGGAGCTAATCACGTCCAAATTTCACTTATATTTACAGTATAAATTTTTCCTCCATAAAGTGAAAATTAATTAAAATAGATATACATGTACCCTTTCAACTACTGATCCTCCAAATTTGGTGTAATTTGACCAAACCGTATGGAAGAAATAAATTTTGAAAAATTACTTTACAAACACTGGTTCGATTAGCCCTCTTAATACCACATCATTTTAAACACAGATACTCAAGGTACCTATCAATTTTTTAAAAAAATTGTTTTTTCTCATAATTTTTTATTTGATATTTGTTTTTGCTTTTGCTTTCATTATTTTGAAATATTTTAGAGGCTTTTACTGCAGCGTGGTCAAAACCAACAAGTCAAAAAATATAAAGCGATAAAAAGTTATTTTATTTACTTACAATGGCTGCTCCCAAAAATAATAATAGAAATCAAATGCAATGTGGTGGCTGTATTGAAGAAATAAACTAAACCGAAACTAAATAATACTCCAAACATAAAACACTCGTAAAATTGTTAAAGATAACCTACCTTACACGAGTATAATATAACGAAAATTAATGCCCATAGAAAATCCAGGTAAGATAATTTGTAACAAACGCTGGACTTCCCATGGCTTAAGTGAAATGCAAACCATTATTGCCATCCGTCAAGTACATGACTTTATTTCATCTATTTTCTACGAAAACTACAAAACATCGATACTCAAATGTGTCAAAGATTGGACAAAATACCTCCTATTGGGGAATAATGAGCATGTAGTTAACAAATAAAGATCAAGGCGGCTGTTCTGGTGCAAATGGGAAAATAAATGACTGCCGATAGCATTGTTGTTGTTACATTCACTTATTCTCACAGCTGACTTCGTCACTATTTTTTTTTGTTATACTAAAATGGGTTTTATGCATCTTGCGAATACAATAGAATCGATAAGTGTGTCCGCTCGCATCGAGAGATTGCCTGAGCCAAGTGAGAACTTAACATTATGAATGTGGAATCAGTGAACACCTTTAGGCAGGACAATACGTTTATCAAGACATAAAATTTGCTGGGATGGGGTGTGCTAAAGGAATATTAATGGCGAATATGTTACGAGTCGATAAACCGTAAAATGAAGTATAATGAAAACGTGCTTCAGCGCACCCGCACAATGACTTTTTATTATCTGACAAAAATTGTTGATAATTATTATCCTTTTATGTGCATTGTCCATCAAAGAAATCATTGAAATTTTATTTAGTGTATAATGTATAACAATCGAAACAACAATGCGGTGTGCATGTGGATATATTGTACAGGATGTTCAGAAATATATATCCTCCAGATGAGGGACATTATTGTATGTTTAAAATTATGTTCTATAAATATGCTTCCCTAAAGCGTTAATGATCTGAGGCCCAGTTGTGTATGATCCGTCTAAACCTAAGTTTGATCTGAAGGTTAAATTAGATTAACCGAACTCAGTAGCACAGTGGGCTAGTGTGTTAAGTGACAAACGTATCTGGTTTTACTGACTGCCGAATGTCGGGTTCAAATCCTGCCTTCGATCCCCGTAAAGTCAAAAGGACTGATTGTGTGTCTCCGATCATTCTTAAGTGTAACCCTCGCCTCCGTGCTGCTCCGGCTTTGGATTTAAGAGTTGTTTAATTAATGTGGTGTTTATGTTTATGTTATGATTAGCCACAGCATGACCGTTCTGTCAAACACTTCTTTTCATTTTCGTAATACAAACATTGGCTTGATCTTCTCCAGATACAAATATTGAATGGCAAGTGGGAGTATGCCAGTGCATAGTAAATATCAACAAGATCTGCCTCATACAGAATATATTTTAATTGCAGTATTGCCAAATACGCCTTGTTTAGTTTACTGCACGCCTGATTACCCTGTGATTCCCAAGTCAATGAGTCTTCTATATAGGTACCCAAAAATTTTGTAAAAGTGCTTAAGTTTAGAGCATCATGATGTAGACTTTCTTAACTTAAAACTTATAAAAACCATTTTTTCTCATTCAATATTAGACTATTTTGACTACACCAATTAGTCATATCACCAATAATATTACTGACATGAAGCAGACACGATGATTGTAGCCTCATCCACATATATAATTGTCAAATCTTCCATTATATAACAAGCAAGGTCATTTATATCAATAAAAAATAATAATGACCCTAGTATTGACTCTTGTGAACATTTAAGATAATATCATGTGTATCAGATTCAGCTTCATTAAATTTCACTTTAAATTTTTTGTTCTACATATATGAAATTTAGATAGGTCAAATAAAATCGCTGTCAACTTCATGGTAAATAAAATTAAAAAATAAGCTGGCAGTTGCCGTTTCTACAGATCTTCCTGGCCGAAATCCATGTTGGTATTCATTTAAGATACTTTTTTTCTAAATAAGACATAACCTTATAATATATATATATATATATATATATATATATATATATATATATATATATATATATATATATATATATATATATATATATATATATATATATATATATATATATATATATATATATATATATATATATATATATATATATATATATATATATATATATATATATATATATATATATATATATATATATATATATATATATATATATATATATATATATATATATATATATATATACATAAATATACCCGACACAAAGTCAAAGTTGCCATGAAAATTAAAAAAAAAATTATACGGCAACATATGTTGATATTTTGTTGGAAATGGATAAAAATGTAAGAAAATATTAAGTCGACTTTTCGACAACATTTATTGTATTTCTTAGGACTGCAAAAAATAACACACATTTTCTATATAATTTGGAAATATAGTATATAAACATATTTTAAATTTTTCTTAAAAGATTAAAAATACTAATTTTGAAGAAAAAAATAAAATTTTATAAATTCACCTAATCGCACATAATAATATCAATAAAAAAAAAGTTAATGGTAAATGTAAAAACGTTAAAAGTATAATAATTACAATATGTAAATATAAATTATCAGTCACGCTTACTTAGTGAGGTATTTTTGTCAAACTACACGAAAATATTGGCACTGAAATCCTACATGAACTACGTTCCTATATTTTTACAATTATTAAAGATGATGATTGCATCATCGTTAAATATTATATGAACAGAAACAAATTTCTATATGTATAAGGATTTGAAAAAATTAACATTAATTTATCAAAGAAACTTTAAAAGAAGCAAAATAAAATACTCTGTAAAAAACGTTATTTTTATCTATTCATATATTAGTTGGTGAAAAACTAACGTTTGTAAACTAAAATATAAAAAACAAAGAATCAGTTTGTTGTTCATTTATGTATACAGGAACGGCTATAATTTTATACAGGGTGTCCCAACCAAGTAGGCACCCTGAATAACTTTGGAGATAAAATTTTTTTTGAAAAATTGGTGAAACACGTCGACCTTGTTTCCAAGGGGGACATATTTTAATGTAATACTTGTATACCTATCATCATCCCTCTACCCCACACGGCCACCCCCTCAAAAAATTCAAATAGCAAAGGGGGTCGAGTGATGCACCTTTTGGAAGGTCCTTCAATTCCCTACATAACTGTGTATTTTTTTTAATTTTTATTGATTCGTTCTTAAGAAAAATAATTTTATTTTTGATGATACAATCGAAATCGTTGAAAAAATCAAAAATACATGGCACTGGGTATTGGAATTTAACTAAAAAAACTACATTTTTTAGTGCTCTCAAATCAACACGAGTTTGTTCGACAAAAAACACTTTCCTTGTCCGTTTAGTTTTAGAATTATAAAAGACTCATAAGTATTTGATAGTCTTTGAACATTAATTTGTTCACAACCAATTTTAAATCGAGATACATTTTACCAGAGTGAGTTCTCAAAATGGTTTATACCCTTCAGGAGAGAATAGAAATTGTCAGCATTTATTTTAAAAACGATAATTGTGCTAGAGCTACGGAGCGCATATTCAATAGAAATCACCCAGATAGAAGGGTTGGTTCTCAGTATATTTTACAATTATTGACAAAATTTATGGAAACAGGTTCTGTAGGAAACAAAAAGCATGAACCTCAGCGACCGATCAGGAATGAAGCAGTCGAAGTGGCAGTTCTTGATAATTTGTAGATGGATAATACGCAATCCATCAGGAAAGTAGCTGAGGTTTCCGGTGTATCACGAAGCAGTGTTCATCGAATTGTAAAGGCCCACAAATTTCATCCATATAAATTTAAATTAGTACACGAATTAAACGAAGATGATCTCGATCGTCGGCTTAAATTCTGTGAAATTTTTAGTGAACAGTTAAACGATAATGCCAATCTACTGTACAATACGTGTTTTTCTGATGAATCGACATTTAAGTTAAATCGGGAGGTAAACAGGCACAATTGTAGGTATTGGAGTGAAACCAATCCACATTTGTTCATGGAAACTCATACCCAAAGGCCTCAGAAGTTAAATGTTTGGGCTGGCATCTTAGGCGATCACATTGTCGGGCCGTTTTTTATTCCTGACAATTTAAATGAAGGAGTACCTAGATCTGTTAGAAAATAACATCGACCCAATGATTACCCAATCCTCGAAGAAGACGATAATATTTTAGAGGGCGAACTGTTTTTTCAACAGGATGGGGCACCCCCACATTTTGCTATAGCAGTCCGTCAATTTTTGGATAATCAGTTTCCTGAGCAATGGATTGGAAAAAGAGGTCCTGTGGAGTGGCTCGTTAAGGTCACCCGATTTAACTCCCTTGGATTTATTTCTGTGGGGACATTTGAAATCGAAGGTATTTGCACAAAACCCGGATCTCTGGAAGAGTTACTTAAAAGAATTGTTCCAGAATGCCGTTTATTGACTTCAGATGTGTTCAGAAATGTTCGTACAGAATTTCAAGACAGATTATACTCCTGTATGGAAGTCGGTGGTGGTCATTTTGAACAATACATACGATAATTTAAACTGCTTCTCTTATTTTTATTTCCCGAACCTAAAATAATGAAACAATTATTTCTCAGGAACGAATCGATAAAAGTTTAAAAAAATATACAGTTATGTAGAGAATTGAAAGACCTTTCAAAAGATGTATCACTCGACCCCCTTTGCCATTTGAATTTTTTGAGGGGGTGGCCGTGTAGGGTAGAGGGATGATGATAGGTATACAACAAGTATTACATTAAAATATGTCCCCCTTGGAAACAATATTGACGTGTTTCACCAATTTTTCAAAAAAATTTTATCTCCAAAGTTATTCAGGGTGCCTACTTTTGGTTGGGACACCCTGTATATTTCTCTATTAGGTTGTTATAAATTCTGCTAAAATTTTCAGTGTCCATTATTTTATTGACAGTATTAATGTGTCTGTCAGTAAATACCATTTAGCTTATTAATCGTTTTTTGTAATTTTAACATTATTGAATAGAATATCATAGTTTGAATCGAAATGATTTGTTACAAGAGCGGTTTTTTCTTTTTTTGTTAATATGTCACATTACACGAGTATTTATGTTCATTTATCCTAGTTTTTAGCAATTGTTTTGTTTGTCCTATATATACTGCACCACAACTTCTAGAAATTTTATATACCAAATTTGATTGATACTCAAACAATAATTTGTCCTTTATTGTCGAGTATAAATTTTCCACTTTTTTCATGTGATAAAAAACTATATTGGAATGTTCATTTGTGAAAATTCGCTTCATTTGTGGTGAAAGGAAGGCTTTCCTATAAAATATCAACATATTGACTAGTGCTGGATACGAAACTCCTATTAAATGAATTATTTAGTCAGCTACTTTGAAATAAAATCACGACATAACTTATTTGTATTTGTAATTTATCCTATTTGTTCTAACTGTGCGTGTACTATTTCAAGAACTGTAACGGTTGACTGGTTTTACGGACATTATTATGCGGTGCTTCACATTTCCCTAAATATATGCTAATGTATTTTATTTCTTGTAAGGACTTCAAAAATTACACATTATAGTGTATTTAAGGAACCAAAATTTATCAGATACAATCAGGAAACCTTTTCACGTACTAATCAGTCTTATTTATCTTTTTGTGTAACATGGGAAAAATAAAAACGAAATCCAAAAAACAGAAAATCCATTCCGGATACAGATACCATCCTGAGATACATAAAGAAATGTGACAAGACGAGCGAGGGCATCATTTTAAACAATTTAATATGTGTTTGATTTGAAATGCTGCGAGCGTAGTTGTTTTAAAATTAACACCTATTGCTGTTGGTCCTTGCAAGGCTCTTGTGGGGTCTACATCAGTATGCAGTTGGTGGAAATAGTTAACAATGGTACCAATAACAATAAATTAACCACCCTCGCTAGTTGTTTACGGCTGTGTCACGTTATGAAGTATCTTTCCTGTCCATTTTGGTATTCATGGATAGTGTATTCTGCGATTCTCATGAGTTATTCATGTCTGTTAGGACCTCTACTGTAATTTGTAACGTTTTATGGCTAACGATATTCTCATTTTTATTATTTTATAGATAATGACCTTATAGGCGTGGAGGAAGGGTATAGTTATTCCAGCTCCACGCGTCTAGACGACGACGATGCTGCACGACGGCGTGAGCCTTCCTTCACTCTTCCTACTCCTAGCCAAGAGCTTTCTTTTCAAGTTGAAATGACCACATTGTGAACACCGAGCTCTGCAAGATAGTCACACCTACGACTCACGTGTTAATAAGCAATTAGAAGGGCACTGCAAGATTGTTGTTTGTTATTATTTAACGTATTGCAAAAACAAATAAGATAATTGGCAATATTTTACAAAGAATAATTTCTTCTATCAAACATTTGTTTACAGCAATTGTTTTCTGTGAAGTTATTTAAAATTGGATCTGAATAAAATATTGAAATTTATATGTGGAAAAAAAAATAGGTTGTAAATCACAAATTGTTATGTGGGCAACAAGTTATTATTTCTCAGCAATTTTTATAATAATGTCAATGTTCCTTTTTTCCCGTTAAGGAACCTTGAATAAAAACTAATCCAATAATTCTCGACCTGAATAAACCACATCAAACGTTGATACTGAATTATCTCTGTAGATTGTGTGGATGGACAAATATAGGAATTTCCCGACACCAATAATGATGTTTTTTTCTACTGAACAATTTTCTGTTCGAAAAATTTACTTCGTCACTCCACAAAATGCTTCTACAAAAATCTGAATTTAGTCTGCACTCATTAATAAACCATGGACAGATCGTTGTTAGCCTTCTTTCACAGTCAGCAGACAATAAAGTTTGTACCAGTCGATATTTGAAAGGTACGAATTTATGTTCTCTCAAAATATTATCAACAGTGCCTAAACAGATATCACCCTCTTTTACCAAATCTCTCTTGATTTATTGGGAAAAGCCTCGAAATATGCCAAAACATTAACGTCTGTAATCTGTATCTTCACTGACAATAAAATTCTTCTCTCTTTTTGTTTTCATAAACACGTGTTGGTTGGATCTTATTCTACGATACAGCACTAAAAATTATCGTCGATTCGGCAGCTCAAGGTGATATATTCGCGTGTTCATTCACTATTTTTCCGACACAGGATTCTAAAATTTCACATTTTTCTAAGCGAATGAAAGGAATTTCTCAAAAATAAAACACTATTGTTTTACAAACAATAGAAATAACGCGTAAATAATTCTAGATAAATAATATAAAAAATAATTTGACAGACATTTTGCAAATGTGCAATTTATGTGCAAATTATACAATTGTGAATTGATGACGCTGAAGTGGTAGCACGCGTTCATTTCTCTCGTATTTAAAAGTATTGTTTCTACTAAACTAAAATATTTTGAAAGTGTAACATTTCTAAAGAAGAGTCAAACAGTGTTGAATTAAACAAAACACCAGATATAAAGGGCCCTAAACTGAATATAAAAGAAGTAATTGAGATTAAATCTATTATCAAAGATACTGTAAAGGAGCTATTTGAAAATGACGAATTTATGAGTACCATATTGCAAAAAGTAAATGAGAAGGTAAATACTCTTGAAAAACGGACAAAAGACAAAAAAAACTTAGCAATTTGGAATTAAAAATAGAAGGTTTGCAACAAGCTGAAAAAAACAAGAGACATTTGTATTTATGGTAAACAGGAAGGAGATAATGAAAATTTAAAGGATAAATTTTTTTCATTAAATATTTTTAATGAAAAAAATGATGTTCGGATTGAATTAGAAGATATAGTAAAATCTTATAGAGTGCGAAACAATAATAAAAAGGCGATACCCATTATAATAAAATTTGAAAAATATGAAGAACGGAACTTAATACTTAAAAACTCGAGAAAACTTAAAGGGACAAACATAGCCGCTTAAATCTGCTATATGAAACCAAAACCAAGTATCACAGAAAATTAGTTTACACGTATGATGGAAATGTCTATATTTCTTTGAATAACACTAAATATAAAATACGTACCATGATAGAATTAAATGATTTGATTAAGAAATAATGTTGTAAGTTTCACGAGCGATTACGCATTGATTTAGATACTTAGTCTTACTTTACTTTAAATTTGTGCTATAACTAATTAAATTTTGTATTAGATAGATACCTCCTTACATAAATATATTTTTTTCTTTAATTAATTGAATTATTTTTATAGGATAGTTTATTTAGATATAAAATTGCATTTTGTTCTTTTATTGTTTAGATACATACGACAGCATTCCAAATATTTCTTTTTCAAGTGTTACTGAAGTTTTTTTATATGTATTTTGTGATTCATTTTTTAATAAATATTTTAGAATATAATTTAGATCTTGAAAGGTATGCTAATATAAAACGATGATCAATTATTACAGGGTGAGTTAAATATTTATCTAAATATTATTCATTTAAATATAAAAATCTTAAACAAAAACTTCGATGAAATATATATTATATTATTTATATTACAATTTTTCTGTAACTAAAATTACAGAGAATTCTTTTGCAAAGTTAACATTTAAGATAACAATATGCCATTTAATATCAACGCTCTACCCTTTAAGTGTGTCATGATGGTTCCGATTTATTCTAAATGACTCGTGTAATACCAGAAAAATCGAAATCCCGTCAAAAATACTAAATTATGTGATTTATGAGCAAATAAAGTTCATCAAAATGATTTTTGGGGCCAAACTCAATTTTTTCAAATGGAACCATATTGGTACCGTGGTACCATTTATTAGTACTATGAATAAGGAATTTATTCATATGTCGTATTAAAATATGCGATAAATACAAACAAAATTACAACTAAAACAAAATAAGAAAATACAATTTTGCTCTAATTACCTTGTTATACACAAGGTGGCTTCGGAATACAAAAAATTTAACACAAAACACTACAACATTGGTCAAAATTCTGTCCATTAACGTCAATGCACTTCTGAACTCGCATAGCTGTTTCTCGAAGAACGTTCGCCAATTGCTGGGCTGTTATTCTATTAATTGCGCGTCTTACTCGTAGCTCCACGTCTTCACAGGTTGTAACGGCGGTTGTGTAGACAATATTTTTTAGATGACCCCAAACAGAGAAATCAAGGGGTGTTAAATCAGGTGACGTTGGAGGCCACCTCACAGGACCAATCGTCGAAATTACGTTTTCTCCGAATCTTCGTTGAAGGTAATTAATTACTATCCTTGAATTATTGGGAGGGGCGCCATCTTGTTAGAAATACATTCCCTGTCGTAAATGAAAAGGTGATTCAGCTAAACTGTCCTCAATTTACAGGAATTCCAAGTGTCTGACACCAGTCAGGGGTTCTTCAAATATTATTGGACAAATGATTCTACTACCGATTATTCCAAACCAAACATTGAAACCGAACCGCACTTGAAAGTCTCCCTCCCGTAATAAATTTTGATTTTCTTGTGACCAAATATTTTGTATTTTATCGGTTAAATAGTCCCATATTTGTAAACCTAGACTCGTCCGAAAATAAAATCATTCCCAAAAAATCATTTTTTGGCTGCACATTATTCTGCAAAATCCAATTGCAATATTCCATCCTACGTTCGTAATCATTTTCATACAAATGCTGGTGCAATAGGTATTTAAAAGATTTATAGTGGTATTTGTACAAAATTCGGCTAACTGTTTGGTGACTGATTTCCAAATCAAACCCAATTTGCCTTAAAGAAACAGTCTTATCAATATCTACTCGAGCCAAAACATTAATTTCCATTCTTTCGTCAAGAATGAAATTTTCTTCGGGATCATTGTTGGGCTCACTTCGGAATTGATTTTCAAGACGATTAAAATAATTTCTCGCTGGACATTGTCTATCAGGACATCGTTCGGCATAAAGATGTTTAGCCGCAACGGCATTTTTTCTACATTCCCCATAAATAATTAACATGTCCACTTTTTCATCTTTTGTATAAATTTGCGGCATTTTGAACACAATTACAAGAATTTTACAAAAATTTTAAAGACACAATAAAAACACTGGTAAACCAACAAATGTTGGACAAGCTAAATAATTTATTGTTTTCAAAGCCACCTTAGTTAGTCACTTGTTAACATTCTTATTTTCTTTTAGCTGTAATTTTGTTTGTATTTATCGCACATTTTAATACGAATATGAATAAATTCCGTATTAATAGTATTAATAAATGGTACCACGGTACCAATATGGTTTCATTTGAAAAAAATGAGTTTTTCTCCAAAAACTATTTTGATGAACTTTATTTGCTCATAAGTCAAGTAATTTAGTATTTTTGACGGGATTCCGATTTTTCTAGCATTACATTTAGAATAAATCGGAACCGTCATGGCACACTTAAATGGAAAACAAAAAATTATATTATAAAAAATATTGACGTTTAAAATGTCACTTATTTGGTATCGTTGGATTCAGAAAATTATGCAGAATTCAAAAGTGAAATAATACACAGGGTGTTCCATTTATGAATCGAAAGTTAGTGTCACTTCCGGCGAAACCGGAGGTGAAGAAAAATCCCACCTATGTCAAAAAGTGCCGCTTATTATGTACATAGGATATCCCAAATTTCAATCTATTATCTTCAAAACTAAAGGAGAAAAGGGGGTGTATCATGATCTTGTTACATCCGGTATTTAGATATTATTGATAATAAAGACCTTTTGTTTTTTCTGTACTTATTTTTGATTACTTAATAAACATATATTTATTTTAGTTTTTTTGTTAATTCTTGCTAAGTATTATTTTTATTTATAATAACATTTGCTTTTTTAATATATTATCTTCTATGAAGACTATGATACCGTCAAACATACACATAAATAATACTACGCATTCTTCTCTTAAAGAAAAAACTACCTGAACTAAGAGTTTACTTAAAGTAGCCCCTTTGGAAAAAAATGATGAGTGTTAACAGCATTTGTAAAACAAAAATGTTACATAATTGCCCCGAAGTATTATTGGCCAGGAATGTTTATAGATATGTCTAATTGGAACTATGTCCGGCAGATCATTCCATCTCCTGTTAAATTTATTCGGAAGACGATTCCTTGGATACAATTGTATCAATAATGGGCCTTTTCACTACTTCTGATATCTCAAAACAAATATGTTTATTTGAAAGCTAACTGATAGATATTCACCTTGTGCAACTCTGTTTGAAATATAAGTCTCCCATTGTTTAATAAAAAAATAAACATTTATTATGGCAATTTGAACACTCATTTGACCTTGAAGCTGAGTGATGTCACACAGACCGGAATCATGTTGGTAGCATTTGTCAGAACGCCTAATACTACTAACATCACACCACAACTGACACACTTTACATTGTTTACGGTTAGTTTTGTGGTTATGTTCTGTGTGTTCATTTACGAATCGTGTTTTGCTTTGTTTCTGCACATTAATGGAAGAAAATGGAGCCAGGATTTTCTAAAGGAAATGCAGAAAATCTGCCGAAAGTTGACTTTATTATGGTGGACGAGCTTTACATGTCAGATTTGGATTATTTATCAGCAGAAGTCAGGAATATTAAAACAAAACGGTAAGTCATTAGTAGTCTTATTTTCGTGTAATTTATTTATAAATATAATGGAACTACCATTATTTTAACATGCAATTGTTGTTACAATATTTTTCCAGTTTTCTGATTCTTCTTTTAACTGTAAAATTTCAATAATTTAGCATCAATTTCTAAATACAACTACTTTTCTTACATCAAAATGATCTTCACAACAGTAAATGTTTCTGGTTTTCGTCAACTGCTTCTCAACTTTGGCTATTTTAAACCATGCCTTTCGTCTATTTTCATCTGGTGGAACGTAAACGAATATTTTGATTGGACAATTCATGTTGTTATTTGTACATGTTGGTACAAAGCACTTTTTAAACATGTTCCACACACAACAATCCAAACTAAAAAGAAACGACTGTCAAAGTCAATTTCGACGTCAACTGTCAAAAAGCAGAGAACCAATTTTGCAATACACCGATGTGTCATGTTCAAGGTCGTAGTCCCTTTGACGTCACTAAGGTGAGTAGCGTGACGTCACGTAAAAGCGCGCGCTTTATTTCCGCACTTGTCTTTTTTTTTTTTCGATAGAAATCGTGCTCATAAAAAAAATAAAAAATACGGCAAGTTTTTTTATAAAACACTATCACATAAAGCAATAAAAAAAAATCTGTGAAAAAGCCCATTGTATGCATGGATTTTTTTAATCAAATAAATTTAATGAGAGATCGGCCTTAAATTAATTTTAAGAGCAAAGAAGGCATTTTGCAGATCCGAGTTCAAAAGAACGTTCTGCCAAACTCTGCTACTGAATATAGTATACCATTGGTGCTTTATAATAAATATTTAAGTATATTATTTGTGTCTGGAGTGACGACAGGACGTCTGAAGACATTACTTCTTTCTTCACGTACAATGTAAAATATGACAGTTATGACTGAGTACATTTATTTACGGCCATATGAGCGATACGTTCTGAAAATTTTAAATAAAACACGATGAATTAGTTGTTCGTGCACGTATGGATTTTAAACCGAAAATCACCTCAAGTTTATGAACAATAATCAAGATAAAGGTTCATCATTTATCTACATAACTGACTTTATATTGAAATGAAAATTTTTCAGTTTATTTACGAGATATAAACTCCCGTGAGAGCGTTGGCTTCTTAACATTCGTTACTATATCATTGAAATTGTTAATTTTTCATTATGTGCAAGTAATCTTTAAATTAATGGGTTTACTTATAAATATAAATAAAATTTCTCCAATTTAATACGAACGACATTCTTTTACAGCTGGTCATACAAACCACTTCCTAATTTGAAACATAAATCATTTATATCAGATTATGTCGGTTCTTAGATATTTGCGGTGGTGTCTTCATATATCACATATAAATCCATAATTTATTTTAAGAACCTGAACTTTTTTTATACTAGGCAAAAAATAACTAAACTCATATAATCGGATTGTAACTATACATTAGGAGTTGTATTTTTAAATGTATGTGATTCAGCATTACTGGTTGTCATTTCTTTTTTTGTTAGCATTAAAAGAAATATATAATTTTAGGATAAATTATATTGTCGCCAGTTATGCAACTAATGGAATAATACCCTATGACCAAACCAGTGTTTTTATATTTTCTGTATTTATATTACTCTTTTTTTGGGACAGACTGTTGAGGATGTAATTTCGAACTACAAATTTATTATAACATATAAAATACAGGTAGTAAAAACTGGTGATGAGATATCTGAGGTGCAGATATTAGCCTCTAGGATAAATAGTAGGTTCAATATTATTTTTACTATATATTAATGATTTAACAACTATAAATATTCGTGAAACATTTAGATAGTTTACTGATAACCTCAATTCTCTGACATAGTAAAAATTTTAACAGACTGAGAGACACCATAGAGGCAGACGGCACGGGAATGGCGTGCCTTAAATTACCTCTCATTTAGTATAAGTAAAACTAATATAATTATTAAGTTTATCTGATCTTACCTTACGTAATAGGGAACTTGCCTATAATTTTAAAAATAAAAATAATACTAAAAAACATAGCGTAACGTTGTAATAAAACGTGTACTTCACAAAAAAAATAAGATTTCTAATTCCACGCGATCAGTATGAAGGATCTAAACAGCGATAAAATTGAAGTGGCCCGAAACGAGCTACTATTGACTGTGACGTCACACCATACAATATTCGGTAGTCGTCGCGCCGGGAAGCAACACAATCAGATGTTTACCAATTCCAATTTAAAATCTTTATTCACAATTAAGTAGATTATTTACAACTTGTATGGGGTACAGAGTAAGATTTATATTAATATATACATATATTATATACAGAAAAAAGAAAACTAAAAATCAATTCATTCATAAAATACTTAAAAATAATAATACAAACAAATTAACAAAGTATGACATTCTATATAAACATATGTACAATATGGAGTTATTAGACTGTGGTTGATTTGTTAGTGACTGTTCTGATATAAATATATAATTGTGTTTTATAGTACCGCTTATTGTAGTTGTACAGTTATTTTAAAATGACTGAACAAGGTTTTTCAAAGGGCCAATCTGATAATTTGCCTAAAGTGGATATGTTTATGGTGGCATCTTTTATACAAAATAGTGAAAGTTTTTCCCTTGGAGAGGTCCGCGGGGTCAAGGCATGTATTTTTTTAGCTTTTTAGTAATAATTTATAAACATAAAATAGTTATGACTTGATCACGGAATAAAATGAAATAACTACAAAATGCTTAGTCGCAACTAAGCATTTTTAGCAGACTTAGTCTTATGTTTGAAAGAATTTAGGGTAATTCTTTACAACAGCCACTTCTATATTTTTCGTGTTTTTTTTGTACACACGTGTAAAGTGTCTCTATAGAAGACATTTGCTGTAAATAAAGGAAATGTTGCGCAAATGTATAATTACCTATCGTAGGTATTTTCGTACTATGGTTTTGGGGCAAGGGAAATAAGTGATTGTGTCGTGTTATCATTCACATAATAGATAAATGTAAGATTTGAATAGAATAAATTAAAGGGCAAGGGAAAGGTATTTGCAATATACTATATATACTAGAGGTAAACATTTTACTCTTCGCAAACAGTAGTGTTATTGAACTTTTATATAATTGTTGCACATTCTGTAGGATACTCTTCGCAGTTTTTTGAAAAGAATCTTGTGTTTGTCTTATACACTTCATTCTTACAATACCTAATGTATTGACTACATATTTAATTTTCTCTCCCGATGGTGCCGACTGTATTGGCGAAATGCGTGGCAGTATATTTTATAGTATAAACTAAGATTCATTCTTACAATACCTAATATATTGATCACATATTTAATTTTCAACTTTTTTTCATCTCCCGATGATGCCGACTGCGTAGGCGAAATTTGTGGTAGTATATTTTGGTGTCTATAGAAAATTACTTCAATTTTAATAGCACAATGAAAATTGCAACCCTCTGTAGATTCATATTTTTAAATAAAATGTCCTATAACTTTTTTATTTAGTATTTGATTTTTTTCCAAAACAATGGATTTCTTCCTCTAGCTAACACTAACTTATAGCCCAAATTTCAATTTGATCGGACTTTTCTTTCTTTAGTTATCGTGCTTACAAGAAACGTGACGGACAGACAGACGGACGGACAGATGAACAGACGGACATTTTGAAAGTTGTTCAGAATTCGATGACGAACGAAATGATTTTTTCTCTGCGAGCGAAATTAACGATTTTAGAAATGTCCCAATCAAATGCAATATACTCTTCGTAATCGTATTTGCGAAGAGTATAATAATAAATAGCTGTTTACTTTCGCACCAGGAAATTACCTTTACTTAGTATCACTAAATTATATTCTATCTACTAATCTTATTTTCTAACATTGTATACACATTCTTTAATCCTACCCTAATTAAAATTCAATAATTCGGAATTCGGAATATTTTTTTGCCTGCCTGCGAAAAACTAGTAGATATACATATAGTATTTAATAATGTACTTACATTAAAATGATCACACACATGTAGAGACCTACTGCTTTGTGAAATGTCTTTTTTCATTTCTTCTACACGCTTTTTGCCATTTTGATCGACGCATCTTATCTTCTGGCAATATTATAAATACTTTATATGGCACTTTCATTGTAGTATTCTTACACAACGGTACAATGCGATATTTAAAATAAGGAGTTTTTGTTTCCATTTTAAGTATACACTTAAAATTTATCTGAAATCAAGCGGTCGAGTGCTGGGATCTCCGTCGTCGTTTGTAAATTGTATGATATGATGTCACGACTACTCCCGCGCTTTTGAACCTGTTTGAAACGGTTCGATCGCGCGCGAAACTTTAATAATTTATAACAAATTTATTATTAGGAATTAAGGCGTCATATTTTGCATATCTTATTTTTTAGTATTGTAGAACATTTTTATGAAATTAAAAAGAAATGTGCAAGTTCCCTATTGCCATGTTGACAATAGATCTCATGCAAAATTCCTTGGACTGTATATCGATGGAAAATTAAAATTTGGTGAATATGTGTTTAATCTTAGTAAAAAGTTAGCGTCAGTTTCTATGCAGTAAGAATTGTTTCAGACGAGCTAGGCTACAAGACCTCAAAAACTGTTTAACTTTCTTTAATTGACTCACAAATAAGACATGGAGTTCAGTTCTGGAGAATATGTAGTCAAAACTTACTAAAGACTGTATTTGTGTTGCAAAAATAATGCTAAGATACGTATGTAAAGTAAAACCTAATAAACATTGTAAATCTCTTGATCTCTTTATTAGCAATAAAATTTTAACTGTAACATGCATTTTTATTCTAAAAACAGTATATCTGGTACTAAAGAAAACATTGAGTACGGTAAATTCTGATCCTCAGCCTCAACATTATAAGATATACCTCTTTCCCTACCCATCGCTGATTCAGCTCTGACGAAGCACTAACTAATATACGAGAACAAAAAACCAATCATGCTTCTGAGAAATATGACAAAGAAATTATAAATTCAATAAAGGGCTTATTGATTGAGAAAGCCTATTATAAATTTGGCTGAATATTTTAATGATTCTCTTTAAAATTCGTATAGTTTGATATTCATGACAATTATTGGTACATATGTCTTTATTTATGACAAGTTTCACATATGAAACTGAAAACTCTGGACAACTACCATTTTTAGATATATTAGTAATTAGAAATAATGAAAATAAGTTAGAATTTGACATTTACAGTAAAGATACCAGTACTCTAAGATATATCCCTAAGGACTCTCACCATTGTGTTCAACACAAAATGGCGAGTTTTAATTTTCTAGTCCATCGTCCATTAAGCTTCCCCTCAGTAAGGAGAGGCTTGAAAAAGGAAAGGCATTTATTAAGGATATAGCTACGAGTAATGGATATTCTGTAAGTTTAATTGATAAAATAATTAGGAAACGAAAGTTTAAAGAGTCGCTTCGAAATTCCTCGACTTTTCAAAATGAAAGAGAAAATCCGAAATTTGTATCGATTCCATTCGATCTTCGATTCACCCGTGGTATTGGTAAGATTTTTAAAGATGTAGATATGACAGTAGTTCATTCATCGGGAAACAAACTTCAACAATTTTTAGGCAATCCAAAAGACTACGAAATTAGCTGTAAGGACTGTAATCAAAAATATGTTGGACAGACTAGACGATCAATTCAAACTAGATTCAAAGAGCATATGACCCATCTCAAATATGGTAGAACAGATAAGTCTAGTGTAGCCCAACATGCGTTTGAGAGCAACCATGAAATAGATATTAGCAATTTAATATTAATTAGGAATGTAACAAATACTAGACAGCTAGATGCATTTGAATGCTTGGAAATCATAAAGTGTAAAATGGTATGAATAGTGACAGAGGGCCTATACCAAATAGCCCGCTTTATTGGTTAGTGGGTCACGGTTCACCGAACCGTGGCGGTTCAGTGAACCGTGACAATAGTTTAGGTATAAATAGGGTAGATTGTTAGCATAAGTTTAGTTTTAATGATCTCCAGGTTGGCGAAACGCGCGTCGAGTGCAGTATATAGTGTTTTGGTGTTTCGTGGAAAACTACGTCAATGTTAATTTGTATGATGTGACTTGCTGAACTAATTTTTCATTATTTTTTATGTATACACTTGAGATATAATGTGCACCAATAGGGTGAAATTCCAAAGTAAAAGTTTTACTTTGGTTAAATACTAATTTTTTATTTTTGAAATATTCAGAAATTGAAAGTAGGTTCATATTTAATATATCTATTGCGTCATTTAAATATTTCTCACTAGCGATGATTGAAATACTATCTGCAAGATCACTAAAGAACGTTGATAGGTAATTATCCAAATCGTTTGTATATAAAATAAATAGAAGAGGACCCAAAACACTCCCTTGAGGAACTCCAATATCAACCGGCTCTTCTTTAGATCGGAGACCAAAAAAAGTCCACAAATTGCTTTCGGTTGGCTAAATACGAATTTAAAAGTTTATTGCACATGCTTTGTCGGCCATAGCACTCTATTTTTTTGTAACAGAATATCATGGTCTACACAGTCAAATGTTTTCGAGAGATCTGTAAATAAGGTGCCTTATTGCCTTTGTTTCCTCGGTCCAGATTTTTATACACAAAATCTAAAATATTTGTGAGTGCTGATATTGTTGATTTATTACCTCTAAAACCATGTTGGTTTAAGGAAAATATATGTCTGGTCTCTAAGAATTCTATTATGCGTTTAGCTAATAATTTTTCAAATATTTTAGAGGACAGTGATAAAATTGATATAGGACGATAGTTGAAAATCTGTTTATTGTCTCCACTTTTAAGTAAAGATACAACTTTTGAAAGTTTTAGTAGGCTGGGGAAACACCACTCCTAAAACATTCATTAATAATATGTGATAGCGGTTCAGCAAGCTGTTTTGCACATTGTTTAATTATTTTTATGGAATAATCATCTAAATCATCTAAATCATCAATAATCTTCTAAATGATGTTTTTTGCGCTCTAGGCATAGTAATAATAGTACTATGCCTAGGTCTTATAATAGATACACAATGTTTTTTCTTTTTTTTATATCTATACATCTTTTAATTAAGTTTGTCCTGACATTTTTTTTTATGACGTATTCATGTTATTCATGTTATACTTTGTTGTAAACGTTTTAGTTTTTACTCTTTTAAATTGTTTATTCGACATTTTCAACAGTGTTTTTGTATGCCACTGTGTATATTTTTTTCAGTGAAGAAATAAAATTATTATTATTATTATTATTATCTGGCCCAATCGAAATTATGCCCTTTATAACATTTATTTATTTTCAGGTTATTTTCTACAATATTTCTCATAGAAATGCATGTTGTGCACGGGAAATTTTCAGAATAGACATATCCTATGGCCTGCCAGTTGCGCTTGTGGATAACGAATTCTATATTTAACTGCTCACTCTAAGTTGTGGTTGATCAGTTTAAAAAACTATGTAAACAGGGCATGTTAGCCAAGTCCGTAAAGCGCTTATAGCTTTACCATAATGTGGAAATTGATGATTTAAAGAGTGAACTTATTCAAGAGTTTACAATAAATGTTAAAAACCTCGATCACACCGAGGTTAGGTGGGAAAGGCATATTAATAATAAATTTATCGTTCAATGTCATAGATGTCAGTTAAGGGGTCATGCAACAACTAATTGCCACGCGGCCCCAAAATGCTTAAAATGTGCTAAGTCTCACCTAACCAGAGACTGTGACAGAAAAGGAAATGATGCGATCAAATGTGCAAATTGTAATGAAAACCATACCGCTAACAGTGTAAATTGCCGAGTATATAAAAAAGAATTGAACAAATGGAACGACAAAATCTTCCCATAGTCCCCCCCACCATCAGCGACGAGGAATGTTGCTGCACCTGTTCCAAAAATAAATATCCGGGAAGCGAGAAGGATAGCCCATTCGTCCCAAAATCATCTCTCAGGAACATCAAACAAGATAACTTCAAGACCTCCCCTTCTTCCTACATCCTCTGCTGTTTCCGTCCCCCAAACATCCCAGACGAATGGTGGTATGAGTCAACTCTGGAATTTAAATGAAGAATTTGACAAGTTAGATCAACTTATAGATTTAGATAAAATGTTGATGCGGGTAAAATATTTAAACAATAAATTAGTCAACTGCAATTCTGAAATTGAAAATTTTGAGATGTTTTCTAAATTTACACAAGACATCCCAAATAATGTCATATAAATTTATCAATATTTTCTTGGAACGCTAATGGTATACGAAACAAAATTTTCAGCCTCATCAATTTCCTTTCAAAGCATAAGATAGACATTATGCTTCTAAACGAAACAAAACTCACGTCCCAAGATAAGTTGCACATTCGGGGGGTACACGACTATTAGGAAAGATTGAAACAATAGAGGCGGTAGTGTGGCTGCACTCATTAAAACAAACATTCCACATACTTATAAATGTATACAAAACACCACCATTGAAAACAATAAACATCACACTATCCAATATCACACAAATTACTACTGTATACAATAGACCATTGAATAACTTCACAGTGGGATGTCTTGATTATTTAATAAAAGCGGGTCCTCGCAATCTGGTCATCGGTGATCTAAATGCCAGGCATCACGCATGGAGTAAATGCCAGCGTAATAACGCAAACAGCAACACCTTGTTTGACGACATTAATAATAATAATGTGACCTTGGAGTATCCAAATGCTCCGACTCATTTTCTAGATAATGGTAATACACCTTCTACACTAGATCTCATAATAAACAAGAATGTGGGCAACCCACCCTCCCTAAGGTGCTGGAAGAGCTCACGTCTGACCATAATCCTTATACACATAGTTTTAAATAATATGACAAGGGAAGACGCACGCACACGTATCACGTCATTGTAAAACGCCAACTGGCAGCAATATAGACAATACATAAACACACACATACATTTAAATAACAATATCAACACTTTTGCCAATCTAGAGAATGAGGTTGAAGTGTTTACTAGAATGTTGCAACAGGCCAAACAGACAGGCAGAAAGTCAACCATTTAGCTGACACCAACAAATTCACAATAGCGACACACCCAACACAGATGAACAGGATCGCATAATACAGACGACTGATGAAATCATGAGACGAGAAAATCAAATTACTCAACAAGAATTTTTGGAAAATATGACAAAAACCCTCTGAGATTGCCCAACTTATTAAATCATTATCCAATAACAAGGCCCCAGGTAAGGATGGTATCGAAAATAAATTACTCAAGAACTTACCAAGAAAGGGTCTATTGCAGCTAGTGTACTTCGTTAACGCGATCTTGGGCCTGCAGGACTTGCCTAGTGCCTGGAAGAGCGCAGTTGTAGCTCCAATACCTAAGCCGAGTAAAAACCATATGTTTGGGGTAAATTATAGGCCAATAAGCCTACTGTCAACTATCTCAATACTGGTGAAAAAAATCATCCTTAACAGGTTAAACAGGCCACATGATGTCCTAGGCATCAATGATCACCACCAGTTTGCATTTAAAAAGGGTCACAATACAACGCAGCAGGTCGTCAGGATCGTTAACGATATCAAGCTGCAATACAACCTAAACAAAAGCACCACCATGGTGCTTTTAGACATTGAAAAAGCTTTCGATACCGTCTGGATATCGGGGCTTATATTCAAGATGCACACTTACAAATTTCCGTTCCACTTAATAAAAGTCATACACTCTTACTTAACCATCAGAACACTACAAATCAAAATTAACAATACACTCTCTCCACATAAGAGCATTCATGCGGGCGTACCCCAAGGTTCCGTCTTGGAGGAAAATCAGGCTGAATGAGGGTAAGACGGATACTATAGTGTTTACCAAGAAATTTAAAGATATTTTGACTCCAATTACGATCAACGGCGTACATTTAGACAAAGGACTTACATTTAACAAACATTAAAATGACTATACGAAAAGCTTACGTACTAACAAAAAATTTATACCCACTTTTGGCCAAAAATAGCAGACTCAACAGGACTAACAAACGACTTATATACACAACTATAATAAGACCGGCCTTGGTATATGCTCTGCATCCGCGACTACGATACACAAATTACAAATACATCAAAACAAAATTCTTCGTTTTATTACAGCTTTAGACAGATACACACCTATACAACATTTTCATGAAATGACCGACATGGAACCAATAGCGCAATACATAGAAAACACGTCCCAAAAATTTTATGAAACTCAATTCTCGAATAACCCACTAACACGCAGCATAACACAAGTGAGGGAGCATAATGCCCAATTCAGAATTAAACATAAACTTCCATATCAAACGTTGCCCATCTTTCGACAACCTATTTAGGCCTAACCCATTGATAAAATTCCAAATTATTCTCTATCCTTTTTTTCTTTTCATATGTTTTTTCACTCAACATTTTCTTTTACAAACATTCTCTCAAGTTATAGTATTTTTATATTAGAACATTTATATATTCCAAATTGTCCGTAATAATAATATACAAACAGTCTGATATGGCCGTGCAACATTCGAATTGCCTTAAGCGGGTTTTTGTGTTTGAATATTTTCCCGTGAACCAATAAACAAAATTTGTGTAAATTTGTAAATACCAGAATTTTAAGTTTAAATATTATCATTAATTATTTTAAGCTAAAAATGTTCCTTTAATATTTGTTTAGAATAAGTTCAATTAGTCAATACTTGACAGGAGTTAGTGAATATAATTTTACAGTTTTAAATCCACACAGACCTCGCTCTGTCCAACCCGTCAATTTCCATGATGCTCTGTCCCATGGATGTCGCGTTGGCTCCAGAGGCGGGAGCCTTATGTAGATGTTTTATTGTTAATGTTGAAATAAATTGCTTTGATTGAGTAATTTTATTTGTAATTTGTTTCGGATTAAGATGAGAGAAAACTGTCTATGGCCTAGATATGGTTCGGACTCCACAATAAACTGTAGGGCATCGTCTCTCTTTACTCAAAGCAAAATCCTAGGATTTTCTGGAAGTTACTTGGGTGACTTGAGAGGCGGTTAAGAAAACATTTTTTAAGGCGACAAAGAAAATTGTTTTCCTATACATAGCTAAGGGCTTCTGTAATCCACAGCAAATATTTGTTATATAAAGCATCAGTACGTCCTAGTTTGTTTGGAATACTGTACCCACATATAGGAATCTGATGTTACAACTTCGTTGAAAATTTTGATCTCAGTCCAAAATTAAGCTTTGTGAGGGGTTGAGGACTCAGCAGTTAAGAATCCGCTTATTTCTTTGAAACATTGTCGTATCAGTGATAATCTTAAAGAATTAGCATTATTTTTACGGAGATTGTTCAGCAAAAATTGCATTGCTGATATATCAGGAAGGACTTATTTATTCTACTAGAAAAAAAGTAGTAACTCCTCTTTTCTAAGAAGATCCATTATCACATATATTGCATTATCATAAATTCTACTATGAGCAACAATGTTATTTATTGAACAGTCAAATGTTACCTTTTTCCTATTATCTAGGCTTTTAAGGTCCGTCTCCTATATTCCTGCATTCATGGCTCCCCTATGGTGTAATAGGCGTCTTTCAATTACAAAAAAAAGAAAGATTAAAATAATAAAAAAAATACATGCAAAAACTCTACTACACGATAATAGTAACCGCATAAAGCTAATTGTAATACATGAAGCTAACGCAACTACTACGTATAATATTAAAGAATTCGTTGACCTTAGGTAAAGCAACTCAATTAATAGTTAATTATTTAATGTTTTTAAATATTCTTTTGTCAAAATATTTATCATTGGGTGTTTCTAATTGATCTGATGTCAACATTAAAATTTATGATCACGATAGTCTCATGCAGAATTTAAAGCAACTAAAGAGGTGTGTGTTCCAAAATATATTTGTAAACAAGACTCGATTCACTGTGCATAAATTAAAAATAATATTTATTTTAATTCTGAGGTGATGATGTATGGTAATAATACAAATGTCTTCCAAAAATTCTAATGCATATCGAGAATTTTAAACTATGATAATATGGCGTTTGAGGAATTAGTCTTGAACGTGGAATGGAATATTAAAAAGCTATAAAATTGTGTACGATAATTGTAGGCTCATTATATACTAATTGCATTCTGTAAAATGTTTGACGAACATTTATAACAACATATGGGATTATCATAAAGTAAGGGGTCTATTTTAAATTCTTATATAGCTTTAAGAAATTATGCTAGTAGCAGAAAGTAAACAGAATCTAGTTGCCTCAATAATTGAATTTTAGTGTATCTATGGAAAACAAAAGGATTGTCGTGACAACTATTGATACAAGTGTCAAACGAAATAATCGTAATTTAGAGAATTGTTCTCAAAATAAAACTCGCGTAACGTAAATTATAACAGTTTCAATATGGATCTGCAAACAAGAATTGGTTTAGTGCAATGTTATTATGAAGGAGGTAAAAATTACACTACTGGATTACGAAGATTTCTTACGAAAATGGGTTTGAGAGCAGGGCCGTGCAAAATGAAGGCGTATCATAATTTGATTAGCAAACTTGAAAGAACAGGGTCTGTAAAAGGCCTTCCGAGGTCAGGAAGACCTAGAATTATTGATGTCCAAGTTGCAGAAGTTCTTCATGAAAATCAGTACTAATCCGCTAGCAATCAATAGTGTGAATGCGATATCACAACGATTACAAATGCCATACACCACGGTTTGGAAAATTTTACGGAAAATCCTAAAAATGTATCCCTACAAACTGCAACTGCTGTTTAAATTAAAGGACGCAGATTTTGCCCTCAGGTACGATTTTTCATTACACGTATTGACTCAGATGGAAACTGAACCCGAATGGTTATCCCGTATTTTACGGACAGATGAGGCCCATTTCTCTCTTAATGGTGGAATTAATACTCAAAACTGTCGAATATGGTCAACAGAAAATCCACATGAAATCGTTCAGCAAGGCATTCATGACAAAAAAGTCACCGTTTGGTGCGGTTTCACAGTTAATTTCATCATTGGTCCATACTTTTTCGAGGAAATACAGAATGGGGAGGCCGTATCTGTAACTATTACTGGTAAATGATACCTGCAAATGTTAAAGGATTATGCAATTTCACAGTAGCAAAACGAGCACGAAGGAATTGAAAACATGATTTTTATGCAGGATGGAGCACCTTCGCACATTTACCGACCAGTTAAAGAATTGTTAACTGCGGTTTTTCAAGATCGTGTTATAAGCAGACATTTTGCAAATTCATGGCCACCAAGATCGCGTGATATTAACCCAGCGGATTACTGGCTGTGGGGTTATTTAAAAAATTTGGTGTTTAGAACACGGCCAATAACGCTGGAGGAATTAAAGGACAGTATTAGAGAGCAAAGTCATGCAAATCAACCAGAAATGTTGAATACTGCTGTTACAATTTGGAGGAACGGTTGGTAATTTTACAACAACAAAATGGAGAACATATCGAGCATTTGCGGTAACTAGTGTTTGACAGCAGAAATCCCATTATGTAAGCAACTAGATTCCATTTACTTTTTGTTATAAAATTGATTTGTTAAGAATATATAATAAGTTGAAATACATCCCTTACTTCATCCGTTATAACTAAAAAAAAAAAAAACCACCACAAGTAATTTAAAATGCCCTACATCCCTACATAATCACTTGTGTGCGGAAGGGCTGCATATTTCCAATTGTTATCGAATGGGAAATTCGATAAGTTTTCGCCTTACGATTTTAACAATTTTTAACTTAGGAGTAGCGCAAGTCTCTGGGCTACAACTCTGGATAATCAAAATGCAATAAATAAATATAAATATCTAAATACATCAAAACTCAAAAAAAAAATGATAAATCAAATAGAAAAATTCTCATAAAATTCCTTTATTAATGTGACCGGTTTCGTGAACAAATTAATTACTTCACATCATCAGACACAGGAATTTTTATAAATAAATAACCAGTAATTAATTTGTTCACGAAACCGGTCACATTAATAAAGGAATTTTATGAGAATTTTTCTATTTGATTTATCATGAATAATTACTCATATGGGATCAACCTACCTACGTCAAAAAAAATAATTTGATAAAAATCTACCCATACTATATTTACCATCAGAAACCAAGAGGTCCCTTTTTAAGCGTGGCCAAGAACTCTAGGAACTATAAATTAAAAAAAGTTTTATGAACCGAATTGGAATAAACAACAGGAAAAGTCTACTTGCCCTAACGCGTAGAAATATTTCCTTCTGGATCGTATAAAATATGATAGAACCACGAGAGATGAAATTTAAGAATCCAAAAGTTTAATCTCGAAACTTTTGGATTTTTAATTTTCATCTTTCTTGGTTTTATCATGTTTTATACGAACGTAATAGAAGGGCTTAACGAGTGTTGAAGTGGGAGCATGAGATTCTCCATCTAAATGACTATCATGGGAGGGATCATTTTTGCTACTCATGGATTGTTGCCCTTCCTCCTACCAAGAAAGTTAGGAGAAAAAGATTGTAAGAAAAAAAATTATGAACAGTTTAGAACATTCAACTTGTATCTCTTTTACTTTTTCTGGTTGTACTTTTCATAGACAAATTAAAGTACAACCAGAAAAAAGCAAAAGAGAAAAGTTGAATATTCTAAAACATCGAAATTAAACAAAAAAGAAGTTTCAAGTACCACCAGTGTGCTCCAGAGTTGAGCGTTTGAGATTCATACACTGTGCATTCGGTAGAGTCCAGGAGAATTTTATTTACTTTCAGTCTTTGAATTTTGTAATATATTTTGGTACAATTAATTTAAAAAACTCGAAATCTCGAGGGATCCAAATCCATCAAGGAAAGACGAGTGGATAGGTAAGTGACACTGAACTGAAGGTTTGTTTTAAGATTTTTGTCTAAATAATTTCGCGACTCGATAAGATAATATAATCTTCTCTTTGCTCATTGATGTTTAACTTCAATTTTATTATTTTCACAATTGATAATATATGTTTGCGAACCTCAAGTTGCAAATTTTTCATAACATTTTTGGGACCACCATCAGATCGCTTTAACTGTGTCATTAGAGGCACAGCTCGTATTAGCGACTTATTTAGATAAGTGGTCTCTCATGTTTCAGTCACATTGACAGGTGGCCAAAGAGGCATTTCGCATTTTTCAGCAATCATTAGGTTTTGACCACTCTGGGGATCTGTCGCAAGATACTACCTCATATCGATCCACAAGTCATTTTGTCATATGACGATTCGTGTACATGCCGTTTAGTTCTGATAGGTCTCACAATCCTTAGAGTCGGTGTTTTAACCCAAAAGCTGTTGTCGCTTGGGAGGCATCGTTAAAGTGGCTCTCCTTATTGACATTTGCGGTGCCTGCAGAAGGGAAGAACTGCATTCTCTGAAACTGACAGATATTGTGGACACCGGTAATTCCTTATCACTCTCGCCGATACAAAAACAAATCATAAGCGAGTGTTTTCTATGGTTGCGGAGGGTGAATCTGTGATACCATTGGAATTGTTTTATAAATATGCACGTCTTCGGCTTCAAAATTATATACCGCAATCAAGTGCATAGGTCAACGTCTGGGATTTCATACATTTGGAAGAATGTTTGGAATAGTAGCTGAGTATTTAAAACTGATCAACCTCAAACTCTACACAGGGCATTGCTTTAGACGGACGTCTGCGACACGGCGGATGGCGGTCCACGACGATAGCAGAAGGCACCATCGAAGATTCCTTAGAGGAAAAATGAAAGGTATTTTAATAATTATATTCACATTTCTAATATTTAACATTTCAATGATGTGTCAAAATTAATTTTGGGCCAGAAGCAAGACGAATCATCACTGTCGACCAGTAATACGACAGTTACTGAATAAACCTTCATTACGCAAGGAGTCGTTGCTTCAACATCCTCTTCTGAAAATGTCTCCGTTTCAGACGAGAGCTTTAAATATGTTACATTTTCATTTTTCTAAATAGTGTTCTTTTTCATTTATATTTGTCATATAAAATGAGTAATTAAATGAATGAACATACAAAATTCAATTTAATAATAAGTAATAACCAAATTTTAATCCGTTAAAGAGTTGCCATGACAATTTTAAATACTAGACTGTTAAAATAGGATTTTGCGGATGCTAAACAGTTTCCAACGTTACCATTTTGGAGAGCATATACAAAAAAATAAATTTTTGTTTGATCAATATTTGGTTTATGTATTTAACGTACGAAATGTTATTTACGTAACAAGACCGGAAAGTAATTATTTACAGGACGAATGCCTGCGAGTCCTAGAAACGGGCAATATTTTTTTCTGTAACCGTTTTGCTACTCTCAGAACAGTTTTTATCTTGAAATCCTTTGTAAACAAAATTCATAAAATTCTACTGACAGATGTCAGACGCTGTTGTTTAGAGTGCATAATTAGGTACCTACCCTATTGTTGTCAATCAAAAGTGACATAAGGGATCGGTAAAGACTGACTTCACTTTACCGGGCTAGACCAGTAAGGATATATTTTTCACTCAAAAAATTTACCAGAAACAGTTAACTTTCTAGCCGATTGCAGAAAAAGTACTTTCGGCCTAAAAATGTAGTCACATAGCAACTACAACAAAAAGTAATCTGTTATAAAAAGGCGATTTTTCGTCTAAACAATGGAACCAAAAAACATCACTTTTCAACACAATCGAATAAAAAGCTATTTATTTTAATATGCAGGAATTATGGCTGTGATCAATAACCCTAAAAAATACTTTCATTTCAAATCCTTCGCTATAGTTTATTGTTAATTTATTTTACATTTAATACTGTTAATAATTCTATGTTCAATAAATTGTGTATAATAAATACCACTGGAACATTAGAACACAGACGTCTTTTTCCAATGGTGGACAGTCCCTCCGGGTTATATCCATATGGGAGTTGCAGAACAACAAATTACAATTACAAATATTATTATTTTTAAATATTAGAAACTCTATATTAGCTGACTACTTTTTGTGATATTAGGAAAACATTGATTAATTGTTTTCCTCCACGAATTGAATGAGATGGGTTACTGAATGCTTTAACAACAGAAATTTAACTATCGTTAGTTTTACTAGCATGGCAAAATACACTAATAAATTTAGAAAATGATTTATTTAATATATTCCATACTTGTGTACTTAGGGCAGTGATAAAGCTGTCGTGTTGGCTATAAAAAGACGTATTATTCATTTCTACATAAATCTTGAGAAATACATCGATTATGAGTCTTAATAAGTGTAATTTTTTATGTAAATCTCTTCGATATTATGGTCAGCTAACAACGTTAATCTAATTAGGTGTAGTTTTTCCTTTATATGATATAATAAATATTTAGTATGTCTCCCAGGGCTAACAAGCAATTTGAGTGAAATAATTGGAATTTATGTACAAACATGGCAATTTAAACTCAATGGTGCTACTTCTCGAGATACATGAAAAAACTCAGCGAGAGATAATACGCCGATTAACGGTAATAAAAACAGCAGTAGATTGAATTCTGGGCCTTATGATTTAAAATTGCGGGGTGCAAATGGCCGGTTGGTTTCTGCGAAGAAGCAAACACTATGTTCTTGTGTATTTATGTTCGTTAATGATAGCCTGCCTACGGTCTGATATATTGGACAAGTTAACTTTCTAGTTTATGCCCAACACTGAACACAGGCATTGTTAGCAGAACACTTTACAGGCCCCTGGCCACGATTGCATCTCTTATTCATTAATAATTACTGGTCAAATTGATATTTATATTTCGCCCAACTACCCTAACACTATCTCCCACCTTCATCTTAATAACAATTATAAATCTTACAAATGTAAAGATTTCATACTGCTATAGAGTGCCTTACCTTTATTTAATTCTGCCATATGCTTCATTTTGTAAATTCATTCGATGCAATTTACTGACCTAAACGAGTTTCCATCATACCTACTTGTTTTCTTTATATCAACCTGGCATTTATTAAACAAATTTGTTTTTTGTTTTACTCAATTAATTTACATTTTCTTAATGAGTCATAAAATATAATCTACTGAGATTGCCGTTAGCCTGCTAACTAAACTGGTTTACGAATTGCCTTTGCAAAAAATTAATTGACACCATAAAAACTTATACACAATTTATAATTGTGACCTCTTACACCGGCTGCGTATAAGAAACAGATTACTGTGTTTCACACATTTTAATATTATTCTTTTTATTTTATATTTTTTCTTACTCGTGGCTTTAAAAAAATAAACTAAAATTTCACTAGTTGCATGGAGGTGTATGTATCTGCAATTACGTCACCAGTTATACCATCCACTACATTCTAGACTAACTTCGCAAAATTTTTTATGCGTAACCAACAGCAACAAGATTTGAAATCCAAAAATATCTTTAGAACCGATAAACCGGTATCAAAGAAATTAGTAATGGAGTCGCTCAAGCATCAATCATTCATTTGTCATAAATAACCAAAGGAACAAATTATAAATAATAAATTTCGGCAGCACAGTAACTCAAAACTACGAATCACAAATTTAATCACAAAAAACTATAAATAACAGTATTAAACACATTTTTGTAAAAGCCAATGCAGATAGATACGCGAACACTCGCGAACTATCAATAACACTGATTTTTACATGAGGTGTAATCTTGCCAGATATGTGGGATTATCACACAGGTTATAAATTTCATTATAAATAAATCATGATGCTTTTCAAAAAATTTCTATTGCCCTAACTGACGGTTAATTTAGCTAACTGAGCATTGAAATAACGGGTCTTACCATCGCAACAGAAACAACAGAAAACAGCAAAAGACTATTATTTATTTGGGCTTGCACAACTAGCGCTGTTTACGCGAGGTTCCGATTTATAAATATCTACGTACACGGTATAAAATTTAATTTAGTTTACTCTTTTTTAATGGAAGAACTGACCGAGGTAGGGGCTGACGAGGTAAATTTGACTTTTTTATTAACTTTTGCTAATGTTGGTGTAAAATGATAGAAATTTTTAAATAATAGTTTTATAACTTAAAAAAGTACAGGTACATAAGGGAAAATAATGGTATAAATACCATGAAAATGGTATGTCTGGCAACACTGATTAGGTGCGTTGTTAGATGTGTGAAGATCATAGGTTACATCTCCCTGTTAAAGTAAGGAATAATCGTATACGATTCATGTGTAATGCTCTTGAGAAAGGCGTAACAAGCCGAAACATATGTAGAGTGTATCGAAATACATTTTTGAAACATCTAAAAGCAGTGTTTTTCTTCAAAATAATTATTTTCAATATGTTTCACAAGGAACCTACCACATATTCAATCCAGTGCATTTTAGATACTGTTCATGAAAACATTGAACAGTATTGAATTGAAGTCGATTTCAATACTCCATGGAAACGTAGTAAATATCTGACATGCATACATAAAAAAAAACAGAAATAAACAAGTGATATTGAATATAACAAATATAAGAGCATAATATAAAAGCTAAATTAATACACCAACTAAACTTGAGACAAAAGTTGAAACAAAAGAGAACTATACAGTAGACGATAGGTTGTTCATTATGAAGAGTTCTTATTCGAACAGATGATAAAAAAAGTTTTTTACTTTTCTTCGAAAACTATTTACGGGTTGTGTTTTATGTTGATCATTAACAAAGTTATCAATTTTGACAGCGTTGTAGCAGAAAGATCTCTGAAATATGGTTGTTTGGAATTTAGGTAATACCAATTTTTGGACATGTCTTACATTTACATTATGAAGATTGTATCTAAAATTTAGTTTATCACGGAGATACGATAGCGTGGAAGAGAGAAGTAGACGATGAACAAATATTGACAGAATATTTGAACAGATTTTCAATATTGTGCCATTTAAGTTCTTTGATTCTGTTAGAAACATGGCCATATTTTCTTAAACGAAAGACATACCGGCAACAACTATTCTGAACTTTTTGCAATCGATACAAATTTAGTTTGTCTAAGCATGGAATGTAACATATATCACAATAGTTTAATCTTGGTAAAACTAGTGACTCGCAAAGTTTTTTACGTAGTTTGTAGTTTATTAAGCTAATATTACAATGAAGTAATTTTAATGCAACATACGATTTTTTTATCAATTGTGTAACATGATCAGAGAAACGCATGCTATCGTCGAATATTAAACCTAAATTTTTTACCTTACTCATTATTTTCAAAGGTTCATTATTTATGTTCAGGATCAAATTTGATTTTAAGAAGGCCCTAACTTTATTTGAGAAAAGCAAATAACCGAACATTTAGATGGATTAAGCTTTAAATTATTTCCTTTTGAATAGTTTGTAATAGAACGAAGATCTGCATTTATGTTATTACAAGCTGTATTGATAGATTTGGGATCAAGTGAATAGAGAAGTTGGGTGTCGTCAGCATACCCTTGCATTTTTGTTGAATTGATACATTTAAATAAATCTGCTATATATAGTAAAAAGAGAACTGGACCCAGCACTGATTCTTGAGGAATATCAGATGTGATGGTGGAAATGTTTGAAAAAGAATTCCCAAGAACTACTCTTTGAGTCCGAGAATCTAAATATGTCCTAAAGAAATTAGCTGAAATGTTGTCAAATTCATAATATTTTGATTTAGCACAAAGGAGGCTGTGATCTAAAGTGTCAAAGGCTTTAGAGAAATCTAATGAAACAAGTGCCGAGGCTTTACTTTTATTTAATAATTTAAAAATGTCATCACAAATATTTAGTAACAGAGGTAGTGCTATGACCTTTTCTAAAACCCGACTGTAAATGAGAGATAATATTATTTTTTACACATAGTCGTATATTTGAGGCTGAATACATTTTTCTAAAACTTTTGCCATTGCAGGTATTATGCTTATTGGTCTTAGATCAGAATAATTTTCAGGACTATTTGTTTTTGGTAGAGGTTTTACTAACGATAGTTTCCACTGGTCTGGAAAATAGCCAATTTCTAAACAACAGTTAATGATATGTGTAATATGTACAGCAATTACGGATGTGCAATAATGTAGCATCTTGGCGCTAATATTATCACAATCTTAAGCATTTGAATGAAGTTCCAGAATGATATGTTTTATTTCATGAATTGTAGCAAAATTAAAAAGAAAAAGTTAAGTCATTATCAAACTTTTTGTTTTCAAAACAAAACACAGCATTTGCACAGTTATTTGGAGGACTATATACAGATGTGAAATAATCATTTATGGCTTCGGGATTTTTTTAATGTCTGCGGTATATCAAAATTCTGTTTGGGTTTTATATTCAAATTTTTTAAGGCTTTCCAAAGATCTTTTTTTATTATTACGTTCTTGATTTTGTGATAAATAGGCTGCCTTTTCCCGTCGAATGGAAGCAACAATTAAATTTCTAAATTGCTTGTATATGTTACGATCATACGGACTGTTCGATTTCTTATATTTTCTTAATAATTTATCGCGTTCTACCATCATTTGTTTTATACCATTTGTAAGCCAAGGTGCATATGGTTTTGTTATACGAGATGTTATAAACGGTGCGTATTTATTAAATAACAATATAATATTATCAGTTAGATAACAAATTTTATCATCTATATTATTTAAATAAACGATATCATCCCAGAAATGAAATAGAGGATCTATTAGATAACCAAATACCACTTGCACGTAGGTTTGAGGTAGTGTGGCAACAGGATGGGGTACCTCCTCACAATACTAATTTGGTACGCGAATTTTTAAATCAACATTATACAGTGTGGATAGGCAATGGTGCTCCAATTTCATGGCCGGCTCGTAGTCCAGACCTTATTCCTCTAGACTATTTTTTATGCAGAATAATAAAACACAATATATATATATATATATATATATATATATATATATATATATATATATATATATATATATATATATATATATATATATATATATATATATATATTGTATGTACGTATGTATTTTTAGATTGAAAGATTTTGTTGGCGCCCGCCTCGTAAACAATTTAAAAATTGATCGGACGTTCTAGCAATAAAAATAGAGACACGTACAAAAGAAAAACAATAAATTAGAGACGTCAAAGGTCATTAAATTTTGAAATGTCATATAATGACTAGGTTAACAGTGTATTATATTCTTTTCACAGATCCGCATTCTTCTAAGTCATTTAGAAGTAATACATTTCGTATTCTAAAATGAATTTTAGGTAGGTACGTGCAAAAAAATATTATAAGCGCCTTCTTCCAATAAATAAACTACAAAGCACCTTTAACTTAACATTAGCACAATAGGTTACCCTAAGTATACGAATACAATTTTATAAATCCGTTTGAAAATTATACCAACCGTAAAATATCACCATCAGTTTGTTTTGTTCCTTTGACTTTAAACTAATAGAAATCGTTTAAACCAGGCTATATATCTTGTAGTGCATTAAAATGCAGTGACGTAGTCTAAAACAGAAGTAATGTATTAGGAATAATATTTTTAATAAAGTAAAAACAACAGGAAATGGTCCTGCACATGGAATCTTGAATTTACATATTTTCCAACATGGTCTAATAATTTGCGATTTACGTAAAAAAGTGAATTCTTAATTATAATATAAATATTAAATACCACAGTAATAGAATCTCCTGCATCCTACAGTAATCTTGTACGAAAGGGGCTACACATTTGGAAATAACGAACCCACACCTAATTACAATTATGATGATGAGATTAATTTCTGTTTCCAAAAAAATTGCAGCATCTCGACCAGGATTCGAACTCGGGATCTTGGAGCGAGAGGCAAGTATCCTTACCGCTCGACGACGACGTGATATGTACATAACTACTGAAGAATATCATTTGCCATAGACTTATGATCTTTAGAATATTACCATATTTTTTAATGTGTATTAAATTTAGAAAGTGCCACTTTTCTGGTCGATAATGGCACACCTATCACATTCGTCTCACTTGCATACTGATTTAATTTTAGTGGTAAAGAAGCGGCTATGCTTGTATGCTAATTTATATAAATTAATTGTAATATATCGAAAACCACTGACCATAAGGTCAGTCAGAAAATAATTTGTTTTTGGTGCAAAATCTATAGAAATTGATATTAGTTAGGGTGAACCACAAGGTAGTGTTCTGGTACCTTTAATATTTCTACTGTATATTCTCGATACAGACCAGCATTTAACAGCAATGCAATGTGCGTTTGCAGATGATATTTTACTCTTGCTTCTGAAGTGGGTTGGAACCTGACGTGATTTTTTACAAATCACCATATAATGCACTCGACGCACGTTTCCACAACCAAGTTGGCATCATTTGGACTTGATTAAAATTAAACTTGTGCTAGCAATGTTTGCTATTTACACCTAAATTATTATGGTTCGGTGAACCGTGGCTCACTAACTATTTGTTTCATTCCTAATTAATCTTAAATTGCTACTATCCATTTTATAGTTGTTTTAAAACGCATTTTGTGCAACACTATACTTCTACCATATTTAGGATGAACCATATGCTCCTTAAATCTAGTTTGAATTGGCCTAGTTTGTCCACCATACACCTGATTGGAGTCATTACAGCTGATTTCGGAAATACCCGAACTTTTATTTGTTTCAATATTATCTTTTGGATTACCTAAAAGTTGTTGTAGTTTATTTTCCGATGAATGAACCACTGTCATACCTATCTATTTCTTTAAAAATCTTACCAAAACCACGGATGAATCGAGGATCGTATGGAATCGATGCAAATTTCGGACTTCCTATTTCTCTTCAAAGGAATTTCGAAGTCTTTTTAAATTTATGTTTCGTAATTATTTTATCAACTACTTACAGAATATCCATTACTCACAGATATGTATATCCCATGCCTTTTCTTTTTCAAACATCTTAATGAGGGGGAAGCTTAATATGTGATGACTAGAAAATTGAAACTCACTATTTTGTGTTGAATATGATGGTGGGATATATCTTAAAGTATCGGGAGTTTTTGTATAAATGTCAGGTCTAACTTATTTGCACTATTTCTAATTACTAATACATCTAAAATGGTAGTTGTCCACAGTTTTCAATTACATATGTGAATTTAACTGACGCGAAACGTCTCTTTAATCTAGAAATAAAGTTTCTTCTTAATAGGTTGTCTACTCTTTCATAATAGTCATAAAATAACAACCTTATTACCCTTATCAGCTTGTGGATTCTGACTTTCTATTTACTTTAATGACAATATTTGTGGAGATTTGATTTCTACAAGCTTCTCTGTCAAATCCTTTGGAGGAATTAGGAAGCTATTGAATTGAACTGTCAACACTTGCAACAATCTCATCTATGCCTTTAGAGGTTGATAATGCAAAATTTTATTCCTTGTTAAGGAGATCAATTTCTTCTTTATCAAAACACTGTAAGGAATGATTTTCTGCAATGGTGAGAATTTTCTGAGGAACATTTTCTTTTAACGTAGTACTGATTAATCTTGATGAATATATAGATTTCTGTTGAAATTACTATAAATTTGTAAATCTCTATCTGATATGTTCTGTATCTTGTATGTGATCGATTGAAGTAATAAATGACTATTTTATTATTTCAGTAGACATATCCCATAATCAGTTACGCCAATGTGGTGACTTACTTACCTGATACTGTCACAATTGTATCGACAATGTAACAATGGAGCATCGAAAGGTGACAAAAGAACAAACCAATTCGATGCATGAAATGAAATCGGGGTTGAAAATCACACAGGAACCGTTGTCGTGAAAGTTGTGTTTGGAAAATAAATATTTTTCTTTAATTAGTTTTTGAACCGACGTCATTACTCTGGTTCAAGCTCTTTAGATAACATTTTGCAGGATATTACCCCCTATAACCCGAAGCTAAGCTACCGACTATATAAAAATATATGGAAAAAGTTTAATACCGCATCAGATATGAGAAAATAATATTGTGGAGCTTTATTATGAGAATGTTGTTATTTTAGGACACATTTTTCGCTACTATTACGTTCGGTATAAATATTATTACAGTGGTGCTAATAACAAAATGTATATTGCGTAAATTCCGTTATAAGGAATAGGGAACTTGCCTATAATTTTAAAAATAAAAATAATACTAAAAAACATATCGTAACGTTGTACTTCACAAAAAAATAAGATTTCTAATTCCACGCGATCAGTATGAAGGATCTAAACAGCGATAAAATTGAAGTGGCCCGAAACGAGCTACTATTGACTGTGACGTCACACCATACAATATTCGGTAGTCGTCGCGCCGGGAAGCAACACAATCAGATGTTTACCAATTCCAATTCCAATTTAAAATCTTTATTCACAATTAAGTAGATTATTTACAACTTGTATGGGGTACAGAGTAAGATTTATATTAATATACATATATACAGAAAAAAGAAAACTAAAAATCAATTCATTCATAAAATACTTAAAAATAATAATACAAACAAATTAACAAAGTATGACATTCTATATAAACATATGTACAATATGGTGTTATTAGACTGTGGTTGATTTGTTAGTGACTGTTCTGATATAAATATATAATTGTGTTTTATAGTACCGCTTATTGTAGTTGTACAGATATTTTAAAATGACTGATCAAGGTTTTTCAAAGGGCCAATCTGATAATTTGCCTAAAGTGGATATGTTTATGGTGGCATCTTTTATACAAAATAGTGAACGTTTTTTCCTTGGAGAGGTCCGCGGGGTCAAGGCAGAGAAGTATGTATTTTTTTTTGCTTTTAGTAATAATTTATAAACATAAAATAGTTATGACTTGATCACGGAATAAAAAAGAAATAACTACAAAATGCTTAGTCGCAACTAAGCATTTTTAGCAGACTTAGTCTTATGTTTGAAAGAATTTACAACAGCCACTTCTATATTTTTCGTGTTTTTTTTTTTGTACACACGCGTAAAGTGTCTCTATAGAAGACATTTGCTGCAAAGGAAATGTTGCGCAAATGTATAATTACCTATCGTAGGTATTTTCGTACTATGTTTTGGGGCAAGGGAAATAAGTGATTGTGTCTTGTTATCATTCACATAATAGATAAATGTAAGATTTGAATAGAATAAATTAAAGGGCAAGGGAAAGGTATTTGCAATATACTATATATACTAGAGGTAAACATTTTACTCTTCGCAGACAGTAGTGTTATTGAACTTTTATATAATTGTTGCACATTCTGTAGGATACTCTTCGCAGTTTTTTGAAAAGAATCTTGTGTTTGTCTTATAAACTTCATTCTTATAATACCTAATGTATTGACTACATATTTAATTTTCTCTCCCGATGGTGCCGACTGTATTGGCGAAACGCATGGTAGTATATTTTATAGTATAAACTAAGATTCATTCTTACAATACCTAATATGTTGATCACATATTTAATTTTCAATTTCTTTTCATCTCCCGATGATACCGACTGCGTAGGCGAAATTTGTGGTAGTATAATTTACAGAATTTTGGTGTCTATAGAAAATTACTTCAATTTTAGTAGCACATTGACAATGCAACCCTCTGTAGATTCATATTTTTAAATAAAATGTCCTATAACTTCTTTATTTACTATTTGATTTTTTCAAAAACAATGGATTTCTTCCTCTAGCTAACACTAACTTATAGCCCTAATTTCAATTCGATCGGACTTTTCTTTCTTTAGTTATCGTGCTTACAAGAAACGTGACGGACGGACAGATGAACAGACTGACATTTTGAAAGTTGTTCAGAACTCGATGACGAACGAAATGATTTTTTCTCTGCGAGCGATATTAACGATTTTAGAAATGTCCCGATCAAATGCAATATACTCTTCGTAATCGTATTTGCGAAGAGTATAATAATAAATAGCTGTTTACTTTCGCATCAGGAAATTACCTTTACTTAGTATCACTAAATTACATTCTATCTACTAATCTTATTTTCTAACATTGTATACACATTCTTTCTTTAATCCTACCCTAATTAAAATTCAATAATTCGGAATTCGGAATATTTTATTGCCCGCCTGCGAAAAACTAGTAGATAGACATATAGTATTTAATAACGTACTTACATTAAAATGATCTTCACACACATGTAGAGACCTACTGCTCTGTGAAATGTCTCTTTCATTTCTTCTACACGCTTTTAGCCATTTTGATCGACGAATCTTATCTTCTGGCAACATTATAAATATTTTACCTGGCACTTTTACTGTAGTATTCTTACACAACAGTACAATGCAATATTTAAAATAAGGACTGTTTGTTTTCATTTTAAGTATATGTACACTTAAAATTTATGACGATGCTGGTATTTTTACGGCTGAAATCAAGCGGTCGAGTGCTGGGATCTCCGTCGTCGCTTGTAAATTGTATGGTGTGATGTCACGACTACTCCCGCGCTTTTGAACCTGTTTGAAACGGTTCGCTCGCGCGCGAAACTTTAATAATTTATAACAAATTTATTATTGGGAATTAAGGCGTCATATTTTGCATATCTTATTTTTTTAGTATTGTAGAACATTTTTATGAAGTAAAAAAAATGTGCAAGTTCCCTATTATTATTACCAATCATCCATATATACTCCCAACAATTTTTTAAACTTTAAACGCAATGATCAAAAATTAAAACAAAAAATATTTTTTTTATTAGAAATTAAAGCAGCCTTGATGACACTGCAATTTTCGGTTAAAGACGATTAGTTAGCGCACTTATTCTTACCATTAACACTGTTATAAATTGGTATACTGTTTCTGGTACACTAATAATATGAGTCACTGAAATATTGAGAAAAATTTTAAATTTTTTAAATTTTTCTTCACGGTTCTAGATACACTCAATATCTGGCCTATTATACAGGGTGTCTCATAATTAAGCACATTCCTTCAAGGAGGCTATCGAATTAGAAAAAATAAGTTGAGTTTTGTATATAAACATTTGCCTTAAATCAGTTCATAAGGGGGTGAGTACAACTTAGTTACTTGCCAATAAACTCAAAAATGCAAAAATTAAATTTGGACCATTTATTAATTTTGTAATGTTATACATTTTGTAAAATTTTTATCTAAATATCATATGTATTATCGGGGTAGTTACAGGGGGGTGTTGGTGATATTTCGCTCTAATTTTGTTATATCTTTCTTAACATAAAAATGATGCTCGGACTAAATTTCGACAGGAGACATCGTTTTGAAGTTATTATACAAAGGCCAATACACATATTCAATAAATAATATTCTTAATTAAGTTTAATTTCATAATATACGCATATTATTAAATCTGATATGTAAATATAGATTTAAAAATTAAATTTAATGTAAGTATATAATACATTTAGTATTAATTAGTTTTAATTCAGTTCTATGGGACACTTTTTGCTTTCAATAAGCATAAGCATATTAGCAAAATTAATTTTGTTATTAATTTTAATTCCATAATACATATTAGATTCATTATGTAAATACAAATTTAAAAATCAAATTTATTAATTACATTTAATGTACCTACTGAATTTGTTTTAATATGATGCTGTATATACCTCATAAAATATTAATTTGTTTTAAATCAGTTTTATGGGCTACTATGTGGGTCGCATATTTAAATGTTGATAAATTGTAAATAAAATAAATTCAACTATCAGAGTATTATTTCTCAAATATGAATTAAACAATATATAAAACAAATATAGATTTTCATATACTCATTATAATAATGATTACAACTTGACACAATCATTCTCTTAAAAAAACCTTCTTATCTTAAAATATATAATTCAGTACTATTAAAATAATTACATGAATTATATATTTATGACAACAAACGAATAAAAGAGGAAGTTATATCATAGGGCCTCAACATCGGCCGCCAGGACGACCGTCCGTCATTAACGGAACCCCTCACCCTGGTGTTTTATTGTAATGCTGTAAATATGTAATATATTTAATGTATTAACCAACATCCATGATATTTGTATTGTATTATGTAATTTATATGATATATACACTAAGTAGTCTTAATTTGGTATTATAAAAAGGTATAGGTAATAAAGCTTTTAAATTGGAATTGGAATTCACAAAAGTGGTTGCAAAGAAGATGTAGCAAATTATAGACCTATTTCTTTAATTAGTAATTTCGCAAAAATCTTTGAAAAAGTTATTAATTGGCGAATTATAAACTATCTGAAAAAATATAAGTTGCTATCCAGTTCACAATATGACTTTCGAAAGGGTATGAGTACACAAAATGCAATTGCACACTTTGTAGATAAGATTTATCATGCTTTGGACAACAGAGTCAAAAGCTTAGCTATGTTCATTGATTTAACTAAAGCTTTTGATACGGTATGCTATAATACTGAACTTCTAACGACATTAGGTAATTTGAGCTTTAGAAATATTAGTATAAAACTCCTAAAGTCATACCTAACTGGTAGAGTACAATACAAGGAAATAAACTCTGTAAGTGGTAGCCCTGAGGTTGTTGAGTTTGGTGTACCGCAAGGAACAGTACTCTACTCTTTATAATACATACCTATCAACTCCTTGTTTGATTTACATACCAGTGATTCAGTAATAAGCTATGCTGATGGCACTGCTTTCTTCTATACAGCTCCGAACTGGAAAGACATAAAAATTAAGGTAGAGAAAGATATGAAATATATAAAAAATTATTTGGATAGTGTTGTTAACGGTAAACATATCTAAAACTAATTACTTGCCTTTTTATCTATATGAGGCAACTTCCTCGGCATTCCAAGAACTAAATATAGATGATCACTTTAAAATAAAACTTACAACACAGTTAAAATATTTAGGTATAATTATTGATTTAAAAATGATATGGGTTATACATATTGATATAATTTTGTGTCCTCTTACCGCATTAATAAATAGATGTTTTGAGGAAGCATTTTTCCCAGACGCCTTTAAAGTAACTAAGGTTATTCCGCTTTTTAAAAAGGGTGACATGACATTAGTGGACAATTATCGTCCGATTTCGATTATTCCCATTTTTGGGAAATTAGTTGAAATTCTCTTAAAATGGGCACTGTCTCAGCACCTTGAACGTAATTCAATAATTTCACCTAGCCAATTTGGCTTTCGTTCCAAATTTTCTACAACGCAAGCTGTACAGCGAGTTGTGGTTGACATAATTCGAAATTTTGAGGAGGAAAAACACACAGGAATCGCTTTGTGTGATCTCTCTAAAGCTTTTGACTGTGTTCCTCATGACCTGCTGCTAAGGAAATTATCGTATTATGGTATAAGAGGTTTGCCTCTACTTCTTTTTACATCTTATCTTTGAAATAGGAAGCAATATGTCAGTATCAACAACTTAAATTCAGACTTCAGCGATGTTAAACATGGTGTGCCCCAAGGATCTGTGTTGGGACCAGTTCTATTTATATTATTTATAAACGATATTCACTATTTTCTCCAGCCATATAAATGTGTCCTTTTTGCCGATGATACAACTTTAATTTCTTCAAATAGAGACTGTTCAAATATTCTCGATAGTTTAAATCAAATTGAAAAAATTGCTAACAAATGGTTTATTGCAAATAAACTTAAACTAAACGGTGATAAATCACAGAAACTTGTTGTATCTTCGATTCATAGTGTTACATCTAACCACCTGGTAGCCAAATGTTACACCTGGTCACCACGTCGTCAAATATAACTGGGGAACCCCCGTGGTACCGTGATTTTAGTTTCGCCCTGTATTAGGATTACTCTTAATACAAGAGGAAACCAAATCAGGTATTTATAGAAAAGCCTTCACTTTACCTATCAATAAGGACTATTCTTATTGACAAGGAAAGCGAAGAAATTTCCTGTGCCTGCGGCTAGCTGATTTTTTTTGGGAGGCAAGGGCCGTGCGTTTCTTGTTTCCTTGAGACCTTGGTTCACTATTATTCACTTCAAATAATTCTATCAACGAGTAGTAGGCGAGGATGAATAAGTAATATAAGAAAGTATATGTATATATTAAGGGCGCCATCTGCAGTTTTATCAGTGATTACTTTTTCATCCCCCCAACTCAGAATCTACAGAATTTCTGTCTAAGGTAGAGACAGAATAAAAAATTAATTAATAAAATTAAATATTTATTAAATCAACAGCAACACAAAATGGTAATCTTGAATTACCGACAAATATATATACAAAAATTTATTAAGAGGGGGTGAAACTCATTCACCGTACACAATCTAAAAGAAAATAACTTGCCACACTCCAGCGAAGGCTGACCTGTGATGGAAAGGTGGCGTGAGTCTTGAAGTTAACGTTTTCTCGTCTGGTATGGACACCTAGTTTCCTAATACATAGTCTACCGATGAAATGAAACGTTACTCAAAATTGTGGAGCGCATATCACGTTACAAGTTACAGATGAATTCTGGTCATCCAAATAAAACATCCACGGAACTAATCCTCTGGATCCAAGAATCGTGACTTTTTAATTTGCTAATGTGCAAATATAAATATCCAAATGAAATTGGAAGAGTGTGAAATATAAATTCACAAAAGAAATTCCAGATGAATTTTATTAACGATGAATATTAGATTAAGGATGGATAATTTAATTTTATCGATGAGTTTTAGCTTAATAAATTTTAGCTAACGATGGATAATATTAAACGATGAATAATATTATATAAGCATTTAATTATATTAACGATTAATAATTTTAGCATTTAATTAGCATTTAATTATTTTAGCTTTAATTAGCCTAATAAATTTTAGCCGGCTTCAGACTATGTATTTAAGAAAGGAATAAATAGAAACATATTATTAGAACATGTGTCACATCTTCACAAAAAATTAGAAAAATTAATTATTAACTTTTCCTTAAAAATATACATCTTGAAGAGAACTTGCAAGAAAAATAAATCATTTAAAACTATTAGTATTACCTGATGGTTGTTCACAACACTAGTAAATTAAGATAACATTTCAAAAGTTGATTGGTGTTATCGATTGTCTGCCAAGAGGTGTTGCCGGTGCAAAGTTGATTATTAAAATGGCTTATCTTCCTGTCTCTATCAAGGAGGTAAACTAGTTTGATATAAAAAATCAAACTTTATAAAATAAGATAAGAAAGTAACTAAAATAAATTCATAATATATCACAAATAATATTTAATGATTAAAATCCACTATAAGAATAGTCTAATGGTACTACATAACACATGTATTACACAATGAGATTTAAATTAATTATTTCCGAAAGATCGTAACGCCATCTATGTGCGGTATGATAATGTTGTCTCCCTAATGTTAGACAACTGGGAAGTTTATGAGACAGAAAACTTTAACCATAGTAGCTGAAGGTCAAACCAACCAAAGGCAATCGCAACCCTTCTGAAAGGAAAACTATAAACAGCTGTTGCGATTTAATTAATATCGACGTAAATATTGAATATTTATCTAATAAAGTAATAAATGATTGCATATTTTATGTGACACATATTTCTAATTATATTTTCTTTTAGTGTGAAAGCGTTAACTTTGGGGACTGTTATTACAACAAAAGTACTTAAATAATAAACAATATTGGATAATGTAAATATGTACAAGATAATTTTAACTTAGATGGTAAACATAATAATACCTTAATAAATATGAGATCGACCAAAGGTTAAACAGAAATTCTTCACCTACTAAAAATACTCTATTATAAACAATTGGGAACCAGATAGATATTTGGAGGTTAGTGTCTATTTATCGTTATATTCCGGACAGTGACGTTTTTGAACGGAACAATAGCATCACTAAGGGAGAAAGCGTTAAGTTGTTGGGGGTTATATTAGATGACAATTTAAATTGGAATAGTCATATTGACTCATTTTTTCTTTGTATACTTTTCGGCGTAAATAAACTTTATTCTATTCTATTATATTCTATTAAAGACGAAAATAGTTATTTGAACTTATTTATTTATTTCAATAATAATTTAGTTATAACTAGAATCAATTATGACTCATTGTGGTTCGCACATTTAAATGTAGTCGATAAATTGTAATTAAAACAAATTCAATTGTAAATTCAAAATTATATATAATAGGAGAAATAGCTTCAGTGACGGGATATGCGGGGTAAGACGCTACAGAACGCAGAGCCGGATTTATCTGTATTGCTCACTCGTTTACTTTTTCAATGTAGGTTTCGTGCTCAGTTTGGCTAGCAATAATTTAACAATAATTCTAGAAAAAAGTATTAACTTGAAATAAAAGTATTAAATTTAATTGACTACACATACATTTATTGCAGTATTCCAGTTCGCTTAATATAAATTGTTAGTACCCAGCAAGAAACCCGAGGGGGTATGAGCATTTCTTATCATGAAAGGATGAGTATGGAATATTAGTACAGAATAAAGAAATTATTTAAAAAATAACAAGAAATCTTTAAACACAAAATGAAAACAAAAAATATACTCTCAAAATAGTAATAGAAACAAATATTTTTCTCAATAAGTAAACTAAAAAAATTCTAATAGTAAAGGTATTACTATAATAAAAACAGGAAGACATACTTTTGTACAAATGAAAAAAATAATATTAATAAATAATAACATCCTGAAAAAGAATGTTTCTCAAGCACTGAACTACGAAGGCACAAAAACAGAAATAAATAATACAGTTGATATCACAAAATTCACTTCTTTACTTCACATCATGTCACGTTTCTTCACCTCACATCGCTTCTTCCTCTGAATCCTCGCCCTTCTCACGCTCTTCTTCATTTTTAGATGAACTACTATCCTCGTTCACATTTGTTTCCACCATTTACATTACATTCAGCAATTTTTAAATATCATCCTCAATTGTAATTACTATCCTATTTCTTTTTTTCCCAAATCTGCCTTGTTAATTTTCAACACACTTCATTTTGAATTAACTCTACGATTTTTTTATCTAATTTCGGAAAAGTATTTCCTTTTCTGACCAGTTTATGTATTGTGGGAGGGGGAACGTTGGTCCGAGATGCTGTTTCGCCTAGTACATTTAAATCATACAAATTAGGCTTATTAGCTTGTCGCTTCAAAAGATTATTGTAAAACATTAAAGCAAATTTGTTTCGCTTGCTCGTTCAAAGACCATCGACTTTTTCTTACTAAAAACACTGATGAACTTTGATTTTCTTTATCACTGTAATCACTGTCACTTTCATTTTCACAAACACAATAAGATGCAGACGTAGAGGCCTCCCACGGTCAAAACATTTTTACATTAAATACGATAACCTTAAATTATTTTCAAAAACACACCAGCAAACAGATATAAAATAATTATTACTTATAATATTACACATACCATATATTGCACCACTCACTACAACACGATAACCTTCTTAAATTATTTTCAAAAACACACCAGAAAATAAACAGATATAAAATAATTATTACTTATAATAATATTACACTTTCTCCTACAACGCACTGCTAAACAAATTGGTAACAAAACTAAGTGCGGACCTGAAATATCACAGAATGTACCGCGGTCGCGTACCAACAAAAATAACAATCATCTTTCTCGATTTAATGTAAGCGGTGTAAAGGCCGAAGATGTCATGTTCATATGTTCGACATTTCCCGTCCTCATATCGCATCTTACTCCGCATGTCCCGTCACTAAAGAAATTTCTATTATAAAACAAATAAGTTTTCATGTACATACATAGGTAATCCCTTTTTTATCTCAAAATATATATATATATATATATATATATATATATATATATATATATATATATATATATATATATATATATATATATATATATCAAATTCGATACTATTAAAATAATACATGTTGGTATTACCTAATTATGACATTTTGAATGTATTAAATGGAATGAATATGCATTTAAAAAGTATAAAAATGTGAAAAGTATTGAATCTCATAAAAATTAATAAATTAGCCATTGTACTATTCACATTACATACAAAAATAAATTTATGGTAGCACGTGCGAGAACACATGTTTCCACGAATTAATAACAATTTACATTTTTTGTATATTTGCAATAAAAAAATAATTTCGGCCAGAAAAATTTATTCCAATTTAAATTATTAAAATATCTATTGTCAATAGCAGATCTGATATAAATAAATTGCATAAAGAACTTAAATAATAATCATATAAATTAAAAACAAAAATAGTTATGTTTGTTAACTAATATGCAAGTATGACGTTGTAATGACCTACGGAGGTCCAACGGCCTTCCGCCGCAAAGTGCTGTCTATCGCCTATGTTCAAGCAGACGACGAGCATTAACGTTGCATAATGAATCATGCGTAATAGTAAAGCAATTCTAGAAATTCATAACATTTGCATATTAGTAGCAATTTAGTAACTTATCGCACACTCGTTTAATATTCTCGGCGATTGCCGGATATTAAAACAGAAATTACAAGGAACTATAAAGCTTTTAACCTTTATTGAAATGCATGAACAGTAATTTAAACAATAATTTCTGTCGTGGTGTCTACATAGACATCCATTCACAACACTTTACAGTTTCCTGGAATGATCGCTAACTCCTCTCTTATAAACTGAATACCAATAGATTAGGTTGAATAACTTCGGTCTGGCAACCAGAACCACCCACTACTTGCAACTCACGTAATAAATATCGAACACGGCCCATAAGTCTACAGAAATGGCGCGCGATAATTGTAATATTCCAAGTAAGAGGACGAGAAATTAATTAAATTAATCTTGGTGTGTCGACTAGGCCGTGCCCGGTTCTTGTATGTACCATATTATTGTAGGCTGAATCAGGGAATCATATGAAAAACGTTTTATGTGAACTCTAAATTGATTTGAGGCTGCAATTTGAACTTGCCGGGAAGGTATTTATCTTAAGAGCAGGCTAAGACCAATCGCATTAATTTTAACGTTTATGGTTTTATTTATGACCCAGATTGATTTCTGCATCGGTAATAATGAGTGAAATAATGAAATAATAACAACAAAACTTGATTTGTTTTGCTAGCTGAGCTTATGATTATTTCTTCATTATTTCTTAGATCTTATATTACTTGATTGATTTAAGTTTAGCTGTTAAGTGTTGTCGTAGATTTATTTAATTAAAAACCTCATGAAAACAAATATAGATGGACAGATAGATAAATAGAACAAGACAAGACATTATGTCAAAATACAATTTAAAATATACTAGTTTGACAAAAAGGAATTTAAAATAGAATACATATTATTAAATCATTTTAAGTACATATATAAAAAATATTAAAAGAGTTATAAACAGTAGATTATTGAGATTAAAAGAAGCAATATGGCACATTTTCATCCTCAGATTTACCTATATTAATGTTATATTGTAGTCAAATCACTACTTAAAAATTCAGATATGCTATAAAAAGCATTATTTATCAGAAACTTCTTAATCCTGTATTTAAAACATGCTATCGAAAGAAGGTTAATCTTTTGAGGTAGAGCATCATAGAACTTTATACCCCAATATATAGTACCATCTCTAATTTTGCTTAGTCTGTGGATAATTATTAACCAGATTGTTACAGTTTCTTGTTTGATATAAATGAATTTAATCCCGCGTTGTGTATATATCAAGATTATCTCTGATGTATAATAAGCATTGAGAAATATACACACAGGGGACTGTCATGATTTTTATTTCGATAAATTTTATTGTACAGTCTTCTCTGTATTTGAGTCCCGCAATTACTCTTATTGCTCGTCTTTGCATGAAGAACACACTTGCAATAGAACTCACATGACCTCATACAATGATAGCATAAGATATCATTGAATGAATGAGGATGTGATAGGTTAGAAGAATTATCTGAGATACCTAATGAGCTAGACTGCGAAGTAGATATATGTTTTTCGCAATTTTTTGACAAACATAGTCATTATGACTTTCCCCACAGCATTATAGGTATAATAGTCAAAATAAACACCAAGAAATTTAATAAACTTAGGATATTTATTTGATCTATATTTCTGGGAGTAAAGACTATAGTCTCAGTCTTGGTGGTATTGAGATTTAATTGATTTGAAAGGAACCAGTTTTGAATGTTGGATTCTCTTTGGATCATTTTACTCAATAAATCATCTAGGTTGATATTACGTTTAGTAAGGTTAGTATCATCAGCAAATAGAATGGTAGACGTCGAACTATCTACTGATAGAGGTAGATCGTTAATATAAATTAAAAATAGACCTGGGCCAAGTATTAAACCTTGGGGCACTCCAATGTTCAGATTCAGTCTTGCTGACTTAATATTATTGTAGATGACAATGATGACATATTATTGTCTATTAGTGAGGTATGACTTCATAAGGATGATGATATCTTATGTAAAGCCATAGAACGACAATGTATTTAAAAGCATTTGATGTGATACACAATCAAAAGCCTTAGTGAGGTCCAGAAACTTAAAGCAAATGAATTGCTATTGTTCAAATCCTAAATTAATTTGGATGGTTTATTTGTCTATAGCCGACGTAGTAGACAAATAACTTGTTTGTAAATCCAAATTGGGATTAAATAAGTTCTCGCCTTCAAAATGAATTATTAATTGAACTTTTAGGATTAACTCAAAGATTTTAGCTAGAAATGGTATGACAAAGACATGTCTATGGATACTTGGGTCAACAATGCCATTTTTTTTGTAAATGGGAACTAGCTTAGACATTTTTAAGCAGTTTGGAAATATATTACTATCAATGCTAATATTTATTAATGTTGTCAGGGGAAATATTATCGAGTGTTTTATTGATTTAATTATTCTAGTGTTCATATCATATAACTTCTCTTATTATTTAAGCTGTTTATAATTAAAAGAACAGTTTCTGTGGAGACTAGAGTAAAATTGAATGTATTAAGTATGAAATGGTATGAATGGTATGAAATGATTCAGAAAATCTGTATAGATGTTGTTACCAGTTGGTAGTTCTTTAATTATATTTTCAGTTACAGTAACAAAACATTTATTAAAATGGTTAGACGTAAAATTTATCAGTAACTTGAGAATAATGTTTGCTATTGTTAATGATTTTCCACATCGCTTGCTGCGGATTGCAATGAGATGCTATGAAATTATCGTGAGCTTTTTTTTATTTTTTTCGCAGTTCTTTTGAATAAAGAGATCTAAATGTTTTAAAAATGTTTATATTGTCCTCAGTTGGATGTGTTTGCGTATTCCTGCAAGAATTGTATTATATCTCTCACTTTGCGTAAATCATTATTAAATCATTTTATAAGTGTCTACTACTTCAGACTTTAATGGAAAGATATTATCACTTGCATCAGTTATAACGGTACCAAACTTATTTTAAGTATGCCTGTATTATATCAATAGATGTCGATCGGTCGTTCTCAAAATATAAGCATATTTTTTCACCACAGTGAACATCTCTCACGGAGACAACTATAGAAACATACCTGATGCTGCAAAGTTTTTTACAAATCAAAGAAGGTTTAGTGCCATATTCCCAAAAAGAAACAATTATGCAGCTACGGACACTGGTTCGGAGTTATTGCCCCTCATCAGCGTAGCGTAGCTAAGGAATTGGATCTACGATGGAATAGTACGTGTCCGTAGCTGCATAATTGTTTCTTTTTGGGGAATATGGCACTAAACCTTCTTTGTTTTATTTTGAACCCCAATAAATCTATCTTGTTTTATTTGTATGTGCCAGGTGGAAATGAGCAGTACACATAGAGCTCTGTGTGTTGACTGTGCTCATTGAGGCCCCAAATGTGGCACATGGGAACATGAAGACACTAATTGAGTACTGTGTACTGTACTTTCCAGCCTTATTTTAGTTCTTGTTCCTGATCTATTCCATCGTAGATCCAATTCCTTAGCTACGCTACGCTGATGAGGGGCAATAACTCCGAAACACATGTCCGTAGCTGCATAATTGTTTCTTTTTGGGGAATATGGCACTAAACCTTCTTGTTTTATTTTGAACCCCAATAAATCTATCTTGTTTTATTTGTATGTGCCAGGTGGAAATGAGCAGTACACATAGAGCTCTGTGTGTTGACTGTGCTCATCGAGGCCCCAAATGTGGCACATGGGAACATGAAGACACTAATTGAGTACTGTGTACTGTACTTTCCAGCCTTATTTTAGTTCTTGTTCCTGATCTATTCCATCGTAGATCCAATTCCTTAGCTACGCTAGGCTGATGAGGGGCATTAACTCCGATACACATGTCCGTAGCTGCATAATTGTTTCTTTTTGGGGAATATGGCACTAAACCTTCTTGTTTTATTTTGAACCCCAATAAATCTATCTTGTTTTTACAAATCTTCTCCAGGTTGTGATAACCAAGCTAGTTCATTAAGCTAGCTAAGAGGGTAAGTTGTGCATACATTGTTATAAACAGTTTATTCCTTTTGTTACTAGTAGTTAATTTCTTTTATTACGCTTAATAATATGTTTCGCCGCACATTTCTGCCAACTCTAATTAATTATGAGGTCATTCAAGCTATTAAAGTGCTTTTTAGAACCAAGCACTTTTCTAAGAGTTTTGTAATTGAAATTTTTTTAAAGTACTTTTTGCTTCACGCTTCAAAGCACTTTAAGAAAACATGTTGTGCTTTGTGATTCAATAACTTTTTCAGAGTGCTTTACCCAGCTGTGTTGGACTATGGTATTAAATAGGCAAGTACCAATATTAAATTCATCCAATAAAACTGTCATACAAGATTTTGCATTGTCCAATTTACAATTTATTTTCTGAATCTAAACTGAATAAATTTTTGTACGTTTTTGTTTAATTAAAAGTATCATTAGGAATCAACAAACTAAATAAGGTGAAGAAGAACAGTAGGCTTATTTGCAATTTAAGTGTTATTTTTATCTTTACAAATCGGTATCAAAAAGCCAGAACTAGTTAACAAAAGACCAACTTGAAATAGTTAAATAAATATTTACCAAATCCGCTCAACCATTCATTGTGAGCACTTGACTTTAAATACCCCATAATGCCGAAAGATCAATTTACTGATATTATGCTAGCTTTCAGAAACGTATTTTAATTTTTCGCTAGACTAAATTTTCTAAAGGTAACTAACTGATCCAGGTGCGACAATTCATTCCAATCTAGTTTTTTGACGCTTTTTCATGTAAATTCCCTCGACCACCCACATTATTTAGAGTGTTTTCTTGTTATAGGACGAGCCTAAAGAACTTCCAAAACATTAAAAATATTTTTTCCATTCTTTACATGTGAATTTAATCCTATTTTGGGTTTTACTAGTTAAAAATCTCTTCCATCTGACTTAACGCATCTTATAAAATGTCCGTCTTATTTAAGGGTTTAAGAGCTTCACATTAGGGTTGAAGACCTGCAAGCAAATGCGCAATCTTCCAAGAATATAAACTTTCATTGACGGCTTATTAAATTAAATTGGAAAATAAATAGCCATTTAAGAGGAAATTAAGTAAATTAAATATACAGTGTGTCCAATTAGTGCGTGAAATTGCTATAGCTCCTTTATTTGAATATATAGGAAAATAACTTAAAAACAGGGTTAAATGTCATGTACAGGGTGATCATTTTAAGTGCCTCAATAATTGATTTCTATGGATTATTTTTCACACAGGAAAACAATTCTAATATTATATTTATGTATTTTTTCTGAAGAACCAAATTCGAAATGAAAAAACAATTGAACGTGAAATAAAAAATTATGTCCGAAAAACTGAAAAATACAAAAATTAACACTGTGTGTTAATGCTGAAATTAACATGTGATAATCCACTGAATATAAATTCGTATCACATTCATATTTTCCACTTCCGGTTTAATCGGAAATTACTTCCACTTTTTTGTTTTAAGCGATACACCCTGTATATTCATTTCAATTTAAAGACAATTTCTTTCTGAATTCAGCAATATATATTATTAATTGTGATATTTAATTAGATATTGCGGTTAAATTTAAAATAACAAAAAAATTATTTTTTTAAAACAATGAAAACAAATAAAAACATTTAAATAATATATTTATTTATGAAATTAAAGTAAGATTTAATTTACGAACATTACCATTTTCCTGCAAACAGTGACGAAAGAGTTTGATCAAATTCGCTCTGCATCTGCTTAAAATAATGGGGTTGTTAGTTTTATTTCTTGTTGAATTCTTAATTTGTTTAAACGCCTTTGCTTTATTTTGCCCAAAATTGCAATATTTTCAAACATTTGTTGTAAATAAAATACACAGAATTATTTTAATTGTTAAAATAAATAAGAAAATTTAAATAAGAGTTTAAATGTTATTATTTGATTTCACAGATGATTTTAAATTTAATCACCAATGTTTTACTAAGCATGGAAGTTAATGATAACATATTATACACTTAAAATAAATGAGGTATTCTCTTCTTGGTAATAGTTTAAAATATAGAATGAAATGAAATATAAATTTGTTCAGCTTAATATTATATTCTAACTTTCACAAAACTTATCACAGATAAGGATAACATATATTTTTTAAACAATTATTCTCCCGGCTATTTGCCAAAATGCTGAAAATTGGATTATAAAAAGATAAAATGCACATTATGTTCAGTACGACTGACTAACTATTCTATTCAGTAAAATCAAAAATAAATACGACAAAAGTACTCACCAGTTGAACAATCACTTCAAAATTTAAAACATCCACCGACACGTGTTTCTGCATTTTTGCATTGTCAAGATGGCCCTTTGAAAGCTTCGAAAGTAACTATGAGTCTTGGTAAATTCTAATGCAATAAATAATCATGGCTTCAGAGAACAGAATAATTGAAATTATATCGTGGAAATTCCTCGTTGGGTTAAAATAATTTAAAACAAATTAGGTATCCTCTTCTTGGTAATTATTATTTTTTAACTTTTACAAAACTTGTCACAGATAAGTCTAACATATATATTTTGGCAATTAGCCGGGAAAATAAATGTTTAGAAAGATATGTTACACGTATCTGTGATCTATGATCAGTTTTATTCAAAGAACAAATGTAAGAATCTTTGGGATAGTAATCACTACAACGGTGTAATTAAGACAATAAGGTGAAGACGAGAAAAACAACGTGAATAAGTGAACCACGAAAATAAGGAGTGTTATAAGTAAGGAATGCGACAAAAATAATTTTTAAGAAGAAAAGTGCGATAATGGGCTTGTTTTAAAACTGACATGTGCACCGGCAAATGTCATTCAAGATAGCTATTTGTATGACAAGGGAGAAAAGTGCATAATTTCCTCCCGCGGATAGTTTGATGCCCGACGCGAAGCGGAAGGCATCAATATCCAAGGGAGGAAATTACACTTTGCTCCTGTGTAATACATATGATTTTTTCTACGACCATTTACAGTGCTTTACATTGGTTTTACATATATTTTATTATATTTTCTTATGCATGACAATCAAAAAACCAAATATGTCAAAATGTCATAATAGGTATTTAGATAAGTAAATATTGTTAAAAATCAAAGTACATGTAACGTTGCTAAGGCTGCTTCTTGTTTTCAAAATAAACAAACTTCCAAAAAGTTTATAATAATGTAGTCCGAATGTGAAGATGAAGTTCCTCAAGATATTCTGGAAGAAGCAAACGTGGTTTCGTTAAATCTATTACCGCTAAAGTCTCGTGAAAAATATGAAAAAGAGTACCAGCTATTTAATTGTTGGATGGAGACTAGGCAAATAAGAAAAATATGTGAAGAAGTGGTCCTATTTTACTTTTCCAAAAAATGCGCCTATTTGAAGACTTCAACATTATGGAGCAAATATAGCATATTGCGATCTACAAATTTTGTTTCTACAAGTACTTCATCAGCGACCAACACTTTAGAAAACAACAAACAGGAACTGATCTCCACCAGCAGAGCCAATATTTCTTCAGGGGCAATCTCCATTAGTAATTTAACTAATTGTACCATAAATTTTAACAATATTTAGTTACTGATGTTAATTTAAACCTCGATTTAAACTGTTTTCAATTTTTATAAATAAAAATAAGTAATAAAAAATCTGTTTCAAAGAAAAGCATTCATTTTCAGGAAGTTTGTGTATCAATAAAAGAAGTCTATACACTACTATTACAGCTATTTGAAATATTTACTTGTTTGCTTCCAGAGGGAGCCAAAGTATTTTCCTCCCTAGGGAAGCAAAGTATTTTCCTCCCGAGGGAGGAAAAGTACTACTTTGCTCCCTGAAATGAGGGAGCAAAATAGTATTTTCTATGTAGGGAGTAGAAAAATAATTATAATTTTGTTATGTATTATATAGCTTACTACTACTACAGTGTTATGTATTACATAGTTTACTACTTTTAGAATTACAAATATTTTATTATTTGCATTTGTTATATATGATACATAATAAACATTTTCGTTTGAAACTTTCGTCTAACTTATTATCGGCATTTATCACATGACCAACTTACAACTGGGCAACTGCAATATGCCCAAGTAAATAGCAAAATCATTGTGAAATTACTTTGCTATTTGTCTAGTCAACCATTTGCTAAATTTCTTCTTGGAATTTATTAAATGACCAACGCAGATATCGACAAATGTCAAATGCACAGGCCAATAGCAAAATCTTGTTTATTTTGAGTCATTTTGCTATTTGCCATGGCTCTTAGCTGAGGCAAATGATCAATTGCCTAAATTTGCCTTATGTCTACGACATGTACAAGTAATATGCTTTAAAATAAAAAAAACATTCTAGCATCATGGTTGTATGCACAGAAATTTCCTGATGCAAGACATCCCGACATCTTTCAGAATAATGAAAGAGAGATTCGGCTATACTGGTAATGTTGCTTATGAAAATAATATAGAAAGAAGATTATTTTGAACAAGGATAATGAATTTCCAACCGCACTGTCCATTATTGAAAGTCCACAATAGTGTATGAGAAATCGGTCGAGTTTTTGGCATAAAAATGGTTTAGTTTCAAAAACAAGTTGTAGAAGTGGTTGATTTTGAAAGAAGGTTTAAATTCTCTCAGTGGACTCGCCAGAAAATTATCGGCAATGAAGATTTCTTCAAGTTTATGCTTTTCACGGATGAGGTAACATTTTACAGAAACGGTTTTGTTAGTTTGGCAACATAGGTGAGGTCCTTAATGTTTGAGGAAGCATAGTTCACGATTACATCATTGAATCACACTTTTTAGAAGAATATTTGACAGACGAGATATATTGGAACATTTTACAAAACGATCTCCCCCCGCTTTGCCGCATCCTGTTCAACAGAAGATGTGTGTGTAAGTAAATGGAACTCCGCAACACTGCTCTCTAAATGAACCAGAAAGTCTGGATCGAAATTATTGTGATAAATGGTTAAGAAGAGGATCAGTCAATAGGCCAGCGAGGTCTTCATTTGACCATCATAGATTTATTTTTATGGAGTTATGCCAGGTGATTGTATATCATATTGCTGCCACTAGAAAGAAAATAGGATTACCTATGCATTTAGCAATATAGGTTCTAATATACTTAGAAATGTTCAGGTGTCATTTTCGAAAAGATTAAATTTGTGTGTTCATGAAAACAATAATAGTTTGAACATATTTTTTTTAATTTGTTGTTTGTTCCCAATAAATTTAAAAATGGACATACAAATGTTTATGTCTTTGAAATCAGAAAAAAATAAGCTTTCTTATAAGCCCATAGCAGACTATGGTTTCCCTTAAAAAAAATGCAAGTTTATGTTATATCTCGGAAATCGTGTCAGCCATGAAACTGGCAATAACTTTATCGAACTCTACGTAAAAATATCTATTGAAAACAATTTTCACGTATTTTCTAAAATTATAGGTTTCGAATTTATTTAACATTAAAAAAATCGACCATTTTCAGTTTTTTCAGTATAATTCAGCAACGTGAAAATATACCACAATTCCTCAATACGGCAATCAATTGCTCTCACAATTCTGCCCAATTTTGCTAATTTAATCGACTCTGTAACTCTGTTACGGAGTCGGTTATGTAAGGAGTAGATAATGGCCACCCCGTATACGATAAAAATGTTCTTTTGTCATTTCAAAGCATACTAGAGCTGGTTGCATAAATGAAGTGTTATACAATTATTTATGTGCTCCCACAAATAATCATTAGTATCTCAAAAATATTCAGGAATAGGCAATGCTTATTCCTTCCATTGACAAGAAAAAACGAATTGAAAATTTCCTACTTTGGCACGAAAGAATCAACAGCCTGTGTATTGTTAGCAGTAGTATCCTCAAAGCTAACTTTCCCAAATAGATGGGTTCGTAGGAAAGGATTTATAGAGTGTCCTGCAAGGTTACCAGACCCTAATTCACTCGACTTGTGACGTAACTAAATAACGTTATAAAGATAATAGGCCTTTCTTATTTTTTAGGTGTAGTACCGCTGGGTAAAATATTGGGTAATCATTTATGACTAATATAAATTATAAATTTAAATATCATAAAATATTAAAGTCTATTCTCCTTGAATATAGCAAATAATTATTAAAGCTATTTGTTTAAAGTGAAAATAAATCTATGTATAGACATCAAATCTAAATATTTAATTTAGGTAAATAATAAGCTTACTTAAGAAACAAGGCTTTTAAAATTATTCTAGCCACATAAGTCAGGGATTTTCATAATCTACTATAAGAATTACAATCTGACCCTAGTTCAAGTCCCTGTAATACGATTAGGAGGACACTTTGAAAATTCACCGAAAACATAAACAAAAGTCACAAGTTGAAATACTTACGACCATAAGAAATTAAATTGTGTGAAAAGAATAGAGGATTTACTTGTAGGTACCTGTGTAACAATATAGTGTTAATTTATATCAAAGGCCAAAATTATTTTTAAACTACTTATTGAAAATAAATAATTTATTTTTGGTAGCTTGGATACGTCATGAAAAGATAAATACCAACTAAATGCCGTGCTAGTACATATCGGAAGAAATATAAAGTTAGGTAATAAAAGTTTAAAATATGTCATCACATACCTCAACAATAATTATTGAGATAATTAAATTCGGTTAATTATGAATCATAGAGCAGTTTAATCATGTTAAATGTTATTAATATCATAAGAGCTTCCTATTATGAATCCCAACATTTTTAAAAAAGTCATTTGTAATATTATGTATGTGACTATTAAAACTGAGCTTCGTGTCAAAAGTCCCATGAAGCTCACGAATTGAATTATATGTAGGTAAAGTAGAGTTATCTAAAAAATAATCAAAGAAACCACTGCCAATTACTTGGAGATCAGAACTTCCTCACTGTAGTAAAACTCGACATGTGGTGGAGTTCATAATAAAAAATAATTTTTGACGTTTAAAAAAGTCACATTTCTTTACGTTTCAAAAAAGTCACATTTTGACGTTTCAAAAAAAGTCACATTGGTGGAATGTCACTAATATTTTGCTCATCAATGAACTCAACCTCTTCTTCACCTCTAGAATGTGTGTACCAAATTTGAAAGCTTTATCTCAAAACACAGACAGAAATTTTTTTCTGTCTGAAATTTTGTGTATCGTGACGATACAATCGTCATAATTCGTCGAGATTCGTCCAAAAATGCAATTTTTTTTCACGAATACATAACTTCCTCACTTTGAGGGGTGAGGAAGTAATTATATTATTTTGTTTTATAGAATACATCACAAAACTACATTTGCTAACATTTAACAGCAAGTTATTAGCAGCACACCATGTGTGTATCTTACTAAGCGCAGCTTGCAAAATTATGCTGTCATTCTCTGTGTTAATCGTTTTGTATAATTTTAAGTCATCTGCGTATAGATGGCAGAGAACGTTAATAGCAGCATCTATATCATTAGTGAACAGATTGAAAAATACAGTCTTGAGGCACTCCTGATGTTGTGAATTCAGATGATTGATGGCCATAGCACTCTACAAACAGTGATCTCTTTTTTAAGATAGGTACTGAAAGATTGTTGTAAGTTTTCAGAAAAACAAAATTTTGCGCATTTCATTAGTAAAATGATATGGCCCAGCTTATCGAAAGCTTTCGAAAAGTCGGTGTAAATAACATCGACTTGTGCATTGGGATCAAAGGCAGTAGTTATGTCATGAGTAAGACAAAACAGATTAGTTATGCTTGGACTTTTACTTATAAAGACATGCTGAGATTCCGTGGTCTGATTTTTCACGTTATTAAGCCGTCATATTTTGTCAGAACTTGTTATAGAGTAAGATTTTCAAAAAAATTGAGAGAAAGCATTGTAGAGTGCTGATATATTCATCTCCTTCGTAGTACATTGTTAACGGAAAATTATTAGAACTTTTTCATTTTTTACGAACTAACAGAATTTCTTTGAATTATTTTCAATATTCTGACAATATAACTTATAAATATCGATAATTTTAGATTTTATATACCTTCTGAAGAAGGAAGAGATCCTTCCAATATTTACATTTTAAACATAAACATAAAACACACCACATAAATTAGACAACCCCCAAACCAAAGCCGAAGCTGCTCGGACAGGGGTTACACAGTTGAAAAAACGCAGACATACACAACCAAACCCTTCGACTTTGCCAGAATCGAAACCGGTATTTGAACCCGGCAGTAAAGCAGCTACGTTTGTCACTTAAGAGTTCCGTCTGCGACCGTGAAAAACATTAATTTGTAGCCAGATAACTGTGACGTTATTAGAAAAAATATGAATATGAAATTTGAAGGACATGTAGATGAAAGTTCAATCTGTATCATTGCGTGGGATTTTTTGAAAAAAAAAAAAATTTGATTTTTTCTACCATTTTTCAAAATTTCACAATATGAAAATTGAATAACTAAAAATACAGCGACAGAATATAATTACATACACTACCAAAATTTTTTTTTTAATTATTTCAACTCGCGCGGTCAACTCTACGTGTTTTCACTGTGGTTTATGTCCCCGTTTACTACTGTGTATTCTAGTAAGAACATTAACAGTACAATATGCATATGCCAAGTGAATTAATTGATGCCATTCACACTAGGAGTACTTAATGCAGCAATATTCAATAAAAAAAGAAAAACGTCATCGTAAACATAATTTATTATATTTTATTTTGTGTACAGGGTAAGTCACATAAAATGTTCTTCTCATTTGTTTCGTTAATTCTAAAAATATTTGTCAGTGGTGGTCTTTATGGAATTTTTTTCAAAGATTTTAAATCTAAGCTCAAATTTATAATTTAAGCAAAATATACAGATTGATCAAAAATATGTTTTCTTTAAATTTTACACTATTCACTATTTCGATAATTTAAGTCCATTGAGTCCATTGAGGCGATTTCAAAAATATATAGCTATAATATATTTGCTTTATAAATAAAGAAAGTACTACTAAAAGAATCATTAAATTCTATAATTATTATACATTTTCTTTATTACTTCCTCACCCCTCAAAGTGAGGATGTTATGTATTCGTGAAAAGAAGTTTAAAAATATTTCTTGCATTTCTGGACGAATCTCGACGAATTATGACGATACACAAAATTTCAGACAGAAAAATTTTTCTGTTTGTGTGTGTGTGTGATAGAAGCTACAGTTTTTGAGATAAAGCTTTCATATATCAGATGTAGACTTGAATATGCTTCCGTTATTTAGTCTTCATATTATAATATTCATATTAATTACTTAGAAAGAATTCAAAGGCGTTTCCTTATATAATGGGTGGAACGAAAGTTTTCGAATTTTTTCAGTTAAACAAAAACACATCTTACAAAATATTTTAATTAATAATATTTTTACATATTATTTAACAGTGTCCAGACATTGTAAAGTAGTATTATTATATAACATTTAAGGGTCCTAACTGTTCAATCTGACGTAATTTTGTTCGGACGCCTCGCATAAGCCATTGGCAACACTATACGTCGATTTCTCGAAGTTTAATTCGGATCCTGTTTTTTATCATTTTGAGCCTCCCAACCATTCTCGTAGATCTTCTGAGTTGATAAATCCCAAAATGTGTCAATAGGCCTAGGCTGGGGTAGATTTAGGGGGTTATGAGCGCGAGGCACAAAAGGTATGTGTTGCGGCTTCCAACCATTGTTTTATCTCTCTGGCATAATGGCATGAAACTAAGTCAGGCCAAAACATGATATCATCATTTTGGTGATGTTTGATATACTTAAGCAATTTCGGCAAGCAACGTTGAGTGTAAACATTAGAGTCTGAAATAGCGCACTTTTTTCTGGGAATTTTGCATTTGTCTTATATTTTATTTCATCAGGCGTGTCGACCACATTTCTTGTATAAAACCCACCATTATCCGGAGTTTCCGCATTATCTAGAGGAAAATACTTTTCATCGTCCATAATGATGATCTTGTTTCCAGCAAAATGGAGATCCTCAAATTTCGACAACATCTAGGAATTTTCTCGAGTTGAGCATCAATATTTTGGACACTTGTCTTTTCTTATATTTAAGGGTATTTCTTTTATTTCTCGAACAATTGTGGTGTGAGAAACATGAAAACGACGAGCCAATTCACGGGTAGACGCCCCAATACGGGTGAAAAAGCCTCTCTTGTAATCTGGCTGCAGCTAGCTTTCGTGGTCGACCACTCTTCGGTGGGTTCTGACAAGATATACCTTCTTCACATTCACGAATTGTTTGATATACAGTACTTCGAGAAATATTTTCGTCCTCAAAAGGGTGCACAATTTGCCGTTTAGGCATTTTGCCCACTAAATTATAAATATTCTTTCGTAATTCTAACTTGTACGCCATCTTGAAACACTTGAGAAGCAACATAAACTGTCAAGTTGATAAACAAGGTAACCATAGTAACGCTTGGCCGTAGCCTACTCTCTAGATTTGTTTTAAAAAAAAAAGAAATTCTTATAGAAATATTGTCCGAAAACTTTCGTTCCACCCGTTATCCAATGTTTTAAAATGAGTGGCGTCTATCTAGCTATGGGTTACCCACATGACAATCTCCTTAACAGATTTTGAGTAACTTCTCTTAAAGCTGGCAGAAATATATCTGAACTTGTATTCCTTTATAAATTAATTCATGCTTCAACTGATTGTAGTGAAATTTTACACACGCTTAGTTTTATATTCCCAGATCAACATCTAGACAAAACATTATATTATTTTATCTGCCCATTCCTATAACAAATGTTCAGATATATTCACCTCTATTTAGCATATGCAGTAATTGTAATAATTTTAGTAGTTTTATTGATATTTTTAACTGCAGTATAGTAGCTTCGATAAAGAAATTAAATTTGCAAGTTTTATAATTACTGTTTCATCATTAAAATTGTATTATCTTTTTATTCCTACCATTTTTATATTATGTTAATTAAGTATTTCTCTTTAAGATAAATGTATTTTGTAATTCCTTCTCAGTAAATGGAATTTGTATCTGTTGGGTGGTGTGTAATAATAGAAAAATAAATAAATAAATATTGTAATTAACATATCTGTTCACCTCATTTCTATGGAATAATAATAATATGAATGCATGTAAAGGACGTTTCTGGGGAATTCCAAATCCGCAGATATTTAGTTATAATAAATATTTTAAATTTTCTTGATTGCGAAAAGTGAATCTTTTTATTAAATAATATACAAATTTCTTTAAAAAAGAGAAGGATTTTGACTTTTAATTTATAGTTTTCTCTATTTCTCTTTGCATAATTCCGTTCACATTTTTGAGGAGATTTTTATATAAACCACAACCAAATCCAACAGCATCTTAGGGACCAACCGCCACTGCTAATCTAACCCATTTGGGCCAAATCTCTAAATTTTTTTCACCTCCACTAGATTCTCTTATACAATTTAGGATGTCTTCTAGAAAAACTACGTATATTTATTTATTTATTTATTTGCATACACTGCTCAACAGGTAAACCCATTTCTAGAGCAGGAAAATACACAAAACAAAAAATACAATACAGTATAAGTATATAGAAAAAATATTTAAAAAGAAAAAAAAACATTTGTATAAAAATAACAATAAAACATTATATAAAAATAACAATAAAATAATTTTAGAAAAAAGGGAAACAAAGACTTAGTTATTATAATATTTTTTAATAAAATTAAGAGTGCAATGAAAAATATCAAACTGCCCACAGTTGTTGTTGTAATTGTTGCACATAGTAAATGGAGGTGAAAATCTAAGAATATTCGAGTGCGAAAATGAGAGGTAAAAAGTTTGTGTTCTCCGAAAACTCACACTAGGCACATGAAAATTTAATTTCCCTAATAATTCATGGCAGTCAATTTGATCGTGTAAGATTTTATATGGAAATACTTGAGAAAAATATTCGCGTCTATTTTCAAGATATGTCAAGAAAACTTAGTCAACAACTCTTGTTGGGGAACACCGATTGACGGGTATGCTCCCTCAGACTTAAGCCATAATAGTTTTAAGAATCGTCTTTGCACTTTCTCCAAAGAGTCTACGTGATTTCTGTAGTGAGGGTTCCAAACAAGAGACGCATATTCAAGTTTAGACCTAACAAAAGCAAAGTATAAAGTTTTAAGTGTACTGATATTCGAGAAGTCTCTGCTAGTTCTAATTAGGAACCCGAGAGTCTTAAGAGATTGAGTCACTAAATTATTTATGTGAGGTATAAATGAAAGAATATTACGCCAAGGTCAGCAAGAGTAGAAGGTCGTTGAAGGACTGCGTTGTCAATACTGTAATTAAACATAACAGCCTCGGATTTAGTTGTGTAGGTCATAACGTTACACTTAGACACATTCAGATTTAAATTGTTTTCAACGCACCAATTAAATAAGTTTGAAAGGCTGTTTTGCAGAAAAACGCAGTCCTCCAAACAAGAAATTTTGACATCATCAGCGTAAAGTAGACAGGACACATCAATAACATTCACAATATCGTTAAGGAATATGTTGAACAACAGGGGACCGAGAATTGACCCCTGTGGGACTCCGGATGTAGCAATATATTCGACAGAGTGGAAACCATTATACGCAACATATTGCCTTCTATCCGAAAGATAAGCATGACAAAATAATAACAGAGACGGTGAAAAACCAAAAACAGACATTTTGTTTAGCAGTATGGAGTAATCCAGTCGATCGAATGCTTTCGAGAGATCTGTATATATTACATCAAGTTGCCTGCGTTGATCAATAGCTTCAGAAATAGACTGGGTTATACATAACAGATTAGAGGTGGTAGAACGTCCTTTCATAAAACCATGTTGGTACACCGATATTTGGTTGCTAACGCTATAGTAAATGTTATCATGGAGTAAAATTTCAAGGGCCTTTGAAAAATTACATATGATAGATATTGGTCTAAAGTTGCTAATATCATGTTTATCACCTTTCTTAAAAACCGGACACACTTTTGAACGTTTCCAGATTTCAGGGAGGCAACAGTTTGTAACACATAGATTAAATAAAAACGTAAGTGGGTGTGCAAAAATACTAGCACAGTCTTTTACTAAAAATGCAGGAACACCATCAGGCCCGGTCGTTAACTTAGGTTTTAGTTTTTTCAGAGCGTTAAGTACCTCATTTTTATCAAAGCACCTGATATTAATTGTGGAACTGTTGATTGCCTGATTGTGCGTAAAATCGAAGTTGGTAGAAGGTGGTAAAAATGAGTTACTGAAAAAATCTGCGAAAGCATTAAGTATCTCTTTAGGATTGTCGAGATGCTTATCATTATAAGACATCTGAGTAGAGATGTTGGTACATTTATTTTTGCTTTTAACGAATGACCAAAATTTACCCGGCTCATATATGATGTATGGTGTTTATAAATCAAGGTTAAATATTTTGTATTGCTTTGTAAATCAAAATTACGATTCTTTGACCCTTGTATCTGCTCTTTGCTAAAATGTACTAGGGGAATTTGCATTAAATAACAATGTTTACGGTGGTTGTGTTAATTCTCCTTTATACTTTGTTAATAATATTAATTTAAGGGCCTCCAACAAGAAAAACTAAATTAATAATGTACATTATAGTTATTTGTTAAATTTCACACCCGTCAAATTTACTTCCATGCTTTCTTTATTGCGAATTACACGCAATTTCTCGTTATTGCTGGTAAACAAAACGAATCCCCAATTACAATCTATTAATTCCAAACAAGCCCATTAAACAAATTCTCCCACTTTAAAATACCTAAAAGCAGGTCTATAAACAAGAGAACATCGGGAGTGCGAGAAGTGTAACGTTCATTTGTACGTGTCGAAACAGAACACAACACAACTAAACAAAAAACACCTTAAACATCCGAACACTGCCTTTCGTCGTACATGAATCATTGGCATTCCTATACCTGCCCGTCTCTGTCCACCCTATAACCGAAGATATTCGCCCTTTCTCTCTGACAAGTAATAAATTATCTCTAACCAATACAACTGGTTGAATTATTGTTTTTTTACCTCATTAAATAAATTTTCAAACTCAATAGGTGTTTTCGAGGCTGTGAAAACGGAAAAAAAGAGTTGGTATTTATTTTGTGGCGATGAATATATTTAGAATATATCAACTTGTTTGTTGTAATAAACGTATTAATAAATTATATGCCTGTCATACCTTAACATGTAGATTTTGGTAGCCATTAACACGCTCTTTAACTAGAACGAATTGAAGAACTCTTCTTTAATTATGAGGTATTTCTTATTTACATAATTTTCGAAACAATGTGTTAGGCAGACTCTTAAATTTCTACTAGAAGGCGTTAATATGAGTAAAAGTTAATTTTGTATTAGCATCTAAATTGTCTGTTTATACATCAAGGAATTAATTATTACTAATTAAAGCAATTAAATGTGTTAAGCACTTATAAACTGTTAGCTATTAGTAAGATTGCTGCAAACTTTTTACCATTTTTAGTATTGTTTATTGTTGCTCAAATATTTATTTATTTGTTACATTTTAAACAGGTAAGTAACAAACAACCCAATTATACGATATATAGAAGCATATTTAGAAGAAATACAAATAATAGAGATAACAGGAAAAAATTTAGGTATCAGAAAAACCAATTAATTATAACTAAGAAATTTACTAATTCTAGAAAAAACAAAATATACTTATACATACATGTACATACACCGTGTCTCAAGAGCTTCTACAATATGTATTTTGTACATATGCGCACATTCCTACGCAGCCCAATCCACCAGCCTTATCAGCGAGTCAGGTGGGCACGTGAATAACATATTAACTAGCCTCGCCCAAACTCAAGCTTCTCAGTCTGCCGTAAGGGCGGCGATTTTAAAATTATTGTATTTATTATAACATATGACACGCCTTAAACCCACGTTATTGGTCTTTTCAATGTACCATAATTCCGTAGTTAGTGCGAAATTACTTTATTGCACAATGACGCACGTCCTAGTCATGCCCAGTTTGCAAAAGGTCTTGAGATACGGTGTATACAGCGAGAATTGATTCAATTCGAACAGGCGCCGGTAAGGGAAAGCAAATGATGTACATACGTGCAGATTTCTTATGTGGAATATTGATGACCACGGTTCTCACTACAGGAGCGGACACAAACCATACACGTTATCATTTGTTCCAGCTCAAACTACTTGAGCAACAAGATAACCCATTGGAAAGTATATTCTGAACCCTCGTGTTCAGATCACAAATATATTCTATTCAATATAGAAGCTGGTCCAAGACCTACGGTGACATATCGGGATCCGAAGTGCACAGACTAGGAAGGGTACAAACATTCCCTCCAGTCTCACCTTCAATCCACTATCACCACAATCAGGAATCGTGATAAGACTGAAATTGCGGCGGAACAGATCCGAACCGCAATTCTCTCAGCTTACAACGAAAACTGTCCACTGAAGACAAAAAAGGATAATAGAGGCGCGTCTTGGTGGAACAAAAATTTGGATAAAATAAGAAAAGAAGTTTGACGTCTCTTTAATCGAGCTAAAGCTTCGGGCGACTGGGACCAATATAGATCCGCTCTAACGGACTATAACAAAGAAATAAGCAGAGCAAAAAGGGGATCTCGGAGGAAATTCTGTGAGAGTAAAACTGACCTACCTCACAGTATTAGAATCCACAAGATTCTTTTCAGAGAGCTGACGTGGCAATTCGGCTCGTTAAGGCGACCGGATGGTTCATATACGGACTCTGAAAAGGAAACCTTATAGCTTCTAGCACAAAACCACTTTCCAGGGTGCTTGAATCCGGACTATAGGCGACTGGATTCGTGCTATGTTATCAAACAAAACCATATAAACGTCTCTACAGGGAGAAACAGTTTTGTTTAGAGCCACAAGAGGATACTCGTAGGGTGGGGTTCTCTCCCCCTTTTTGTGGTCACTTCTTATGGACGACCTACTAGCTATTCACACACTGTGAGAAGTTGAGGTTCTAGCATATGCAGATGATCTAGTCACACTTGTCAGAGTAAACTCTGAAGGAGTAATATCGAATACCCTTCAAGAGACACTGAATGTAGTGAGTAACTGGTGTGACAGGAAACAGATGTCTGTAAATTCTTAAAAAACAGTAATAGTACCATTCATCCGGAAAAGGAAACTGGAGGACTTAAGTCCTCCCTCCTTAATGGGTGAAACTATTCCATTTGAGGACGAGGTGAAATATCTAGGAATCACTCTAGATATATCACTTAATTGGAACTCCCATTTGGAAAAGGTAATCCACAAAGCAAAGCTGTCCTTATGGACATGTCGTCGTATTTGTGACAAATCCTGGGGCATGGGTCCCCAACAAATTTACTGGATCAATGTTACGGTCATCAGACCAATGATAAAATACGGATCCATTGTTTGGTGGCCGATAGGATCATAACGGACTTCTGAGCCAAACTCCCTGACTGCAGAGATTAGCGTGCTAGACCGTAACGGGAGCAATTAGAACCACACCGTCAGCAGCAATGGAAATCCTCTTAGATTTACCCCCATACTTCATATATATTTAGAGCGAGAAGACAGGTGGGCAACCTATAGACTGCAACAAGCGTTCATTAAAATGCCGCAAACTAGTATCATGGAGTGGAACAGGTTGCTGGACAACATAGAGAATCACAGCCTCCTGGGAATGCCCTCGGATACTATGCCTACCATGACCAACTATGAGCTGACCTTCAACATCCTTTCTCCGGAAAGAGATGAGTGGGATCGGAATAAAACCGACCTACTGACGGCAGACAGTTGCTGGATTACAAACGGCTCCAAAACTCCTGAGGGAACAGGAGCCGGAATACATAGCTACAGACCAAGGGTGAGGATATCCTCAAGCCTAGGTACTTGAACTATGTGTACAAAAGCTAGAATATATGCATCTTACACGCAGATCGATAACAATTTTCTCAGATAGCCAAGCAGCTATAAAAGCTCTTGGCTCCTACCAGTGTAACTCCAAAATGGTATTGAATTATCAGAAGGCTCTGGTATGGAAGGTAACGAAATAGTCGACTCCTTGGACAGAGAAGGTGCGGGATCACGAATCATCGGACCAGAACCGATATTTGGCATATGTTCAAGTACTGCTAAGATGGCTATCTCAACCTTGGCTGAATGGAAAACTCTCCAGTATTGGTAAGAGTTATCATGATTAGTTTATTCGAAGGCGTTTATAAAATACCCTTTAAAATCAAGAGCTAAGACACTTTTAGAGTTAAACAGGGTAAACCTGAAAACTCTAACAGGCCTATATACCGGGCACTGCCGACTAAACTATCATCTACATAAACTCGGCCTAGCGGAAAACGTCGAGTGCCGTCTGTCTATACCTGAAGGATGATGAGAAGACAGACCACATCTTATGCACCTGTCCCCCAATGGAGAGGATCTTATTCTCAAAGGGCAACTGCTGCCAGAGGATCTGGACACATTCTCATCCAATTAATTTATAAGTTTTATTAAGAGGTTGAACTTATTGCGTGAAATATAACTAGGTGTGAGCCGCAATAGGCCTGCTGATGGCCGCAGTGGCGGGTTCACAGGGACCCACTCACAAGGAATCTAACCTATTCTCCTTTTAATGAATTTACGACTTGTAACAGCCCATTAAGAATTATTCGGTTTTTAACGGTTTTAGTTATTGTCTCCATCTCAGAGTAAATTAGATAATGTAAACGTCTGGTGTCAAGAAAATAAATTGCCCTTAAATGCTAATAAATATACCATTATGTCATTTTCAATGAAGTGAGCACATTATTTTCGATTATATTCTTGACAGTATCACTCTAAATTGTCCACCATCTTTTCGCGATCTTGGTGTTATCTTTGATAATAAACTTTCTTTTGTCACACACATAAACTTAATAAGTAGTCTTAGAAGCTTGAAGAACGTACGGCTTTATAGTTCAAAATTGTTGAGATTTCACTAACGTAAATACAATTAAATTACTATATTCTACTTTAGTCAGATCTATGCTTGAGTATGCTTCTCTTGTTTGGTTTCCTTACTACATCAATATTCTAGAATCTGTTCAACGTAGGTTCTTAATTTTTTTACCTTCAAAGCTGATGGAACTTACGCATCTATTGGCTTTTCTGAAGAGTGTGTTATTGGAAACACAATGTGTCGAGTAAACTGTAGAGAAAATTTAACATTGTACCTCCCGACACTGTACAAGTATACACAAATATTCTCCGCCATATACTGTTTGGAATAATTGTAATTCATTCATTTAGATGTATTTAATAGCAGCCTTAACGCCAAAAATATGTTGCACCTCAAGTAATACCCTATTCATCCTTATAACATATACATATTACCATTTTGTTTTTTCTGCTCCATCTATTATGTCTTGTAATTATTTTTTAATGTAAGGTCTATACTTATTATATTTAAATTAATTTCTTGCCTACTCCCCTGTTCTATAATTGGACCATTAACCTGTTTAACAGTGTATCTAATTAAATAAATAAACAAAATAAATTAATAATTCTCGACGGTTGACGACCGCCCATCGGTGTCGGTTTTACATGAAAAAGATTAATTAATTAATATGTAAGTACACTATTAAAAATTACAATTTAATTTATTACTATTATATCACGTGTTTTTAGAAATAAAGCATTCGATTTTATACGCCATTCAATCCGCCTCTGGGATGACATCCAAATTCCCTAGGTGTGTCTATATTTAAACCACCGATTGTTGACATCTATAGAAACCCATTGAAATTTTTTTTATAAATTTCCATGTATAATTTTGTTTTTGATTTCCAAGAAAATACGACGAAAATGTTTTGGAACAGCTTATTATTTGAAACAGTCTCTTAAGTATCTACTAGTGGTTTATTGGTTTAAAGCAGTGTTATCGCACTAAGTGCACAAGGTTCAGTTTATTAACAGAGTACAACATTTAGGTCATTTCTAACTAATAGGCAAGATTTTTATTTTTTTGACATAGTAAAATATTTGAGTTATTTCTAACAAATGAGCCTGATTTTCTTTTGGGTTTAAAAACAGCCCAAAAAGTTTAACGTCTATTTAAAATTACATGTTAGAGAGTTAATAAAACATAATCCTAATAAAACTCTCGTACGTATAACAAACAGATGATTGATGAGTTCAGTCGCATTTAATAGCTAAATAAGTACTGCAATGTTTTTAGGAATTTGCTAAAATTTGAGATCATCAGCAATAATTAAAAGTTTGCGCGTAATAAGATTCGACAGATCGTTGATAAATACGAGAAAAAGTAAGCGCTTAAGGTTGGAGGCGTGTGGCATCCCTGAAGTTCATATAGATCAGATCTAAAACCATCATATTCAACAAGTTGCTTACGATTGAACAGGTAAGAATTAACTAGTTCACATAGCTGGTTGTAGAGGCATACAAGTAAGTATGATGACGTTTTAAATGTTATTGCAGTGTAATATTTATTACTGTTTTTTTATAACCACTTTTTCATAATTATATAAAAAAAAACATGAATAATGAGTTAATTCTAAAAACACAGATCAACACGCAACAAATTTTACCTTTAGGGAAACCAATAAAGGCGTGCCACAAGGTTTTGTCCTAAGACTAATCTTATTTTTACTTTATACAAAGATCTACCCAAAATAACAAATAATCTATCAAATTAATTTAACAGTAAGAACTGGTTCAGAAAAATAATCAACAATAGAGATAAGTCCATTGATATAACAGATGGTACACAGTATTGATAAAATTATTAGTACAGATTACTATCATTAAAATTATAAACATTTTCCCAATTTTCAAAAAACTTAGGATTGAAGTACTTTATCATATTCTATTTGTATTATTGATGATTTTACATAGTTTTCAGTTTCACTATGTATGCTAAAATAAATTGGAAAGTGATGATAAAATATAAAAACTGAAAAGTATTAAAATTTCAACATCCTGTATGTCCACTAACATTATTTTTAAATTCTTGTTGAATCCTTTCGGGAAGATATTTAAAATTAACTCATCCTGTATCTTAATAAATAAATTGATTTATAGAACAATATAACATTTAAAAAAAACTTTATTGCCTATTATGGATTCATTTGATTCTGCTCTATTATTATTTGATGCATATCTATAATATTCTAAACAAAAACCGTGCTACACCTTCCCATAATCTATATTTATTATAAGTATTTAAGTCCACAAACAAAATACTAAACTCTGTCATAAATCACGATCCTAAATAGCGCATTAAAGACCAAAAAGGACAAGTTAATCCAGTCGATATCTTCCTTTCCTTTTTCACGACTCAGTTGAAAGGCAACTTAAAAAGAGATGGTCAAGTAACAAACTAAAGAATAAACAGCACGAAATAAAGATTCTAGATTTCAATGTTTCTTTTAAAGATACCTTGAGAATTGTAATCCCCCCTGAAATCTAATTTAACTTCTTGTTAATTAACAGATTACAATAATCTGAGATCGATTAAAGCTCGGTTTGTTTTTGACATATGCATGAGGTCAACGGGGATTTCTACCTGGTCTTGGCATCGGTCTGGAGTGAGATTAAAGAAAACTACATGCAATCTTGTTAAAAGAATAGGTTCAAATTATGGGGTATCTGCTAAAAGAAATAAGAAGCTTAACTTTAGGTTATAAAATTGTACCTAAGCCAGTTATAACAGGTTTTATGGTAATTAATTTGTGGTTACATTCTTGTTTCTTTATTTTGTGTGGCTTTAAATGAAGGTAATAATCGACATCATGTTAATTAATTTGACAATTATTGTTGTGCTCTCAATCAATTTTAATTTTAATTAGCATCAATAAGAAAAAGCTGAAATGCATTTAAAGGAATTGAAAACGAGTACCTATAACTAAAATAAACGTTTTACTTTTGAAATATCACATGTATATAGAGATCGGAAGGTAGTGATAAATTCTAGAGACGACTTTTATGTAGAAATAACATTATATTGTAAACACCTAATGAAACATCTCAAACAATATGAAATGATAAAATATTCTTATGCGCTATGCAATAAATCTACTTTCTTTATAAAAATGGGAACAAGAAATTAAAGGTTTTTATCGAATAAGTGGATGGTTTGCAGAATAAAGTGAAATTGTGGATTTAGTGTTTAATGATTTCGCGGAGTTTCAATTTAATGGCACGGAATTATATTGAACAAGTACGAAGGTGAAGGGCGAACAACTATATTTTTTCCTAGATACATTGAATTGCCACTTTGAAGTGACAATTGCTACTGCGAAGTGACAATTCTCACTTCAAAGTGACAATTCTCACTTCAAAGTGACAATTCTCACTTCAAAGTGACATTTGCCACTTTAAAGTGACAATTGCCACTTTAAAGTGACAATTGCCACTTCGAACTAAAAACTGTCACTTCAATGTGACAATTGTCACTTCCAACTGACAATTCTCAATTCAAGGGTGCTTCACAAGGTGCCCCCGTGTTTAGGGCTCTATCCCCAATAGGTCAATATGGCCACCGTAGCGACAGTGACTCAGTTAGGGCGTCGCCCTTCAATTTAAAAGGAATATATCAAATATGGAATACTAATATCTCCTGTCAGATCTGTCCCCTAAATTTTTCTTCGACGATGATGTCACACTTTGTTGATTTGGTTACTTATCTGACGGTAGGAGGATTTAGCCATATAATGGGTAGGTATCAAATGAATCGGTCATCTCGAAATGACAATTCAACGTATCTAGAAGAAAATAGTTGTGAATGGTTACTACCAATAATATTTTACTGATAGTGACAGGCAAACAAGTTTTATTTTATACAAGGTGATTCTAAATTGAGTACCATAAATTAAACGGAGTGTAGATAAAATCGAAATAATACGAAAACCTAAATATTTTTTTCCGAAAACGCTACCTTAACAAGATACAGGGTGTCCAATGGTCGACTAGCAAATCACTTTTTTACAATAACTATTATAATCAACCAGATTTACGCAGAAACATGTCGTCAGTATGTAAATGGCGGATACTGAGTAGCACGTGAAATTTGCTCATCGACAATCTTTTAAAAATATACATTTAAAAAAAAAGCTAAGTTATAAGGTGAAAATTGTATGGTGGTGAAGTTGAAAGAAATTGAAAAAATTGTTAAATAAATAAAAAAAAAACAACTCGTTCTTGTAAAAAGGTATTAAACAAAGAAAGGACAGTGAAATAGAGAAAATCGTAACCAGAGCACTGGAAAAAAACAAGCAGAAATATCTAAGGAATTGTCAGCAAGCATCATTGAGGTATTAAACAATAAATTAAAAGTTTATGAAGAACAAATAACAATAATAAATAGTAATTTCAAAAAAATTACTCAAGAAAACAAAAAACTTAAAATGGAATGTGTGAATTATTATTATTATTTAGAGAAGTGTTTGTACGAGTGTATACGTTTCAATGGAGGACACTTTGAACAGTTATTGTCATAGTCTTAATTTTAATTATTCTGTTTTTAGGTAATAAAATTTGTCTTGGTAATTCTCATTTGTATTTGCAAAATAGTATTTCACATATAGACCAGTCAACTTAAGGGTTTTTCAAAACGATAATTTCCAACCATTCCCGACCAATACCATTCGATTCAGTATGTTTTTGGAATTCTCATGGTCAATTTTGCCGTACGTTATATGAGCAAGAATTTAATTTATAAACAATTATAAAGTTGTGAAAATGATGAAAATCGATGTTTCTGAATATTCAACTTCAAACGCTGCGAAAGCGGCAACCGATAGAGAAAAATTGCTCAGAACATTTTTTATAGAGCGTTAAATTCCCTTCAAAAAAAGTCCGCGACGGCATATCTCTACGATGAATAGTTAAGGCGTTACAATAAGTTAAATATTTATTATTTTTCTGCTGTATATCAGTCAGCTGTACCAGTAACGCGCATGCGCGATCATTATGGGCTCACGTATCTTTTACAAGAAAGTGATACTGAGGAGGAAGAAGAAGAATTTGATGAAATTCAAACAAATCGAAAAGATGAAAATGCGGATGAGGAAGCCGAAGAAGATTGTATATTAGAAGATTCAGACGAACCTAGCTCTTCTGTTGTAAAAAAACCCCGCCTTGAATAAATATTGTCATTGAATAACAATTTTCATTGAACAATTATGTCATTGATGATTAAATAAATATGTTTTTATTAAAAAAATATATGTATCTATAATTTAAACTGTTGAAAGAAAAAAAATTTAATGATTTGAAGCAAGTTCGTTTTGAAATGGTCTGCGCAGGCAGCCATTACGTGAGAAATAGGCCCGTTAGTCGCGCATGCGCGTTGCATATACAGCTGACCAGTACGCAGTAGAAAAATAATAAACATTTAACTCATTGTAACGCCTTAAGTATTCATCGTAAAGATATGCCGTTGAGGACTTTTTTGAAGGAAATTTAACGCTGTATAAAAAAATGTTCTGAGCAATTTTTCCCTATCTGTTGCCGTTTTCGCAGCGTTTGAAGTTGAATATTTAGAAACATCGATTTACATCATTTTCACAACTTTAATTGTTTATAAATTAAATTCTTGCTCATATAACTTACGGCAAAATTGACCATGAGAATTTAAAAAAAAAACTGAATCGAATGGTATTGGTCGGGAATGGTTGGATATTATCGTGAAAATGGGCCTGATTTTTGCTTAATTTGACTGGTCTAATAATGACTGATGCTGCAACATGTAATCTAAAACGGACGCCCCTGGGCAAATTAAACAAGTATATCTTTTTTGTAGTGTATGAGTCAAAAATTAGGAAAATTAAAAGAAAAATAAAAAAAACCTAACCACAATTTATTTTTAGAGTATAAAATATCACATGACCCCTATTAGTATGACACTGGATAGTTAAAATACGCTGAAAGTTTGTTTGATTACTGCTCTTTCTAAGTAATTGTTGTATACAAATAATGAATTCCGTTGATTTACTCTGTAAAAATATATGAGTAAAAGAGTGATCCGATTGTCGACCATTCAACCATATCTTGTTAAAGCAGCATTTTCGGGAAAAAAAATATTTAGTTTTCATATTATTTCGACTTTATCTACACTTCGTTTAATTTATGGTACTCAATTTAGATTCACCTTGTATGTAATGGAAATGATGGTTGGGTGTAATATACGCGGACAATACTCAAGTGGGGGCATTATAGTAATGCTTTGGTGTTACATCTCTGTGATAAATAATGTTTTTTTCTTACTGTCGATTTCGATGGCACCAAAGCATTACTATAATACCCCCACTTGAGTTTAAAACAAAACACAACAAAACAAAGAAAAAAATTATTCTGAACTGAATGACAAATAATGTAAGTAAATAAAAGCATTTTCTCTTATACAAGCGATTAGCATTTGAAATCAATTGACGACTTAAAATAACAACTTTGTATCTATTTCACTTCGACATATTCAATTTATCTAAAGATGCATTTTTTTTCTAGTCACTTATTTTCAACCACAATATTGCAAGTCTAAAAAAAACATTTGTCATAAAACATGTAGCAGCCCATTTGATATAGTACTCTGGCGAAATACTAATTAATTAAATTAAAATTAATTATTTCCATAAATAATTTTACGCCTTATTATCCCCATTATATTTTATAGGGGTATATTAATTTATTACAATGATAATAAACATAAGGGCAAATATTAAGTTTATTTGGTTGTGAAACACGATCATATCAGCTGGAAAGATATATAAATTACTACGAACCCCAAGGGGTAGTCAAATGTAAAATAATATCAGGGAAAAATTACCAAGATGAAATCATTTGAGGCAGGATGGAAACTAGAAAGGGTTTGAATTATTAAATGATAAAATTTAATTTGTTAGGCTACAGGGTGGAGCATAGACCAAAGAAAATATCACCCCTTATTATCCTTTTGTAATTTGTCTGTTTATTTCGCAATTTTTTTGTATTTAAGGTTAAATAAAAGCCAAGATTGTATCAAAAACTCATTAACGGATTTTAAAATACCATATATTTTTTCGATCAGTTTACTGAAAACAAACAGGGTGGGGGAAAACATAACTATAAGTTTGTCTATTTTTTTTTTATAAAAAAAAAGATTAGAAGGCAGTGCAGTAAAAAGTTTAAGAAAAAATTAAAAACACGAAATTCACTATTTTGAATTTAAACTGACTAGTTTAGCTTTTGCTGTGCGCTTTATAAAAGTTTTTTTCTCTAGCCTTAGTTTTTCCATTGTTTCTAGTGATTTCCCAATTTTTTCTGTCCTATACTTTTTCTATTTTCCCATGGCCTTCGTTTTAGAAGTTTCACAATCTAGCTGCTTTCATCCTGTCTAGCCTTATGTCCGGTTCACTGCTATTTCAATCTTACCACTCTTCTATTATATCCATGAATTTTGTTCATTGTTTTATGTTGTCGTTTCTTATGCGATCTCCAAGTCCAAGCATTCGTCTCTTCATGGTTCTTTGAGTACATTGGAGTCCACTGTGTTTTGTGAATGCCATTGTTTTAAGTCAATACAATATTACTGGAAGAATACAACAGTCAAAGTCTCTTCAGTTTAAGTTAAGAAGAATACCTCTGTTATTTAATATAGATCACAGTTTCCCAAAGGCAGCTTAGCTCAATCCAATTTCAGCTGTTTGAGGTTCTTTACCCAAATTTATATTTTTCCATTGTTTCAATCATATGATCTCCATAGATTGTATTTGCTGGACTAAGTAGTTAAAAAAAATTTAACAAAATTAATATTTTATAATTTTTAAGTATCAACAGTTCTATGTAAGTGTCAATGGATATTACATAAACAAATAATATGTGTGTCAAGTTTTACGCTTGACATATTCTAAAAAAAGATGAAAAACTTTAAAAAAGAAATAAATTCGTTTTCCGAAACGTTAGGGAATTAGTCACAAGCGCAGAGGTTTATTTTTCCAGTAACATACTGGGTAACTAACTATATTTTTTAGATAACGAAGAATTATTCATGTGGTAGTAAGTCCCAAAAAAGAAAATGAAAAATTTAGAGAATGCAACAAATAACGTTCAAACAATATTTAGGATATACCTATGTAAAATATTGTTTGTTACAATATCAACGCATGAACTTCTATGTTTCGTATCGTGGTACTAAAAGGCGTTTTCATATTTTTCACATTTTAACACGATGTATTTTACAGGGTTATTTATTATAAATTACTCACCCCTTATCATCGTTATTATTGCCTATAGAAAAAAAGTTTTAAATAAAAGTTATGTGGTTATGACTGAATTTTGTTAAAATGCAGATTTCAGGGGATACAAAAAAATAGTATTTTTTTAAATGGGATACCCTGTATATTATTAAATTTTTGGAATGATCCTTTGTTCCTGATTTCAAAAATGTACAATATGTTACCCCTACCATATACCGTTTTTGAGTTATTAAAGGTCGAATATCTTAGTTAAATTAGTTACTGTAAATATGAAAAAGTTAACATTATTAAAGTGAGCTATGAAAATTATTACTATTATGTTTGATAAGTGACATTTATTTAATGAAATAATCAAAATGGTTTACGGTGAGAAAGAAAAAGTTCAGATATTTACTTGTTATATACAAAATAACAAAAATAAACGTGCAGCAAAAAGAGCATATAGGGTGTTGTATCCAAATCGTCCAGCACCATCAGAAAATACGTTCAAAAATATTTACCGAAAGATGAATAATACCTCAAGTTTTAGTAGAAAAAAGCGTATAGTTCGAGCAAGCCAGGAAGAACAGCTAGATATACAACTTTATTTCAAAGTTAAGCCCATCCATATTTATTCGCGAATAGGCTTTTTTGAAACATTGTATTATTTTTTAGAAAATTCTGAATGTAGTATAAATAATGCAGTCGATCGATTAGGTAAAAGTTATTCCAAAATCCACCGTACGATAAAAAATAACAGCCACAGACCATATAAAATTTTACCCGTACAAGATTTAACAGAGGCTTACAAAAAGAAAAAGGCTGGACTTTTGCCGCCAGATGATTCAAAAGTTGGATGAAGATCCCGATTTTTTTTACTAAAATATTATGGACTGATGAATCATCTTTTTCTACGGCAAGAGTTTTTAATAAGAAAAATCGAAGGTCGTGGGAAAACAAGCACAAAAGAAAAAGATTGGTAAAACAAATAAAAAAATCAGGAAGAGAAACTGTTAGCGTTTGGTGTGGAATTTTCAGAAACAAAATTGTTGGTCCTATAGTTTATGATTATACTTTAACTGGAGTTACCTAACTGGAATTAATTATCCCAGATGCAGAATTCTTTTGCATTATTTTCCGGAAGCCGATCTTGATGATATGATATGGATGCAGAATGGGGCAACTCCGCATAGTGTCCTACCCGTTCGAGATCATTTGAATAATGTATTCCTAATATGGATAGGGAATAATGGACCTATTAAATGGCCACCTAACAGTCCGGATTTGACCCTTATGGATTAATTTTTTTTGGGGATTTCTAAAAGACGTTGTCACTAATAATAATAATAATAGTATTCAAGTCAATAAAGACAGGAGTTGACTTGCAATAAACAATCTGAATGTAAATAATGAGGCCATTTCCGGTGCAATTATAAATATAAGAAGAAAATCAATTATGCATTGACAATAATGTAGGACACATCGAACATCTTTTATGAGTTATCATTTATTTATATTTAAATTTCCTAAATAAATCTTTGTTGTCTAATTTGTACAAATATTTGGTTTTTTCTTCCTCACTGTAAACCATTTTGATTATTTCATTAAAGAAATGTCACTTACAAACATAATAGTTATCATTTTGATAGCTCACTTTAATAATGTTAACTTTTCCATATTTACAGTAACTAGTAAGATATTCAATGTTTAATAACTCTAAAACGGTATATAGTCGGGTAACATATGGTATATTTTTGAAATCAGGAACAAAGGATCATTCCAAAAATTTATCTATGCCTTAAATAATGAAATGCTCTAAAAATATATCAACTTGAAAATATGAATAGAACCTATCTTTTCAAAAAATTAAACCAGTAAACAAACCAATTTCTGCAGTGAATAATGAGCATGCGTAAAAACGGACATATCATAAGGAAGCCTTCTTGGCTCAAATCTTACTTCTTAGTGGCGGCGTAATTGTTACCCTTTAATGTTTAATGGTTTCTAAGCCCATCATTACTTATTTGAGACTAGTGTATTTTCAATTTATTTTCCGCTTTAAAAGATAAGCAATAAATTTAATATATGCTGAAATTTAAATTTTGTGTAATATTATATTATATTCGGCTTTATTCTGTTAGCAATAAAATAAATACATTCGGCATTTATTGAAATTTTAAGTGGTATTTAAGAATACTTATGAGTCTGACCCATTGTTAAAATGTTGTTCCTAAAAATATAAAACATAGAAAACTAAGAATTAAAGCTGTAAAAACAATCATTAATAAAAAAACCTTTATGAGGCTGTATTCCGTGTTTAATAACCATTTTAGTGAAAACGGGCCTAAATAGTTGTTTATTATAGAACCATTAAAATATCCCATATATTATGGGCTGCTTAAATACAGACTTGGCTTTTGAAGCTATTAAAATTATGTTAAAATACGTCTAACATAACGCCCGCTCATAAATCTGACTTTCTGGTTATTCAGTTTAGCGCCATAATAGCACAAAAGCATAGAGAGGTATCAGGTTAGTTAGGCAAATCCCTCGAGACTCATATTTTAAGAAAATATTTCTTATTTTCTACCTTCTCGATCATTGTGTGAAGAAAATAAAATAGGTGTATTAATTGTTCAGAATTGATTTTTTGACACATTTAAGATGAATTTATATTCTCTTGAGTTTTAATTTAGTTTCAGGTTTTAAAATACCTATATTTTTCTAATCTACTTAGTTACGGGGACACGCTTCTTTCATTAATTCTACGAAATGTTTTATATATACACAGTATGTGTTCAATGTTCAAGAAATGGAGGAGTTTAACGTGTTAAATTGTAATTCTATGAGAAAGGTAGACTTTCACTAAATAATTTACATGTCTACATAAGATTCCTTGAGTGCAATGAAGACGTAGAGCAAAAAGTTCATACTGACGAGCAGAATATTTTAATAATTTATACCATAATGATATCGCCCTCTTTTAATCATATTAATGTAATGTTTAAATTTTTCCATAATAAAGTCCATCATTTACAAAAAAAAAAAATGAACCAGTTTTGTGGTTTTTAATTTCGTTTACTGCTATCTGGTTTCAAAGATTCATCAACGCAAAAGCCATAAACTATACAGGGGAAACCTGAATTATAATAAAGGATTATAACAATGTTCAAAATGTTCACCGTTTTTATTAATACAGAGCAGCGTGATTTATTGTTGCAAATCTAACATTCCGTAATTGTTAAGATGTTATTTGTGCAATTTCGTGTTGATCTCTCTCCTCTAAGTCTTGTTTTGTGGTTGGAACAGTCGAATAGACTCTATTTTCCAAAGGCAAAGAAAATTTTTCATTGTGGAAAAACGTTGAAAAAAACGAAAAGAAACTGAGAAATAAGAAAAAAAAATGTTTAAAATTTTTTTAACACACTCTATCTCGAAAACGAAAGGAATTAGGACATAAGTGTATACGAATTTTTTCATTTTTTTAGGCTCCTCTACAGTGTGGTATTATGTATTGTACTTTTTTTATGGTCACCCTGTATAGCGATAGATCATTTACAAAATTGAAGAAATAAGTAGTTGATGGTTTGGCCCTTGAGGTTGCATGGGACACACGGTCCAGTCAGATGACCCGTAGATCTCCTGACTTAGCCCCAATTGATTTCCTTACGTGGGCGTCTTTGCGTATGCCAGAGAGACAAGACAATGATGGTTGGAAGCGCACACAACATACCTTTTGTGCCTCGCGTTTATAACCCCCCAAACCTACCCCAGGCTAGGCCTATTGAAACATTTTGGTCTTTATTAACTCAGAAGGTCTACGAGAATGGTTGAAAGGCTCAAAATGAAGACAATATAAAAAAAACAGGATCCGAATTAAACTTCGAGAAATCGACGTAGAGTGTTGCTTATGAGAAACGTCCGAACAAAATTGCGTCGGATAGAACAATTAGGACCCTTAAGTTTTATATAATAATACTACTTTACAATGTCTGGACAGTGTTAAATAATATGTAAAAAAAATATTAATTAAAATGTTTTGTAAGATGTATTTTTGTTTAGCTGAAAAAGTCCGAAAACTCTCGTTCCACCAGTAATTTGGGTTGACGGGAATAAATCGTCATGGACACACTTAATTTAGAAAATAAAAATGAAATGAGTGTGTGTGCGTGTGCGGGTGTGCGGGTGTACGTGTGTGCGTGTGTGCATGTGTGCGTGTGTGTGTCCGTCCGTCCGTCTGCGATAACTAAAAAATACTAATGGAAGACTTTCCAAATTTGGCAGTTAAGATTGTAGACAACATTTTAGGTGACACATTAAATTTGGTGAATATGGTACCACCAGAAGAGCCACAATGAATGAAAGAAAGAAGAAAGGTACAATTCCGGGGAAAAAAAATTAAAAATTTCTATTGCATTTCTGGACGAATCTCGACGAATTATAATGAAAAACATAATTTTATCGAAAAAAAGTCTGTCTGCATGTCTGTAGTATCGCGATAGCAGCCACAGTTTTTGAGATTAAGTTTTCAAATTTGGTACACATGTTCTAAAGACTAAAGACAATGATAAATTCAGTGATGAGCAAAGTTGGCCAGCTGAAAGGAGAACCACGTGAACCAAATATTTTTGTATTTAACTACCAGAAAATATATTTTTGATGAAAGATTATAAATCAGGTCTACTAATTAAGCCAATGAAATATATTTACTAAGTACTTAAATAAAGCTGATGTGAACTAAATTTTTTTATACATTTGACCTAATAAAATAGGGTTAGGATAAATTTAGCAGTTTGACATTTGAAATGACTAATTCAGTTACAAAAATGTCAATGTCAGTAAAAATTTTAATGAAACATTTCAAGGTACGATATTGAAATTTAATTGAGGTAAGTGAAGAATTAAATAGAATAATTTTTTAGATCAGGATGATATATACTGGTATAAGAGAGTTATGTGCTGGCCACATTAGATATTTTGTTATCGTTTTTGGAAACCTGCAAACCATAACAATAGTTGCCACTGCGTGTTACTGATTTCTAAAAGTTGCTTGTGTAACCACTGGCATCCCTAATTCACAATTTTGCATCCCTTTCGAAAGATGGTGACGTGAACAGTTCCGCTCATCCATTATATGTCATCAACTTAGGCCTGTCCGGTTTTGAACCCATTAGGTTTGGGAAGAAACACGCGTCACTGTCCCTCACCAAGCGGATAATATGGTCACTTGGTAAATAAAAGTAATCCCATTAATAACTATACGCGTGTCACTGTAAAAGTTATCTTAAAACAATTTGTGATTCATATTATACAGTGAAAAGGCCACTGTTAATAAAATAATGCATCACTGCTTCCGCTCGTATTGAAATTTTTTACCAAAACTAAAAAAAACTATGATCGCCCGTACAATAAAAAACGATATAATCTTAATAACATACTCATTTATAATAAATTTAATACGCACCTGTCAAAAGTAGTTATTCTGAAAAAGGGAAGCAGGTAATAAAATAATAAGCACAACCACAACAACATAACTGTGTTTGAATTTACCCATATAATTACAGAATAATAAGTAATAGCCTTCTACAGTCATGGTAATTTTTAATTAGCATTAGCTCCTCCTTCATAGAAAGCTAACGAGATCCTATTATAAAATTAAAATCCACGATTAACTGCAACAATAGTAGTTTATAATAGCGTCAACCACAAATAATAAAAGGTGAGTAGGGACGAAAACAGAAGTTTCACACGGGTGTCAAGAGAGGTAATGGTAATGATGATGACATTATTGTTGGTATCAATAGCCGTAGTGAGGAGCACAAGAGTCCGGGTCTATGTCCTGGCCCCTGTGGAGCACCGTTGAGTTTGAGCGCCGCTTCCAAGAACGTCTGTTTACTGCAAATTGTGGGGTTCAGCCACACCTACCGCCCATACTTATCTCTTTTCAGGCTCTTCAGACCTGATCTGTGATCTTTCTTAATATATAAGTTACTAAATTCCAGTGGCGGCGGTATGGTAAGCTAGTAGTGACGATTTTATGAAGTCGGGGAGGAGAAACGTTCAACAGTTAAGGTATGCAAACCAAAAAATGTAAAGAATTGAAAGCATTTATTTATACTTTATTTACGGACACGTAATAGTAATTATTATACAACGAATCTTTTAATACAATACTACAAAATTGGTACAAAAAAATACTTAAACTATAATTAATTAAATTATCTCAACATTGAGTATTAAATTTCACAATAAACTAATCTGGTGTGGATAAAACATATAAAAAGTTATTGCTAGTATAAAGCGAGCAAACTAGTTTAAAGAAGATATTAAAATTAGCCTGAAATGTGTCAATTTCTCCTCGTATCTGTTGAAATTATGTAGTTACCACCAATTATCATTCTATTCAGTGGTGTGGGGTGTGGAGTGGGTTCCTGATATTTCTAGGAGGAACATGAATATTAATCTCTGACAACAGGTATGGAGTAATTAGCTTACTAATAAAGCTTAAATTGTAGAATATCCGTCACTGGTTAAGGGCGGGCAAGTTAAGATATATGGTAGAATTAGTAGCATTCAAATGGATTTCTTGCAGCATGAGTTTGTAACAAACTTGGTCAAAATATTTATGTTGCATACGTTCTAAACATGAAACATGGGTTTCATAGGAAGGTGCCCATAACACCATGCAATATAAAAGTACCGATCTCACTAACGAAATATATCATACGAAGAGCATGATAGTTGTTGAAATTCAAGGCTTATTATAAAGCCTAATATATTGTTTGCCTTAATATTACATGATCGATGTTCTCATTGACGTTCAATATATGACCGAAGTCTTTGATTTGCTTGAATTCATAAAGAACAAGACCAATTAGTTGAAGATGACATAAAATGGATTATTTACTTTTTTTAAAAATTTATAAAATGGCAATTTCAATGTTCAGTGATATATCATTTTCATGACATCAAACTACGAATTTATCAATGTCCTTTTGGATTTTTTTGAAAATCTCTAACGTCAGAGACCCGTAAAAAATTTAAATTGTTTATGAACTAATTTACTAACAGTGATCACAAGTGAGAGCCTTGCGGCACGCCAGATGTAGGTATAAATATGTTAGATAAGTGACCATAAATTCTTACTTGGTGACACCTGTTTAATAAATATGAGGAAAGCCACTCCCACAACATACTTCCAGTACCCAAACTAGATAGTTTTTGGTTAATAAATCTATATTTACTTTATCAAAGATCTTACTAAAGTCCATATTGTATGTATATTGTACATATCTCATCGCCCTACTCCATGGAACTTTGGGCATAATTTACGAGTTACATGTTTGCTGCGATAGACCTATCCAATTGAAATCCGTATTGCTCATTAATAATCACGTCTAAATTATTCCGTTAAAAAAAAAGTTAACTATTTTTCTAAAACTTTGAGAATGTAGAAAGAATTTTTACGGGACGATAGCGAGATTGGATTTATTTCCTGATTTGAAAATAATTGAAATGTAGACATTTTTTTCATTTATCTGGAAAAAGCTCTTGTCCAGAACCTTTATTCGGGTCTAAACTAGCTAAGATTTTACATATGACTCCAACGGATATATTGACATCATTAGTGTTCTTAAAATTGTTCTATTTAATGGGAGTTTCGTATCCACCACTACTCAGTATGTTGATATTTAGTCGGAAATGGATAAAAATGTAATAAAACCTCAATTTCTCAGAAGTCGACGTTTCGACAATATTTATTGTCTTCCTCAGGACTACAAGAAATAACACACATTTTCTATATAATTTTGGAAATATAATATATACACACAATTAAAATTTTCCTTAAAAGATTAAAAATGTATACATTTTGAAAAAAAAAAAATTTTAAATTTCACAAATTCACCTAGTCGCACTTACATGTATCAATAAAAATATAGATAATGGTAAATGTAAAACATTAAAAGTGTTATAACTAAAATATTTAAAAGTTTAAAAAATTAAAAAAGTTTAAAAATAAATAAATAATCAGTCACGCTTACCTAATGAGGTATTCGGTTTTTTGTCAATACAATCATCATCGTCAAATATTGTAAAAGTAAATAACGTAACTTATGTTGGATTTCAGTGCTTATATTTTCATGTAGTCTGAACAGAAACGAATTTTATACGTATAAAGATTTGAAAAAATGAACAGTAATTTATCAAAAAAAAAACTTTGAAAGAAGCAAAATAAAAATACTCTGTAAAAACGTTATCTTTACTTATTCATATATCGGTCGGTGAAAAACTACGTTTGTAAACTAAAATGTAAAAATATAGATGATATTTTACACAAGTTGTTGGCTGTTAAAGTAGAAATTATTTCTTCAATAAAAAACAGAAAAAACTTTATTTCCTATTTTTATTTCTAGAGGATTTCCAGCCAGGTACATGAACAATTTATCCTACGTTTCGTCCGAGTTTTCGGACTTTTTCAAGGTTAAAAGCTAATATAAATTTCCTATTTTAATTTCATTGTATGGGCTGGTTTTGTTTTGTTTTTCATCATTTTTTAATTGATAAGTATGTGATGTACGTATAGTTCGACGAGTTAGGCAGAGAATCAAATTCTCTGCCTGTATTTTCGTTCATGTTTATCGACAGTTGAATGGAAGAAAATTATTTCTCGGTTTTATCACTTTCAGGTCGATGGATCTGCAATGTACTTACCGTGTGTAACCGAAAATTAATGTTCCACCATATTAACGACTCCAAAAGGCATCTTGAATCAAAAGTTCATCGTAGTAATAAAGAACAAAATATATCAGGACAACCTGCGCATAGCACGCTTCTTCAAAATATATGCGTATTGTTTTGTTCACCATATTTATCGTGGGTGCTCTTAGAGAGCGCTACTCTCAAATTCGTATATGCGCAAAAAGTATCTTCCTGTAGTGTATAACAATGTCACGCAGGATGCGAAAAATCAGATCGCGTGAATTTGTGTTAAAGAAGCCATGTATTTTAAGAGACATAAAATCATTAATGTTATTATGCGCATTTTAAGCACTATTCAGAGTGCACCTTCACTGTTAATATGTAGTAAACAGGTGTTATAAACCAATGCGCGAATAGTTGAGGAGATAGTGGTAAATGCTTTGTGCAATATTGGTGTTAAATGTGAAAAAGTTTTATTGCTTGTATCAAACGCAGCGACATATATGATCTGCCAGGCTTTTACGATCCACATATTCCAACACGATTTATGTAACTTGTCTGGCCCATGTCTAGCATAGCGTATTTATAAAGCTAAGTTTGTGCCAACGATAATTTAGGGTGCGCCTCTCTCGATTATCTTTGCCACCACAAGTAGTATGTATGCGATGGAAGCATATGGTTACAATGTATAGTTAATAATGGAATTAAATTTCCGAGAATCCGACGCTATAAGACCATTCCAGGCAATATTTCAAGTACTAGACGATCGAGCGCAGTTATGTACTATACAAATTTTAATTCAAGCACTTGCGAAATTAGAAATGTACTGCACTACCTGTAGAGAAATCTATAAATATTGTCCGTAATGTGCAGAATTCCCTGAGCGGTTCATCAGACCGTCGTGTTGTCACTGTTAATAATAAATTACACCATGTGTTAACAGAAAATTTTGATTTGAAAATTTTACGCACGTATCGAGATTTGCCGTAGAGGAACCATCTTAAATTTAAACCGCTCACATCTGTCGATGTAGAACGCTCCTTTTCCCTATACAAAGTGATGGAATTCTGGTAATGTCAATCTATACTAATGCCATGAACACAGTACAGGAGATTTCATGAAATGTTAAGACCCTTGAGGTATGTATGTATTTGAATTGTTCCCTGCAAATGATTGTTATTGTCTCTTATTCCCTGTGCCGGCCCTGCACGCACGGAAATTGTTCGGTATCTAATTATTACCCAGTTCTTGATAAGTGTCAAATTAACCTAAATTTTGATTACGAGAAATAAGCAATTCATTCCTGATGAATATAACTATTCCATTTCTTGGTTAAAAACCAAGCTAACCATCAAAATTTTGTTTAAAATTATCACTAAAGCTGCAAATTTTTTCTATGTATCATGGTCGTAGAGTACAGATGTACTTACTATCGCCGGCATTCACTTTGACCGCGAAGCTCTTTCTCCAGTCCAGTCTATTAATAGTTTTCGAGTTGTGTACACGTTAAGTCACTTGGGCGTATTGCATATTGTTTTTGTGTTTTTATTTTACATGTTGTACTGCATTGTTGATATTAATTTAATAATAAAGCATGGCAGACGTACGCAAGCATAGTTGTGGACTTCACGTAAATAGTGTTCACCATAAAAATAAAAAAAGTGGCGTGCCTTCGACAACACAGTTTGTTTGATTTACTATTAATGCTGATTGCCTGTGATGTTCCGCTGCACATACTCAATAAACAACCATTTCGAGAGTTCAGGAATAAATACAATGCCCAGGTGAAGTTACCAAGTCGCACAACGTTATATAATTATCTACCAATTGTACACGTAGACATGGTAAATAAGATGAAATGTGAATTAAAAAATACACGGCTGTGTTTATCTGTTGATGAGACAACAGATAGTAAAAAAAATTCTATTTTAAATGTTATAGTACGAGTACTGGACCCTCTTAAACAGACAGTTGCACTGTTACTAGCTAGCAAAAGACTAAGTCAATGTACTAGCGAAACAATTACTAGGGTGGTGCTGGAGATGTTAGAAAAATTTAAACAAAAAGTCAAGTGTTGATGTTTGTGACTGATGGCGCCGTGACAATGCGTTCGGTAGACCGTTCTTTGCAAGAACAAGGTTGTACGTTTATTCATGTTACGTGTAAAGTGCATGCTTTTACATCTTGTGGCAGAAACTATTCGAATAGGTTTTCCAGAGGTGGATGCATTAATAGCAAGTACAAAAAAAGTGTTTCTTAAATCTCCTAAACGTCTCCGTGCATTTCATAGCAAATGTCCCGGTATTCCTGAACCACCACAGCCGATTCTTACACGTTGGGGAACATGGTTGCAGGCAGCTTTTTATTATGCTGAATATTTCCAACAAATAAAAGCTGTGATACTACAATTCAATCCAGATGAGACTGCAGCTATTAAGGAAAGCCAGACAAAATTCGAATATATTTCCGTTGATACAGCTTTAAAAGTATTGAGAAGAACTATAAACCATTACATGAAAGCATAAAAAAATTAGAAAACAGTGCGTTGTCGTTAGCGGAGTCACTGCAAATAGTGGACGAAGTAAATCTACTGCTACACGCTATAGGTGACGCAACAAATGAGCGCGTTAAAGAAAAGTTCGCAAGTGTGTTAAATAAAGACACCGGTTTTACCAAATTAAGACAAATATGTGATGGTGCAGCCCCAGATCCATTAAGTGCGTTCAAAGACTATTTTACGTATGCGTGTATTACATCAGTAGATGTCGAAAGGTCGTTTTCAAAATATAAGAATACATTTTCACCAAAGCGAACATCACTCATGGAGACAACCATAGAAACATACCTGATGCTGCAAAATGGCTAAACATCTCCAGTTTGTGATAAGAAAGCTAGTTCACAAGCTAATTAAGAGGGTAAGTTTTATATGCATTGTTATAAATAACAGTTTATTGTTTCTCGTATTAGTTAATTTCGCATACGCCACTGTCCCATGGAACATTTTTGACAGCCCTAATTATCACCGCTGCTAGGTCTGAATCAACAACACTGTTTTTGTTATATACCGAAAGCTGAAAGAAGCTGGAAGACAAGATATAGTTTAGTTCAGTTCTTATGCTAGATTTAGTAGACACTAATTTGGGTTATTGTAGCATATATGTATTCTATTTTCTGTAATAAATAAATAAGTAAATAAATGAATGCATTTTTTCTGGATATCATTGGTGATGAATAAAAAAAAATAGATGACATCATACTTTTAAAATGTATTATTATAAGTATAGCCCAAATCTGCACATATTAAAATAGAAATCGACCTTTTCCATGACTTTTCTCACAGAAAGTACCATCAATTGTTTACTAAATTTGTTCAATACTTTAGCGACGCCCTGTATATGGTTTTTTGAGCATGTACAGAGCTGTACTTATTACATCCTATAGATAAATAGTGAACACATGTATATTACAAACGCGGCACCTGGTTATTTATTTCCATGATAACACAAAAACAAATAATTTAGACACCAGAATAGAAATTACACTGTTATGTTAATACAAATATTTTTTTATCAATATATTCTTAAAATAAAAAGTTATTCAAACGTTTTACAAGTTTCACCTGTTCAAATTTGAAAATTTTATTTATTTGTTAATGTATTTAGTGACAAAAGTTGTATATTACTATCATACAAATAAAGATCTGTGAGCAGATAGAATTGCCGAATTGTTGTGTCCAAGTTCCATCAGGAAGCTATTAATCAAGAATAGTTCGCACGGAGTATAACATCTATTTAACCCAGTGGCGGCTGCTCCATAGAGGCTCAGGGGCTCGAGCCTCCCAAGTTACTATTAGTAAAATGTAACAGTAACGTTGGCATTAAATTCAATTCCAGTGTTGATGATTTTCCCATTCGACCTATAATTCCACAAAAAGTCGAAGGTCAGAATTTAAAAAGAAGGTCGCTACATTCCCGTATTAGTTAAAAAAGATATTAAATATAAAAAAAAACTGAAAAAAATGTATCATGCATTTAGCATGATACATTGTACGATATATCTTTGGCATACAGATGACGTATTCCCGCCATTAATTCTATTGGTCAAAAATTAAGAGGGAACCTACTCCTTTACGGACCTCGATATTGACTTACGTGACAGTAACAAATTATGACACTGTTTAACAATTCCTTCCAAAGCCTACTCCCTAAAATTACTCATACGTAAACATATTTTTCCCCAACAATTCATAATTCAGTTACGTATTATAATCAAACTTATGTTAACATAACTTGCCAGATTCCTGCCGGGACACCCTGTATAAAAATTATGTTTTACTAAAGATAGATGAAAACAAGTTCGTCCAAATATAAGCTTTTGTCGAGATTTCGAGACATCAACCTGATAGTCTCATCTTAAGTTTCGTCTTGCCGTATAAAATTGTATCTAGAATATCGTCTCGAGTTTTGAGAAGCGAACTCAATTTGGGCCGAGGACGAGTCGACATTTGACAACACTGTTAACAATAGTAATAATTAATAAATAAGGAAAGTTTGGTATAAGGAATATAGCTGGGTGAAAAAAAATTATTTTTTTGTAGGTATTGTTATATATTAAGCAAGTTCTGAGAATGAGAAACCTACCTATCTTTCATATATCAAAGATAACGGTCTAATAATTTAATTGCACATATTCTCTCTCGTTGAATAATCACTTGATAGGAATTATAATGTTCATTATTTTAAAATGATAAATATCACTTTGGTTTCATAATTTATGACATTCTTAAAATGTTTTAAACAGTCGTAATTTAAAAAAAATAATAATAAATTTAACATCTTACTCCCAAAATCATTAAATTCAAATGCTCATTGATAACAGCTTAATAGTTGATATGTTAGAGACGTGTATCAAATACCCCATTTAAGTTATTCATGCCAAAGTTTACAGATAATTCTGTAAACTTTGTTCATGCTAACTAGGGTAATATGCTTAACATAATATGCAGTCATCATAAATAAAGTATTAAATTCATTCATACCGCATAAGTACCTACGACTATATTCCTGCAGCCTGCAGTTACAGTTCTGTATTCAATTATGTTATTGGCTTAAGTGTCGCCATTTCCAAAGTACAACCCACGATGCTGATAACAATTTAAATCCCTATTGGCTCTCTCATTATAATTTAATGCAGTATTTAATCAAAGGTGCACTTTCCTCTTATTAGTTTTTAACTGGAAGTGGAAACTAAAATTGAACAGGATTTAACAAATTGTACACTCGGTGTCTGTTTAATATAGATAAACATATATAGATTGGGGAAAAAAGTCTTGCAAAATAATAAAAATGTAAATACTAGTGAAAAAAATTGTCCTTTCTTCTCTATCACTTGTAAAACGCCCAACTTTCTTTTTCAAATGTAACCCATCCTTTTATATTAAGTAATGAAAATAGTACCATAAGATTATAGAAGATTTTTAGAAAAATAATCATCATTCGTGAAATTAGTAGATTACCCACATGCATTCAACATCTTTCAAAAGTCCAAAGGATTCGAATCCAAGTAATTAGGAGGCCATTTCAGAATTAATCTTCTGCTAGGAAACATCTCACTTAGTATCGCTCTAACATTACTTGCAAATATTGTTGGTTACTATATATTAGTTTGTTTAGTATAGTATCAATTCAAAAATAGATTACTAAAAAATGCAGATGGCCTGGGATACTTATGCCCAGTAAGGTTCCCAAAACCACTTAGACCTCAACATAAGACAATGTATATATTTGGTATTCTATCAAAATATTGAATGAAATTAAATTACATTACAAAATTACGAAAGGTTGTTGGGCTCTGTGACCTGAAATGTTTTGATTATCATTTGAACAGCAGGGCAGATTAATAGTTCATGATCAATAAAGTTCTGAAAATGTTGTGATTTGTGCGATTACTATTGATTTAGAAACAATAAAGTGAATGAACATGTAATTTGTAAGATCTGATTTTGCAAGTTTTGGAAAAAGAAAGTAACAATGCAAAAAGAAAACTTCAAGAATGAACGGTGATAAATGTGTATCTAATTACTCTATAGATATTTGTACCAACTGTTTGTCAACCCTTAGAGATGAGGTAAGTAGACAAAATGTCAATAACATAACGTCTCACGTGCTTATGAAAATATGTAATCAGGAAAATGTCATATTTGACATTGCTACAAAATACATTCATTTATCAAAGAAATTTACTTCTAGTTTTGACAACGAAATCAGAGAGTATTCCGTGACGTCAACTATTAGTCATCTAAAATATTTGATATTTAAGTTTAATTTTTCGGATAAATATTTTTGAATGGGAAACCATTTTTTTAAAAAACCAACCTATGACATCATTTATGTGCATAGGTTTATTTAACAATTTTTAAAAATAATTTAGAGGATAGTGGCTTAATACCCAAAGAAGGTGAGAAAAAACAATATAGGATACGAATTCGACATTAACCGCATAGAAATTTTTCACATATCCCAGATTCAGTCATCGTCATTCTAAGGTGGATCAAAGCATCTTACATAGAATTATCAACTCATAGGTAAATTTTCTAAACCTCCAAAGCAAATTGGGCCTACTTATCTGTCAAGGCAAACTAGTAATCACAAAATATCAATTCTCAACGTTTCATAGGAGCAAATAAGGATACCGTCAACAAAAACGTTAATCAAACGATTGAGCAAACTGGAATATTTTCGTAGCTGATCGGTTACTTCATTAAATTAGGATTTGCTCTTCTAGATTCACCAGTAAGCGGTTACTATTCCGGATACTCTAGAGTGACATCTGTATTACTTATATATTTTTTCATTATTGATGATTAAAATTTATTTATTTTGACGTCTTAAAGTATAACGGTATGTCAAATACCTGGCTACCAGTTTCTGTTTTAAAGCGCAAGAATATCACTTTTCTATAGCAATACGATGATAGAAGCTTGGACAGCTGCAGTGAAGACACGCTATTGTCCAGGAGTCTAAATTAATTATTATTTATATTATTTTAATTAAAGTACAAGAAAAACTTTTTGCTCAAAGTTCTGTTTACAACTGCTATGATGCAAAAGCAAAAAGAATAATAAATGTTCAAACTACTGTATCCTATACAATTATGTGCAAAAAAACAGGTGGCAAGTGGTATAAACATTAGAACGATATAACTTAGTGCACAAAAGGAATACTAGAAAGAATGTAGTATATATGGTATGTATTTTCCACTCAAAAAATTGGCCAAAAACGGTTAACTTTCTAAACGGTTGCGAAAAACACATATTATACAGCTTTCTAAAACGATTTGTAAAATTCGACTGAAAATTAATAATTGTTTTTAGTAAAAATGGAGAATGGACCAAAAAAATAATAAAATACAGTGTACTTGAAAAAAATCATATCATTAAAAATTTACTAATGTTTAATAACATGTTGTTTTTGTGTGATTATTGTCTGAAATTTTACCACATCTTTGAATTGTTGTAAATTCGAAGGACCAGAAATAAGCACTTAGTTCATTTCAAAACATATACTTATATTTAAAAATACTGAACTGTATATACAAGTTATAAACAAATGCAATTGTAATAGGTGAAATGTACGATCAATAGTCGTCTTGACTATTAAAATTGAAAACTGACTAATAATCGTGAATACTAAAACAGTAATCGTAATAATAATAATAATAATAATAATAATAATAATAATAATACCGGCCTGCCAAAAACCAGCCGAGTGGCTGGCAGGTCAAATGCAGAAGGCGGTCATTCTGGGTTCTCTCCGTCTGCTTAGGGCACACGATTCTGGTATCTACAGTCACTAACCCTGCGGGATGTGGGGAGTGGCTGTAGTTGATGCGCCGGCGCGACTCCCGTGAGGCGTTGGAGGCCACGGGAGGACTGACCGGCATCGGGAAACCGGAAAAAAAAATATCTGAGAACTTCTCACAATAAATATATAAAACCAATCATCCCTCTATCGAGTATAGTTATTTCCCTACCTTCACGTTTTAAAGTAAATTAAATTATCTGGAATTTTACAATTTACCGAAGTACCAGATTTTGAGTACATGATTTCAGATACAGGTGTTGAAATTACTTAGAGGTAGAAGAGTGAATGGTCGAATAATAAAAAGCTTATTTAAAATAAATAGAGACAATTCCCTAATCAAATCTAAACATTAATTTATATTTATGAAAAAGAACTAAAATCTTCCAAAAAGTATTGATATCGGAAAATATCTTAAATTAAAATAATTGAAACCTAACATTAAAGATATTATTTGGGGCATTATTTGTACATGCCCAATGACCTAATAGTTAAAGAACCCTAGCCTGCCATTTATGATATGCTGAATACACTAAAAAAAGGTATTAGCAAAAAGCTTAAATTAAATAACAGGGAACTAAACACATGTATGTCTAACAGTTTTGACATTTCCTGAAATTCGCAGGCAACTGAAAAGAATTTCTGGTAAATAAGAATGACGTTCGGTGACTCTGACCAGAAACTGGTAACATACATTCAAGAGGATACCTGTGTCTAATAAGCAAACTGGCAAGTCTTTTGAATATTTCAATTGTATTGGTATACTAAAGAAGTAAACCTGCCTTGTTTAACGTGTATAATTAATTATAATTAAAATTTGATTGGACGAAACGAAAATGTGTTGTATTGAGTTTCTTCCATACATTAACAGAAACACAAAGAGAAAATGTCACCTCGATAAGCTTCTTAAACATGTACAACGAATAAATCGTTTTCAACACGCAAATCTAGCGGAAGCAACTGCACTAATTAATTGTCACGTAAAGGAGTATCGCATGTGTGGTTAGATGCAATAAATCTCTATGAAAAATTATTAGACATATACTTTCTTAAGCATAACTGCACCAATCATTGATCTTAGAAGCCTGAAATAAAACTAAAGTGTTGACTTACGTACAATTAAAGATATTTCACTTTTAGATACGAAAAAGTGAAAGAGTTCAGAATCACAGGACATAATTAATAATCAAAATGATAGCATCAAGCTTCTTTTGTTAGAAGTAAACTGCCCATGAGAAAAATTAGGTAAAAAGTTATTACTATGCTGAGAGTGAGAAAGAGAGAGCAAGATACAGAGAGATATTCGAAAAGTTTTGTATGTAAATAATATTAGTATATATAATATATTATTATATATAGTAACATAATAATGTAATAATAATAATAATAATATTTCTTGCAATGTAGGATAAGAATGACTCCTGATAATTTTTACGTGGAAACCCCCAAGTGGGATCCATTAGTAATAATGAGGATTACGTGGGTCAGAAATTAAAGGAAATAAATTTGATTGGTGGAAAAATTTAAAATTTATTTCTTTTATATTATATTACATATTACATATTCAATACAAATTTGATTTAAAATAAAGGTTACAAATACCAATAATAATAAGCCATAAAATGTTATATATGCACCTAGGTGAGCAAACACCTGTATGTGCAGTAAGAAAAAATATATATAAAGACGATCCATATAATTCATTTTACAAACATAATAATACTGCCTATAATATACATGAATATATGTATTAAATCAAAAGTAAATCAGAATAAATCATTGTGTTAAAAGAAGAGATAAATAAAGTAAATTTAATAGAAATACAAAAACAAATTTAATTACAAAATTAAATTATAAATTAAATTATAAGAGGCTATTTATGTAATTAGTATTACTGTTTTGGTGTATAAAACTTTTGCACTTATTAACAAAACAATTGTATTTAGTTGTTGATCTTATTTCATGAGGCAAGATATTAAAAATTTTCGGTGCTAAAATTGAAGCAAATCTTTGATTTGCATCATATTTTCTAAAAGGCGCAACCATCATTTTATTTGAGTTATGTCTAGTTTGGTAACAGCGGTTCACAAAATTTTTATTTTCAGATTTACAACAAAATATACAATTACTAAGATAGTACAAACATCGGACATTTAATATGCATTCGCTATAAAGAAGATTGGTAGAAAAAAATTATTCGTAGGATATAGTTTTGTACAACGTTCAGTTGTTTTAAAACATTATCATAGAGCCCCCCTCCAAACTATGATACCATATCTTAGAAGTGACTCCACCAGAGATTTGTAAATCTGAATAGGTAATTTTTTAGTTAAGATCTTACGTATTAAATAAAATTTATGAATCAAACATCTAATTTTGCTTGTTAAGTCTTGAATATGACGTGTCCACTTTTAATTCTTGTCTATTGTGATACCTAGATACTTAATAGTGTTGGTTTCTTTAATAGTGAGATTCGATCCCCTTAGTTTAATGCAATCAAAATTTGGTCTATTGGTATCAGTTAGTGAAAAAGCAATGTAAAATGTTTTATCGGAATTCAAAGTTAATTTACTTTGATCAAGCCAACATTTTACTCGTTCCAGTCTCTTAATCACCTTATTTTTCACATTTTCCCATGTTTTATCATCAAAAAATAAAACTGTATCATCTGCATATGAAATAGATATGCCATTTATGTTTAAATTCAATAGTGAGTTAATATAGGTGATAAAAAGGATTGGACCAAGTACTGTCCTCTGTGGGATTCCAATCTTAACTTCTAAAGGGTTACTACACACATTTTTAATTTTAACCATCTGTTCTTTATCAGCTAGATAGCTTTCAAAGACTTCCAACACCACACCTCTGATACCATAATACTCAAGAGTATCAATGAGCTGTCTGTGAGGTACAGTGTCGAAAGCCTTTGCTAGATCTAGGAAAACAGCAATACCCTTTTGATTGTTCTCAAGGCAATTTTTTATGTTGTTTACAAGTTCAAACATTGCATCATTTGTACTTATCCCTTTTTCTAAATCCAAACTGGTTAATATTTAATATATTGCCTGAAGAAAGATAATCTAACAATCTTTTTTTAGACATTTTTCAAAGAGTTTGGCAAACGTAGAAATTACATTGATTGGTCGATAGTTTGTAATATCAGTTTTACAGCCCTTTTTAAATATTGGTGTTACAATGGATATCTTAAATAAAGAAGGTACTTTACCTGTTAAAAAAATAAGGTTTATAATATGGACTAAAGGGTCTATAATGTATTTATAATGCATTTTAATTAATTTTAATGATATGCCATCTATGCCTGGAGAACAATAATTATAGTAGTACTGATATGCATAATAATTTCATTATTAGAAACAGGATTTAGTGCCACTGAATTTATTAAGTTGGGATAATTTATATTGATATGAGAAGGAGGCTCGTTTATAGATGATGCCATGTTAATGCCCACATTTACAAAATAATTATTATAAAAGTTAACCATTTCAGTGTCACTCGTAATTTTTTTTTATTGCTATCTAGTATGTTTAAGTTATTGCTAGTTTATTTTTATTTTCATTTGCAGCCTCTGAGACTATATTGTAGATTTTTCTTATATGATTAGAATTTTCATTAATTTAGTTGCTATAGAAACTGTTTTTTACATTTTGTATGATTCTGTTTAGTTGATTTCTATAATTTTTATATTCCTGAAGAAGATTTATATTATTTTTATTTTTCAAGACTAGTTCTTTAAGTTTGTCTCTATGTTTGATTGATTCTATAATTCCATTATAGTAATTCATGGTTTAAGTTTATTATATTTTTTAAATAACTTTTTCAGTACTGGTGCACTTCTTATGTAAGGACATAAAAACATCAATAAATTTTTGGTATGCTAGATCAGGGTCGCTTAATGAGACAACATTAAATGTTTTTAAATAATAATATTTGGGATGATTGATCCTCGAATGATCTTCACTAAGCATCCTTAAGATAATTATGATCATGGCCGCTAGTTTACCACCAATTCACTACATTAAACTCTACAAGAACAATAATTGTAATTACCATACCTCTTGGCACAGTATCAGCACCAAAAACACTATGAACTTTGATAAATATTTTTATTATCATTCTCAAACTTTAAAGTTTTACAGTACGAGTACTCCATTAAACCATTAATAATCAGTATAAAAATAACGGCTCTAGCACTGAACCCTATGGGAAATCTGACGTAGCTGTAAACGAAATTTGTTTAAAACTATTGCATTCTATAAACTGCGTATGGGTATCCAGGTGTGATTGAATGAATGCCATATATGGAATTTGTTTCATAGTATTTTTCCATATATATCTTGAAAAAGACATAACGAGACACATAGATATGTTTTGTTGCAATGAGAAAATTTGTTGAAATTTGGCCCTCAATTATTTGCGTGATTGTAGTAATTCTTCAGGAGAAAATAAATAAAATTTGGTTCCCAGTCTGACCTCTGGTATTGTTGTAATAAAATTGTATAATCGTCCGTGTAATGTGCACATGAAATATGCGGTCGAAGGCAATACAACGTGTAGAAAACCACTGTATAATATTTTAATAAAAACAAACATTATTAAATCAAATGATGTTCTTTAAAACTTTTGCAGATCTATATCAAATAACAAAATAAGTTGTATTACCCAAGAAAAGAAACACACGTGCTCCACACACGTTTGAATATTTTTTGGACATGAAACATAACCTAATATTATAGTTTTATTATACTAATGACCACTTTCTTAGAAAAAATGTAACAATTTTGATAAAAATCAGTATAAAAATAGTATAAATTGTTACGGGTGTGAGCTTGAGAGCATCACGAAACTAGTAAAACTACATAATATAATCGTTTATGTCGTTAAAGTATAAAAATGTGGTATATATATTCTACTTAAAAATGAAAATAAAATCTAAGCCATGTTTGCCACACTTGTTTTATTTTATTCGAATGTTGTACCGACATTTATTTGTTGTGTATCTAGTTCTTGTCGGATGATGTTATTATAGGTTAAGGAGAAATATAACTATTAAAGCTATTACCAAATATTTCTTGGTATATATAATGTAGAAACAGTCTGCATAGAACAAAATAACAGAAAAGTAGTCATTCTGGTACACTGAGCAAGGCTGATGTATGAAATAAGTAATTAAGATACTATCACAATGGTCTTAACCAATGTCAAAAATTGTTTTTCGTTTTTGATTTATTTCGAAAAAAAGTAATTTTTTTTAAATTCGCTTTTAATTTTTTCTCCACGTTATTATCAAAAATATGAAAAAATAAACAAAACATCCTCAATGTACTTTCTAATGAACTTTATAACGTGGCAATGATATTTTCGCCCTCCGACGTTTCGTGATCGTGAAACCATCATCAACTTCTTTTTTTTAAATACGGACCTGGATTTTTTTTACGGATTTTGAATGCATTCTTCATTCTAAATTCACCTATGTATTACACACAGAGCTTACAACATGTTTTTCTCTAGTTATAGTCGTTACTAGGATTTATGAAATGAATAAATAATAAATTTAATTTGAGGACTAGATACAAATACAATTTATCAGGTACTCGTCCATCTAGTACTATAAATAATAATCAGTTAACAAAACAAATGGTTTAATACTGAATAATAATAAATTAATTACATATGTATTAACCTCATTAACTGCACGGATATAAACAATCGATTTTATTAAAACCATAATAAATGTTCAAAATGGGAACCGTTATTTTCTAAACAAAGATAGCATCTTCGTATAGTAGAGTCTAAAACTCTAGTTAGCATTTCTGGAGTAATGCTGTTAAATGCTCCGGTAATAGATGCCTCTAATTCTTGTTCATTTTCAAAATTATACCTGTATACGAAGTTTTTGATATATCCCCACAGAAAAAAATCTGACGGTGTCATATCTGGCGATCGTGCTGGCCAGGATACTGTTGGATGAGTGCCAATCCATTTTTCTGGGAACCAATTGGATAAATATTCTCGAACAGCCCTAGAATTATGTACTAGAGCACCATCTTGTTGGAACCAACAATTCTGGGAATCAACGAAAGGTAAGTTGTCTAGGGCGTCTTCAAGATAAGTGTCAAGTAAATTCTGATAACGTTGGGCAGTCAATGAGTCATGGTAAATAAAAGGGCCTATAATTCTTGTACCAAAAATGGCAACCCACATATTAAAACCAAAGCGGTGTTGGTGTCTGGCTGGTTTGAACAAGTGTTTATTTTCTCAGGACCAATAATGTGTATTTTTTCGATTAAAAATACCATTATTAGTGACCATACTTTCGTCTGACCAAATTACTTTATGAGGAAAATTTTCATAATCCTGACATTACCTAGTATACCACTCACAGAATGTCCTGCGTCTTTCTTCGTCGCTTGGCCTAAGCCCTTGACAAATTCTAAATTTATAAGGATGAAAAAGATGTTTTCGTAAAATAAAACTGGACGTGGATTTTGATATCCCAGTAGCTCGTTCAATTTCTCTAGTTGATACACGTTGATTTTCAGTAACTGTCAACAATACACTGTTTACTTTCTCTTCGTTACATGGTTTTTGGCAAGACCGAATGGGTTTTCGGAAAGAACCATGTTCTTAAAGATTTGACAATAACCTTCTAAAAATTGTTTTTTCAGGCTGCCTTCTTTCTGGGTACCTATCGAGATACAAATTCTCAGCATCAATACAATTTCGGTGGCACAAATTGTAACATGTTACCATATCAAATTTTTTTTTCATTCGAAAACGAATCCATTAGTATAAATATGTATAAAGACAACAAGATGAAACAACGACTATTTATGAATATGACAGATCGTTAAACTCAGACAATCATTGGTAACTCATCGTGTAGCACATTGAGCATATTTTTTTGCTTGACTTTTATCAGTTTAAATGAAATAATCTTTAATCGAAGTCGTGGTATTACTTTTGAATTTAGAGTGTTCACATTTATGAGGAGAAATGTAGATTGATGAAAACGTGATCGGATTTGCCGATTTGCTTGCTCCTAATCAGTATTTAAAAATAAACGATTTAAAATTTATTTCTTGCCTTATTTTCCGTTGCTGAAGGCTGAAATAATTAATACATTTTATTTGCAACTTTCAAAGTAAAGGCCGTACTACATAAATCCTAATAACGACTATAACTAGAGAAAAACATAATGTGTAATACATAGGTGAATTTAGAATGAAGAATGCATTCAAAATTCGTAAAATAAAAATCCAGGTCCGTATTTAAAAAAAAGAGGTTTATATATATATATATATATATATATATATATATATATATATATATATATATATATATATATATATATATATATGTTAAATTCGTTTTCCGGGAAATTTCAGTTCGAGTAACCAGAAGCCGCAGTAAGCAGTTAGCTGTTAGAACCTGAAGATGGCAGATGAGATTCTGCCGAAACGTCGTTCAGACAACCACGGTCCTTCTCGGGGCCTATCACCTACGCGGGAGTATACCCGGAAAACGAATTTAACATTCACCACCCGCGAAAACCTGAAAAAAACAATATATATATATATATATATATATATATATATATATATATATATATATATATATATATATATATATATATATATTGATGCACTTTAATTTAGTTGCACATGGTTGAATCGACAGTCACTCATTCAGGGTTTGATTTCTTGTTATCTAGCCACTTTAGATCATATTCCCAAATCGACGAAATTTGGGAATCTTATGGTTGATTTAGACTTGAAAAATGCTGTATTCTTTTTGGCTGGTTAAATACAATTCTCAATATTGGTGAAAGTCCTTTGAACCCATTTTATTTACTAAGATTGTAAGGCGATTTTCAATCTCAGACTGACCTGATTATTGCTGAAGAGGAGTGTTGGACGTTTATTAAAAGTGCTGTCAAATTTAAAGAGGATCTGTATTTTTTGAGTTAGAAGATACTTCCTCACTGATTTTACCTCTGATTGGACAATGATTGATTCAGTTGTTTTTCACTTCTTTTTTATAGGTTTGGGTAACTTGTTCAGAAGAAATAAAATCATAAGAAAAATGTGATTTTTATTTAGGCACGGAATTATTAATATGCAAATTCTTTTTATAAAATTTGGTACAGGTCCATTCCTGGGGATGCTTAATCCATTGGTGTACTCTAATATGGTTTCTAGAATTTTCATTCCCAAAAAATACTTGTCCTGAAGTACAGATTTCATCGTTCTAAAATTTAAAAAAATAGTTAGTAAAAATCGAACTATAAATACAAATAATATGCAGGTGTTCTACTTTCTAGTAGGTCGCACTGTATACTACATCTTGAAGTGAATTTCATTTTGAAGCTGCTATAGTTTAGACATATTAGGTTCATTACATATACACTTCAGCAAAAATCAAAATGCGGTGTTATTATTGTACTATAAGGCGTCATGCTTGTTAATTATGTTAGATATTTACTATTATGGTAAGCCAACACAAGTTTTTGTAGTCTATTTGGTCTTAAATGTTAATTTATGGTACATGATGTCGCTTAGATATTTCATGGTTGTTACCTTATCATAGTGTTCGTCATTATATCTAACACAATTCATATAAATATATTATGGCATCATCTGCAAAGACATGCAATATGTAACCTTTTAACTAAAAAACACGTTCTTAATAAAAAGAGTGAAGGGCACAGGTCCCAATATGCTGCCTTGAGGAACTTCATTTTTATTAAATAGTTTCTCGGACAAACTATTTATTATTGGTTTGTTGACTCCACGCACATACATATGAATTAATTCGGCTGAGTCAACAACTCCGAAATAATGATAAAATTTCTGTAATAGAATATTTCTGCTAACAACTCCAAAAGTTCTTTCGATAGCTACTACAACTTCACCTCTGTCAATTAATAAGACCCAATGAAGTGGCTGGGTCACGATTACCTGGTAACTACTAGTAATTTATTCTTTACAATTCCTAATTTATTTACACTGGTCATAAACCCAATTTAATAATTAATTTATTTTAACACGCCTCGTTTTAAAGATTTTCTTCCTGTCATTAAAGCTTAACATTTTATGACAACAGTATTTCATTATACCTCAATCTAAATGGCCATTCGGTACTTAATTGAGGTATTCAATTTAAAAAAATCGGAGATTCATTAATTAAACGATCTGACAGATGAAGTGAGTAATATAAATATTTTCCATGATGAAATTCTCACGAACAACACTGGTGATTAAAGCAAATGTCTTATACATAGTGTTTGTTAAAATTAAAATCCTAATTATTAGTAATGACTTTTGAGTCTCGACGGTACTTGCATCCACGCGTACGGATCTAAGCAGGATGTCAATTGTTTTGATTTAATGGTTAGTACCGGCATTTTTAACTATTACAACACATAAAACTGGTTTTATAAGACAATTTCCACTAACATTTGTCATTTTATGGTCTGAAAGTTAATAGGACTTGTGCGTAAGATTATCTTAGATTAAATGGGATTTTTTCTTTTGTGAGGGACAACAAGTACAGTTTTGGAAGAAGAACTGGAAAACAATGTCATGTGTTTAAAATAATTTATATTTCTTGTAAATATATAAACTCACCACATTTGTTATTCGAATGGCTGTCTCTGTCAGCTTCTAGTGCCATTTAAAAATTGGGAAATAACTTGTTCTGTGGCCTATTAGAAAATGAAAAAATGAAACTAGTTACGGAAAAGAAAATTACAGATAAAAATATTATTTAAATGCAATAGAACACATCTAATTTAAATAAACCTTTGTTTCATATGGGTCATTCTTTTACAAACCGCGCACAGGATTTTGCTTAAAAAAATTTTTTTTTCGAAAATATCCATTTATGAAGTTTTGGTATTTTGCTGGATTTTCTCCAATCGTCTCATACATGAAATTTATTATCTCCAGTTGTACTGATCGGATCAATGTCATTTTTTTACAGTTTACGTGTTGTTACGTTAGCTTTCTTAAAGCATAAAAAAATTTTTTTTCAATGTCAATATATCAAAAATAATAACAATGTAATTGTTTAAATAATTGTTAGATGCTGTTGCCCCAGGTTTAGTTAATTTTAAAAAATACCACTTCATTCTTCATCATGTTCCTTAGAAAATGGCATCGGTGAAAAAGTAGTATCTCTATGAGGTCAAAAGTTATTAAATATTTTCGAGCGCTTGTCAGGCGGCGCACCCGGAGTCGCCGTGCCGGGCGTAGCGCGCGGAACGTGCAATCAAGCTCCCTTCAGTATTAAATATATGTAAATGTTTTCATTCTGTTCGACAACGTCGTATACTATCATATTTTAATCTAAAACTAGCGATAATCATAAAGTGTCGGAACAATGCCAAGAGCATCAAAATCGTCGATTGGTCCGAAAATCAAAGTAGATCGATGCTTCAATCCCTTCGATATGTCTTCACATCGTAAAAGAGAAAATCTAAGACCAGTTTCTAAGCAACATTTAGTGGCTCTTAACTTACCGGTAACGGATGAGTTCCTTCAGCGAAAAATCTGTAATACTTGCCGTGTTAAATTGTTTCAATTACGCAAGAATCGCGAAAAGAAGTTCGAATCAACTGTAAGTAATATTTTCGAAGCAAATTTCTTTAATAAAATTTCTTTCATTATATGAGACAAGGTCTAAAATATCCTAAAATTATAAAATAAATTCAGGTTAACTGATGTATGTAAAAATTACATTGTTTTTAGAAGGAGGAAATTAATGATTCTGATTTTGACGCTTTGGAAAGTAATGACGTTAACTGGAAACGTTCGCCTGAAAGTCCCGGTGTATCTTTTGAAGAAGACAAAGTGACAGTATCTGCAGTAATTGATTCTATCAACCATAGTTGATAGCAATTGAAGTTAAAATTATGAAATAAAATGTATACCTTGTACAAAAAAAACATTTTGTATACTACTCAGAAGCTAATAAATCAAAGTGTTTAAATTTAGTTTCTTACCTTTATTTTCTCACGTCGTGATATTCAATATTAATTTAGTAACTGGGAAGTAACTATAATGTTCTTTTTATTATTTATATTAATTTTTATACATTAATGTTATCAACAAATATTTTCAAACTATTACGCAATACGGTAAACATTCATTAATATAAAATAGGTGCAAATGCCTGAGAACTCTGAGGTGCGCGGAGCGCGCTGCCTGACAAGCGCTCGAAAATATTTAATAACTTTTGATCTAATAGAGATACCACTTTTTCACCGATGCCATTTTCTAAGGAACATGATGAAGAATGAAGTGGTATTTTTTAAAATTAACTAAACCTGGGGCAACAGCATCTAACAATTATTTAAACAATTAAATTGTTATTATTTTTGATATGTTGACATTAAAAAAAAAATTTTTTTTATTCTTTTAGAAAGCCAACGTAACAACACGTAAACTGTAAAAAAATGACATCGATCCGATCAGTACAACTGGAGATAATAAATTTCATGTATGAGACGATTGGAGAAAATCCAGCAAAATACCAAAACTTCATAAATGGATATTTTCGGAAAAAATTTTTTAAGCAAAATCCTGAAATACGTGTCAATTAATTTTACGTATAGAAGCTGTAAAAAAAATTTCAGAAGAATCTAAAATGTCAAGTTTTTTTTTTCATGAAATCCGTGCGATTTGTAAAAAGAATGACCCATATACAAGGTCGGGCAGATATATAGGATCAGTCATTTCTCTCGTAAACTACTTCAGATAAAAAAACATCAAAAGCAAACTTTCTGTAGTAGTTGAATTTTTTCGGAAGGAGCATACAAATGCACAGCATACTACAACTTTGTTTTTTAAATGGAATGCTATATTTTTTACTAATATTATTCCTATAATGTTCTAATATTTATTTTATTCTTGGTACATTTGTTCCTTGAACTACTGTTTTTGAGATATTGATGTTTTTGTGAACCCTCGAGTATAAATAATAGCTGATACCATTCACCCAGAATACATAATCATAAAATGAAATAAAAATTGCTATTATTATTACTGTTTCTTGTACAATGGCCATCTGGCCATCTCACTCAGTTGGTTGTTTCCTCTGGAGTATTTGAAATATAAAGTTTATAGACACATAAATCCCATTAGAAGAGTAGGTGTGATAATAATAATAATAATAATAATAATAATAAGGTTTATTGAAATCCAACAGACAAACCTGTCCATAAATAGGATACTAAAACATAGCATATTACAGTATTTCATTACAAATATAATTTAGCACAGCAAAAATCTATAGCTAAACATTAAAAAAAATAGAAAATATAAAATAGAAGTGCGACAGACACAGCTGTCCAAATACAGGATATGCTCAAATGACTTAGTTAAGTCCATAACATTACACAAAAAATAAAAGCTAATATTTAACAAAAGTTTAAGTAAAACAAAAACATTAAATGATGGAGATACTAATAATATTAAATATCATACATGAACGGCGTAATCAACAATAGTCTAGGTCAAAATGCAGAATTAGTTAAAACAGCTTCTTTAAGCGAACGAGAAAAATGCGTAAAATTATCACAAAATATATCAACAAAATTCTGCAAATCATTGTATTGTCTAGACATAGAAAGTAATGGTGAATTCATGTGTTGATTGGTGTGGGGTGTATCATAAATAAAGATTGAAGGCTGTCTAGTACCAAATCTAGGTATATTAATATGCACCTGATCTAAGAATTGAGGGTTATCAATTTGACCATGGATAATTTTGTACAAGTATGTAATGTTCGTTACTTTACGCCGTACGAATAATGGCTCGATTTCAAATTCATTTAATAAAGCCCTATAGCTATAATCCTGCTCGGGGTATCTTTTATGCTTTATGAAATACAAGTATTTGCAAAATTTACGTTGTATACGCTCGAGCATCATAATATGAACATTATAGTACGGAGACCAAGCAACACTACAGTACTCCAATCGACTTCTGACAAAGGAGAAATATAATATCTTGAGACATTCAATACTTGTGAACTGTTTAGTGTTCCTGATTATAAAACCTAGCATTTTTAGGCAATGACTATTAATATATTCATAGTGGGGAATAAACGATAATTCAGGGTCTAATATTATACCTAGATCTTTTTTCTGATGACATCGTTGCAGAATAGAGTCACCTATTTTGTAATTATATTCTAACATGTTTTTTTTTCCTTGAGAACGTCATTGTTTCACACTTATTAATGTTCAAACCTAATTTATTCTGTGAACACCAAGCGTACAGGGAATCAATATCATCCTGTAATGTATGGCAATCATGCTCACTATTTATTACTCTTACTATTTTCAAATCATCAGCATAGAGAAACATATGAGAATTTATAGACTTCTCAATGTCGTTAACAAACATTAAAAACATAAGCGGACCTAAGTTGGATCCCTGCGTTACCCCGCTTGTCGCACAATATATATCAGATTTGAAACCTTTGTATTCTACATAGTTTTTTCTATCAGTTAACAAGGAATAAAACAGTTGTGTTAAATTTTCACATAATCCAAACTGTCGAAGTTTATTTATGATAATACCATGGTGTACCTGATCAAATGCCTTAGTGAAATCGGTGAAAATTACATCAACTTGAAATCTATTATCAAGAGCTTGTGACACAAATTGGACAAAGTTGCCTATATTTGTCAAGGTAGACCGACCTCTAATGAAACCATGTTGACTAAGGCATATCTGTCTGCAAATATGGTTATAAACAACAAATGACAAAATGCACTCAAAAAGTTTTGCAATATTTGGAATTAATGCAATAGGTCTATAATTATTAATGCTAGATTTACCACCTGACTTAAATACTGGACATATTTTTGACAATTTCCAACAATTTGGAAATATACCCTTATTTATGATTAAATTAAAAATCTTACATAACGGTTCTTCGAAGCAGCTAATACAGTCTTTAATCAAAAATGCCGGGATATGATCAGCACCCATCGTAAAGTTGGCTTTCATTTTCACTACTGCTCTTCTAATATCACTAACACTGATGGTAAAACTATGCAAGACATTAACGCCAATAGACGTAACATCACAGGAGGGGTCACTAATCACAGCATTGTCGTTTAAGAATACACTGCTGAAGTGCATTGCAAAACCATTAACAATATCTTGAGGAGTTGTAAGAGGACGATCATCATAAACCATAGTACCTGGAATTCTCGACGAGTTCTTCTTAGCATTCACAAAGTTCCACAGCTGGTTCGGGTCATTTTTAATGTTGTTTTCGGCAGATCTGATTAGCTTATGGTATTCGTGACGAATGCTATACTTTATATCACGTTTTAAGCTTTTTACTCTTTCTAAGTATTCAAGGATATTATGCTTTTTATACATCTTAAAGTAATGATCTTTTAATCTTATTTTTTGTATTATATCTCTGGTATACCAATGTGGAAAATTTGAAGTTCTGGGTGTGGTTTTTGGTACATACATATCAAGCGTCGTATTGAGTTTATCATAGAATATGTCACATGCAGCATCAACGTCACCGACTGAATTTAACTCGCTCCAATCAATCTCGGATATTGCATGGTATAACTCATGGAAATTAACATTTCGAAAGTTGTATCTAGGACTGCTTGTATTATTTTCAAACGGGTTTCTATCATAAGATGGGAGTGTTAAGTTAACCTGTAATCCCGGATGGTGAGGATCTTCATCCACTAAAGTAAATTCGTCTCTTATTACAGAACAAGCAACATCACTCGAAACCATGATTAAATCTAGGAGTCTGTTGTTACCGTTTAGAACATGATTATGTTGTTCTATATGACATATACTTAGAAAACTTTCAAGCAAATTGCATAACCCTGAAGCCCTCTTAGTTTCATAAAATATTTGCAGTTCAGGAATATTAAAGTCTCCACTGATAATGATTGGACCTTCTGACTGGCAGTGTTGTTCAAGCAGGTCAAAGATGACTTCATAGGTCACTGGTGGTTGAGAAGGTGGTAGATATATGTTTATGAAGGTTATAGATGTATTATTATCGTACATCCTTACAGCTACTAGGTCTACTTCAGGCAGAGGCGATTTTATATTGAGTTCTTCGGACCTATACTTGGAATCTATAGCAATCAGCACACCTCCACCCTTGTTCTTGTAATTTTCTCTGTCACATCTGTACACATTATATCTATCACTAAAATATTCATTAGAATTAGTACCAGATTTCAAACCAGTTTCAGTAAGCAGGATAACACTAGAGTCACATGCTAAGATATTAGGATAAAAAACATGCATTTTGCTATTTAGACCGTTGACATTTTGGTAGGTTACTGAAATATAACGTTCGCTATCTGGAGTCTGTTGGATATTTAGGCGTTTTTTGTGGTGGCTTTGACAATATTTGGAATACCATCATGATATTTAAGTAGAATATCGGTCTCTCCAGAATCCTTTCTACTGCTGAACTCCTTACGAATATTGACAGAATAGTTTCTTTGCCTCGGAGTGAGATCTCGATTTAATCCTACATTCTTGAATGTCCTCGAGTTTTTTAATTTGCTGGCATTTTTTAACGTTTCAGCCACATCATTACAAGAACCTAAAGTAATTTTCATCGGTCTTATATTTCCATTCACTTTCTTTCCAACTCTAACTACTTTCATATTCGTTGTAATAGTGATCAAGACAAAGGTAGGTATTTAATACTTGTAGGGTAATAGAATGAATAAAGAATCTATCGTCAATGCTTTTTTAAAAAGATTTTCTTTATAAACCACATTTTTTCATTTTTTTGTTCAGAAATTGGACATGCAGTTGGTTTATATATTTTACACAATAGCTAAAAACTTTATTATTGGAGATAGAAAATCCTTAGGGTTAGTTATAATTTATAAACTTTCAGAATATGCGCAAAGATATAAAGAAAACCTATTTCTTATATATATAAAAAAGTGACAGTAATTGAAAACAAAAATATTCCATGGTCCACTTCATAGTTTTTAAGGCCCAGTTAATGCTGTTATTTCCTTAGTTTTTTTTTACTAATTTTTTGAGTATCTACTTTTAAAAAAACTTTCTGGTTGGTACAATTTTGTATTAAACACTTTAAAAACAACAACAAATCAGTTTTAATTTTTCTTTAAAACCAATAATTTAGCAAAAAATATCTCAACGAAGTTAACAAGTTTACAAAATTTTACATTTTCAAAATTAATTTCCTCAATAATTAATAACCCAAACTTAAAAAACTTTATACTGTTGAACAGAGAATCAAAATCTCTTTCGAACGAGGTGTCGCACGACTTCCTTCTTAACATAACATTTTCGGGGGTGTCGTTATAATTCAAAGGGGTTAACGCGGAGGGTATTATTTTTTGATAAAGTTTATATTACGTTTAAAATAAGTTTATTCCATACATATGGACCGCTCTGTATGTACAGGGTGGGCAAATTTATATATACAGTGTGACCCACTTAAGATCGCAACACCCATGTATACCCGTTAATTGATGCTTAATTAACTTCAGATTTTGGTGGTAAGCAAAAATCGATAAAATGATTCTTTGAACTTAGTAACATGTGACACATGTCAGGAGAGTAGTTGATTTATACCGCCCGACTCCTCCGACCTTGATCACATACGTATACGGGCATATGTTTCAAGGCCTTTGCGCCGCGGATTGAATGTCTATGACGCACGGGTACGCGCGCTTTTGCCAAGGTCGTTGTTTTCTATTCCTCCGACCTCGATCGTACACGTATTAAGGTCGCAGC